>CAWUFW010006817.1:790438-1095290 GCA_963921515.1 Calotriton arnoldi
GAATGGCATTTGCAAAGGCTCATGGTAGTGATTTGTGTCCTTTATATAGGTGGAGTTGTGGGTGTGTCTTTGTTCTCTGTCCCCACCCCCCAGTATTTATTGGCTTGGTAATTGCTTGTTTGGCCTTTTTTTGGTTGATTTTTCCTTTGTGCTGTTTGTGTATGTTGGAAACGTTCTTGTGACCGAGTCGGACCCTGCATTGGTCTCGTACGGTGTTTTCCGTTTCGTTCACGCTGTGTTTGTGCAGTTTTGTATGCTGCGTACGCGTCGGTCGCGGTGTATTGTGTTGCTTCGGCTCGGTTTTGTATGCGTGTCGGTCGTACGGCTTGTCCTCCGTCCGACTCGGTCGTGTTTTTCGCGCCTTGCATCGTACTTTGCGGGTTGGAGTTGGCGGGTACGATTCGGTCGGATTTGTTCCGGGTGCGTGTCGGTCGGTTGGATTCGCGTGTTTTTCCGGCCGGATTGCTATTTTCCGAGCGGCTCGGTCGGTCGGCTTGGTTTCCTGACGTGTCGGTCGGATTTATCGCGGCTTGCATCGTACTTGGCGTGTCGGGCGCCACTGGTACGTGTCGGTCGGTATTTTTTCCGGATCCGAGTCGGTCGGTGCTTTTTCCGGCCCGAATCGGAATCGACCCCTAAAAATGTTTGTGACCCACAAATAACTTCCCAGGAGTACTCTCAGAAATCAGTACCTGGTGTGCTTATTCTGCAGTATTTCAATGCCTAAGGTTTATTCGGGCTGATTTTGCACTCTGTGGATAATTCTGCATGCATAAATGTGGCACCAACATGAATTCAGGCCCACTACTAAATTGATGCTTTTTGTCAATGTTAAAAATGGGGTTTCTGGTTGGCTAGGGTATGAACCTAAGCCAGGCAGAACCCACCACTCTAGTCAGGGCAAGGGAGTTACACACTGAAGATAACCCCTGCTCACCCCCTTGGTAGCTTGGCAGAGCAGTCAGGCTTATCCCAGAGGCAATGCGTAAAGCGTTTGCGCAACACACTCACACAGCAGCGACACACTAGGCATACCACAAAAGAAACTCCACATAAGGTTATATAAAAATATCCTTTGTATTATCCATAAAAAAACATTAGAACATAATAACATGTATTACACTGTGCCACTGGCACTCGTCATGACTTCACAAGGATTACATAAATCACTAGGCCAATCGGGCCACTCTCATAACATTACAGTTAGGCTGACTAATAACCACTGGTATCATTACACTTAGCACAACATATTATGCATAAACATCATTAGCAGTGCGCTGCAGCAACCTACCTGTAGAGTGCACCCATTAGAATATCACCATTATGGTCTATTTCTCTCACGTAAGCCACATAGGTGCCGCAACCTCACAGCGTAATCAGGGCCTGAACATGCCTGCCCCAAATACCTTCCTGGGATCCAAATTGTCCCCAACAGTGAAAGATAGCTGCCCACAAACTCGTGGAGCAGCCACTGTGATAATTGCGGCGGCGGCCCGACTTGGGCTCACCCCGCGATGGCCACAGGAACAAAACAGGTGCCCAACCTTAGGGCGCAAATGCAGCCGGTAGGCGGGGAGGATCCCCACGTACCTCTCTGGTGGCTGCTAACTAATGTCCTCGGCACCCAGCACCACAAGCAAGGGGGCAGGGGTGCAGCTCACCTTGTCTCCATCAATGAGGAATGCCCCCGGTGCTGCGGATAAGAATGCAGCTGCCCACTACCACACAGGGCAGCTGCTCTACTTGGTAAGTAGGGTGAGGCCGGCTCGGCTCCTCGCCTGGCCTCTGACCGGTCCCGCTGCCGCAAACAGGCTGCCCGCACTCCGAGTGAGTCAAGCTCGTCCTGGACTCCCGCCACCTCTCTAACTCCGAAGCGGCCTCTCAGACCGGGCGCGGCCTTAGCTCCATGGAGCGACATCTCCGTCAGCTCCTCTCTTCCTTGTGGGAGCCCTGCCTACAACCAGGCTCAGCCTCTGCCTGGTTTCCGGTGGCCGCGAGCCACAACTCCTCGTGGAAAAAGAATATGGGGTGGGCGCTCCCGCCCCGCCTTGGGATCTGCGACGTCCCCTTCAGGCGCTCCAGTATGTGGTGTCTGCAGAAACTCTGTGCAGCCCTTTCCGCGAAGACAGCACTCCTCACACGCACTGGTCAGGGAGTGGAGCCACAAAAATGTTCCCCCCCTGGACAAGTCAAAGCACCCTCCACATGTCTTTTCCGACAAATAAGGAAAATGGCACAACGCTCACCACGCACTGGATTAGGAGGAAAATAACAAAAATAAAGCGCTCAGCCTGTCTCCCACCTGAAGCCACAAAAGGTAGCAGGCAGCGCTCTTCCCCAAGAATCACCAAGGGCAGAGCACACCGGGCCACTCAGCAGAGTGGAAGTCCTCATAGCCACCCAGCAGGCAGCAGATAAGTCCCCAGTGGCGGTTCGTCCTGGCGCAATGCAGTCCACGCAGTGTCTTAGTTCCAAGCAGTTCCAGTTCTCCTCTTCATGGGGTCACAGCACCAATACTTATAGTACCAACAGTCTTTGTTCTGCCCTGGCACAGGGCCATGAGCCCAGTTTAAACCAGTTCTGGGGGCACTTAAAACATATAATTAACAGTGCACAACACTCCCCATTCAAAGTGTAAGCCCTAACTCCAGACACACCACAGGGGGGTGGAGCCATCATTGTGGAAGGCAGGCACAGCCCTATTCAGCTGAAGGTGCTACTCCTCCCACCACTCCAAATGCAGACCAGGCCTATTCAGGTGTCAGGGGAAACCCCTCCCGCTACTCTAAATTCAGCCAAGGTCTATTCAGCCTAGCGCTGAGTCACCCAGGCAGGGCAGGACACACCTCAACCCCCCCAGGAACTGGCTGGAGTGAATGCACCTCCCCTCGCTCCTGTCAGTCAGAACCAGACGGTCAATACACATCAGGCAGGCACAAAGACACATAGCACAAAGACATGCCCACTTCTAAAAGTGGCATTTCTAAAATAGTAATAATAAATCTGCTTTCACCAATAAGCATGATTTATCACTACTATTCCAAACATACCAAACTTGATCACGCTCTCCTGTCAGGAATCACCACTGAAGAGGTGCGCAGTCAAAATATTGAATTTTAAATATCGACCTACACTAATATTGAGTTTTTAATATCGTAGGGACAGAATATCGAAGTCAAGAATATCGTTGACCAGAATATCGACCTTAAGGTAAGTAATATCGATTTTTTTAATATCGAAGTAAGTAATATCGAAGTAATTAATATCGTTAGCAAAAATATAGTTGTAAATAATATCGATTTTTTTTTTTAGTGTTATGTATTTTATATGTATGTTTAACATTATTTTTAAAGTATTTTCATTATTTTTAAATATATGTATTAAATGTTTAGAAAATAGTAATTTTTTTTAAAGGAAATTTTGCGTTTTAGTATCAGAGCGGGTTGTGGGTTTATAGGGGAATAGGGTGGGAAGTAATTTAATTATAATTAATTAATTATTATGTTTTTATTTATTGTTATTGATTGTTAATTTATTGTTAATTAATTATTAATTGGTAATTAATTTATACTAATTGGTTAATTTATAATAATATTAATTATAATTAATTTATTATACATTTTTATTTATTGTTATTGTTAATTAATTTATTGTAAATTAATTATTAATTGGTAATTACTTTTAAATAATTGATTCATTGGTAATTAACTTAATTATGTTATTTTAATGTGTAGCGGGTTGTGGGTTTATA
The DNA here is from genome assembly GCA_963921515.1 of Calotriton arnoldi. Taxonomy (NCBI): domain Eukaryota; kingdom Metazoa; phylum Chordata; class Amphibia; order Caudata; family Salamandridae; genus Calotriton; species Calotriton arnoldi. The sequence continues at coordinate 794,190 of CAWUFW010006817.1, forward strand.
GGGGATTAGGGTGGGAAGTAATTTAAATATAATTAATTAGTTAATATTTGTATATTTATTGTTATTGATTATTAATTTATTGTTAATTAATTATTTGGTAATTAATTTTTACTAATTGGCTAATTAAAAATTATATTAATGATAATTAATTTATTATTATTCTTTATTTATTATTATTGTTATTTAATTTATTTTTAATTAATTATTAATTGGCAATTAATTTTTATTAATTGATTAATTGATAATTAAATTAATTGTGTTATTTTTTATGTGTAGCGTGTTATGTGTTTATAGGGGAATAGGGTGGGAAGTAATTTAATGTTATTTAAGTAAATATTAATTTAATTTAATAGGTATTTATTAATGATTATTTTGTTAAATAATTATTAATGTTATTTATTTAAAAAAAAAAATTATAAGTATGTTAATTTAACCCGTACGCAATCCTAAATTTTCCCTACTGTTGCACTCACTGGAGTGGGATTAGTAATTTTTACCCCTACGCTATCCAACACTTTCCCTACTGTTGCACTCACTGGAGTGGGAATAGTAATTTTTACCCCTACGCTATCCAACACTTTCCCTACTGTTGCACTCACTGGAGTTGGAATAGTAATTTTACCCCTACTCTATCCAACACTTTCCCTACTTTGAACTCACTGGAGTGGGAATAGTAATTTTTACCCCTACGCTATCCAACACTTTCCCTACTGTTGCACTCACTGGAGTGGGAATAGTAATTTTTACCCCTAAGCTATCCAACACTTTCCCTACTGTTGCACTCACTGGAGTGGGAATAGTAATTTTTACCCCTACGCTAACCAACACTTTCCCTACTGTTGCACTCACTGGAGTGGGAATAGTAATTTTTACCCCTACGCTATCCAACACTTTCCCTACTGTTGCACTCACTGGAGTGGGAATAGTAATTTTTACCCTTACGCTATCCAACACCTGTTGCACTCACTGGAGTGGGAATAGTAATTTTAACCCCTACGCTATCCAACACTTTCCCTACTGTTGCACTCACCGGAGTGGGAATAGTCATTTTTACCCCTACGCTATCCAACATTTTCCCTACTGTTGCACTCACTGGAGTGGGAATAGTAATTTTAACCCCTACGCTATCCAACACTTTCCCTACTGTTGCACTCACTGGAGTGGGAATAGTAATTTTTACCCCTTCGCTATCCAACACTTTTTGTACTGTTGTAGTTACTGCAGTTGGAATAGTAATTTTATTTCCTCCGCTATCTAATATTTTGTATTTTTTGAGCTAATGTACTGTATAATTATTTTTAAAAAGATTTAAAATATTTATTTAATTTTTATTTATATTATTGTTTTATGTGTATAGATGTATTTATAATTTATAAAAATAAATTAAACAATTTATGTCATTAAAATAAATATTAAAACATATTAATAAGTAAGTATATATATATATTATATATTATATGTATATGTTTAATGTATTTTTAAATTATATATATTACTTATAATTTTTAGGCATTTTAAAATATTTTTAACTATGTTTCTTTTAATTATATGTGACATTTACTTTATTTTACAATATTTTTTAACTTAAATTAAAAACGATGGAGCATATTAGCAAGACCCACGTTAAAATTATCGCCGTTTTAGCGGCAGGAAACTGCCGCTAAAACGGCGATAATGGGCTTGCTAATATGCGTTATAGAATTCCAATAGAAGCCCAGGTTAGATGTGCAGGACATCTAACCTGGGCTTCTATTGGAATTCCATAACGCATATTAGCAAGCCCATTATCGCCGTTTTAGCGGCAGTTTCCTGCCGCTAAAACGGCGATAATTTTGACGTGAGTCTTGCTAATATGCCCCGATATTTTTAACAACGATATTTTTGACATTGATATATTTTTTTCGATATTTTTGTACTTACCTTAATGTAGTTGGATGTCGATATTCTTGTCTTCGATATTTTTGCTGCGATATTTTTGTAGGTCAATATTGTGACCTTCGATATTTAGTCTGTGATTCCACTGAAGCACATATCAGGGAATCCCCAATGCATCCCTATCAGAGGGCATCCTCACAGCATTGAGAACCCAAATAGGCTGTTTGTCACTGCCAGGACCTGCCACACAGTTAAGGCACATGTCCTACCTTTTACCTACACCGCACCCTGCCCATAGGGCTAGCTAGGGCCTTCCTTAGGGGTGACTGATATGTAGTAAAAGGGGAGTCACAGACGTGGCATTCACTATATGTGCCACGTCACAGCGGCAGTAAACTGTGCGTGCAGGCCCTGCAGTGGCAGAGGCCTGAGACAGGTTAGAAAGGCTACTTTGGTGGGTGGCGCAAGCAGCGCTACAAACCCACCAGTAGCATTTAATTTACAGGACCTGGGTATATGGGATACCACTGTACAAAGGACTTACAGGTAAATTAAATATGCCAAACAGGTGTAGACCAATTTTACCAAGTTCACCATAGAGAGCACATGCACTTTAGCACTTAACAGCAGTGATAAAGTACCCAGAGTCATAAAACCACCAACAACAGGTCAGAAAAAATACAGAAGAAAGGCCAAAAGTTCCAGGGATGACCCTTCAGAAAGGGCCAAGTCCAACTGTCAACAACTGCCTCAGGGCACCAGCACATATGGATATCCCTTTCGCATTATTATAAGTACATATTATCTGTCATGTTTGTGAGGGAGGAGCCCATCTTCCAAACTCTAAATCAGGCCCTTAGACAAATAAGTGTGTCTAGATTGAAACTGCTGGCCTAAAATCGTTTTTTTTGCTAGGAATAAGCGCACCCTTAAACAACAAAACATTATTTGGACCTGATTCTCTAAAAGCCTTCAATCAGGTTTCCCAGTGTCATCGTATTTAGGGGCCTTCTGTTTAGAAAAACTTTGAATTTTATTACCTATCCTGCCAAGCCTGCATGATGCCCAACAATATTATGCTTAAACTTTCACACAAAAAACAGATGAATTATGTTTTGTTCAGGGCACAAAAATCCTTAAAATGACACTGGATAGAGAGAGAGGGCGGCAGAGATAGAGGCAGGAAAAGAAGTGATGGAGGTTCTGACAGAGATATCAGTAAAAGTGAGGCAGAGTGAGAGAAAGGGAGAAATATGAAAATACCCAGGGGAGCCCCTTAGAAAGTGGAGTTCCAGGGCTATTACCCACTTTGCCCATGCCTTAAAACATATGGAGAGTTCCGTGTATTTGAACATATTTTTTCTCTACAGGGAAACATTGTTCCCAAATGTGAAACCACTTTTCATTAAATATGGGTGTGTTCCCACGTTATGCTCATTTTGCAAGTGCAATTAACCTAGCCTGTAATAGGATCAAACGTGTGGCGGTTTCCAGAACAAGAAAGTAATAGCAAGTGGCTTAAAAATACTATTTACATTTCACATTTGCGGATATTCTTCTACTTTTATATGATGCACCACTCAGGAAAGGCCAGAATCGTTCTCTTAAGCCGAAAGCACAAGTGCCATAATTCTACCTTACTGGTGGAATATCTGCATCCATAACAACTATTACAAAAACAATATTTCACAAATACTGATATTGCAAATCGGGATTTGGATTTTAAGTTCCAAAGTGATAATTGTGTACACTTCTGTACATCTTAAGAGAATAAAATACATTGTTAGTACAGAACTATATTTCTATAGTGCACTGTTACCCCAAAGGGTTTCCTGATGCTGAGGGAGTATGTGCTACAAATACTGCCAAGTAGGTGTAATTAATGGATGATCGGAACACAAACGTATTAAGTTGATGGCAGAGGGCCAGTGGAGTAACCAAATGATGGGGCCCCCTGCAGAATGTGAAGAGGGGCCCTTGAGCCTCCCATTTCTTGCAGATGTTCAAAGCCTTGTGCTGAATGGGGCCTTCTGAAGGGATAAGGGACCCCTGAAAGGTTGGGGGCCCCTCTGCACTGGAGTAGCAGCAGGGGAATGTGTTATGCCCTTTCTTAGGGTGACCAGGAATAGAATGCAGGAAGAAGAACAGACCATTTCAAGGGTTAGTGGCTATGTAAGAGAAAGAGTGACCTCCCCATCAGTCTGAGAGATGCAAAAACTTTGAAGTTGGAAGGTGTTGCTGCAGCGCAGCAGTTTGTGGAAAACATATAGTACAAGGCTTTGCTAAAGATAAGAAGTGGTAGGAATGGCCTGTTTTGTATAGTATACGATGACAAATCCAGTGAGTTTTAAAGAGGATACATTTAGGGCCTGATTTAGATCTTGGCATATGGGATACTCCGTCACAAACGTAACGGATATCACGTCCGCCGTATTAGAAGTGCATTATGTTCTATGGCACTTGTAACACGGTGAACAGGTTTTCCGTCACGTTTGTGACAGGGTATCCCATCTGCCAAGATCTAAATCAGGCCCATAGCAATGGATAGCTAATGTAAGGTGTCCAACTGATTACAGATGGAGGACCTGATAGGAAGGTTGCAAATGAAATAGACTGCCGAGTTTTTAACAATTGAAGATGTTTTAAAAGCGAAAAAGGGAAATGTAAGAAATTGGGCTATTAGTCCAGAGGGGTGGAATCCCCACTCAAATAATAATACAACAATCCTTGTCAGAGTGTACTACACAAGTCCATAAATGAACCTGTGCTTAACCTTCTGGTAGCTTGGCTCAAAAACAGTCAAGCTTAACTTACTACGTCAAATCTCTCTAGTTTAAATACATTTTGCATTTCAAAAACTTCATTATGCTTATTATATTTTTTTCAGGTACGATGCACATTTGAATGTTATTATCACACAACTCTCTATGTTAACGATGTTTTATTTTCTCAAAACTCTTAAATAGGTTCATGTGTAGTTCTCATGTTATCTCTTTATTTTGTTTACATCATTTTAAAACACTGTGCATGCTTTTACAATGCAGTATGTATTCTCGCGTTTTTTCGACTTAGCAGGTTATTATGTCTTCATCAAGAAATATTTGTCATAAAGATCTTTTACAGGTGAGAATTGATAAAGGTAGACATCAGACAATTTATACACTTCATCAATCCCCCCTTTGATGGCAAATCAAGCCATCACACAATCTTATCTTATCATCATTTGATCACATTCTGATGTCACTTTTAGAATGCTGTTGTCTTCATTCATTTCAACCTAGCCTGTTCCAAATTTTTCATGTCATCATAATATCCACATTGTCTATTTTCTAATTCAATTTCTGCTCTATTTCTTTTCTTTCCTTTAGTTTCTTCTTCAACTCCTTTACGTTTACAATAACGATATGTGATTATTATGATTAGTAAGCCAATAGCAATAGTTATTAGTGGTGTCAGTATTTTTCCCACTAGACTTCCTCCAAGTGCTGAAAACCAAGGGGCATATTATCAAGAACGGCGTTAAAATTATCGCCGCTTTAGCGGCAGAAAACTGCTGCTAAAGCGGCGATAATGGGCTTGATAATATGCCCTTGAGAATTCCAATAGAAGCCCATGTTGACACCAGAACATGGGCTTCTATTGGAATTATCAAGGGCATATTATCAAGCCCATTATCGCCGCTTTAGCGGCAGTTTTCTGCTGCTAAAGCGGCGATAATTTTAACGCCGTTTTTTGATAATATGCCCCCAACTACCCACAGATGAGAATCCCTTCCCAATGGTTTCCCAAGCACCATCAGCTTTTAGCTCTGCTAGTTCTTTCCCTAAGTTAGTAATGTTGCTAATATATCCCAACAAATATTTGCTTTTGTCAGGGATATAAGTACAACATTGTTGAACCTTTAACATGCCATAGACTCCGCCTTCTTTTGCTAATAGTACATCTAAAGCAAGCCGGTTTTGTAAAACCATAGATTGGATAGCAACCATCTCTGTATCTATGACAAGAAATCCACCAGCAGTATCAGTTGACAGCCGATCTACTACAGCTGAAAGTTTCTGAATTTTGCATGAATTTAGTATTACCCCCACTGAGGGTATTATAGCTCCAAAAATATCCCCAATGATTTCAGCAGCACTGATTCCCCTTCTTAAATGTGTGTGTCCTTTATCATTGGTTCCACTGTTTTCATTTACATGATACATTTTTGGAAAAACTATTTCCATATCACAACATCCATACCATTGCTTTGTTAACCTTTAATAAGCATTCCTCCCACAAATGTAAAGGACTCCTGGCAATATAGGATCTGCCCCTGGTAAATATTTTCCCCAACCTCCTACAAGTAGGAAGGTATGATCACTAACCCTGGGCAGAGTTCACGTAGTCGCGCTAAGCGGACTACCGCGAAGTGGTAAAAAAACTCTGCGAGCTATGCGGAATTCCGCGAGCACGCGGAGTTGCTTGTTCCGCCCGTTCGCGATGCGTTTTTCCTGTTTGGGAACGCGTATTGCGTGTTCGGGGGGAAATATCTCGCAAACTTGCCCATGTGGTCGCCAATGGGCGCGGCCATCTTGTTTTTCACTTGTCCCGCCCGTTCGCGATGCATATTTCCGCCGGATGTCCGATGGCGCGTCCGAATTACGTGTTCGCGATCGCACACTCTCGCGGGATCGCGCGGCCGGCTACCAAAATCTCGTGGCGCATGCGAACGGATAGGAAAACTCGCCGGCGAATGCAGGGATCCCGGTAAGTCGCTACCGCGGGCGCAAAACGCATTTTGGAAGCGCGAACAAGGGAAAAACTCCGCTACGCCACGGATCGCGGAGTTTTCGGTAACTCCGCGTTCTACGCGGAACGCGGAGTTGCCAAAAATCCGCAAACTCCGCGAGCGGAGCGGATTTACCACCCAGGCTTAATGATCACATTCACTGAAACCAACAAATGTATTGTTATAGTCTGTTTTGCGTCTCAATATGCATAATTTCCCTCTAAGTTGCCAATCCAGAGCCATTGCTGCATGTGTCTCCCCCTTTTTCAATTCACCCTCCGTGTGCGCCCATGGGGGTATCTTTATTTTTTATTCAGATTTTCTTTTTATCTCCCCTCGTCGATCTTCTACTGAATTTATAAAAGCTTTTTCTACATTATTTAAAGCACAAGTCAGAGTATGTTGATGCGCATATACCGTATCTATGTTTACTGTAGGTTGGAAAAATTCTCCCATTATTTCAGCATTCTGTGCGTTTGGCACTACAGTTAATTTTTTCTCGACTGGAACCTTTGAAAAGATCAAATCATAATTTGAATAGTAATATTGAAATTGTCCTTTACAATAGAATGAACTTGTTAGTACACTACAAGAAATGCCATAAGTTAGAGGCAAGTGATGATAGGTCACTCCCTCAGACACAGAAGAAGATAATTGAATGCACACATAACAGTCTCTCGCATCCATAGTATCCACATACTCATAAAGAAGTTTACTAAACACATTTAGTGAGAATTCATTAATAGACTGATCATGATGTAAATCCGTGTTTGTTAATTAGTTAGTCACAACCAATTTTTTTTGTACTTTTATCGTTTCAGTTCTGGTAGTCACATGAGGGTTAGAATTAGAATAAACATGATGAGGTAGGTTTAGTATTAGCAATAACATGACAAATATTATAACTAAAGCAGTTAAAAAGCAAGCACATATATTTTTATGCCTTAGTGAAGACGGATTTGGATCTCCGAACTCAAATCTAGAGGTACTCATTTTTTTTTCTCATATAGAATGCTTTGTATCATAAGGATTGACAGGAGTGTTTCTTTCAGCGCCAGGTCACATACTTTTCTTCTTGTCCCTTTAATGTTCTTTTCGCCTTTTACTTCTCTAGCACCTTTACAACAGTTCCTTCAAGGTGGTTTTTGTGAGTTGCAATCTTTGAAGCAAAAAGCGTAATATTCTTTTTCCCAGTCGTTTGAAGCTGCTAAATAAGTCCACTCTGGAGCTGCATATCTTTGACTTGGTATTCTCTCTCTTTTTGTTCAACGCACTGCAATTTCCTCTCCATCAGTGTCACTTTGCTCAGATGGACTCGAAACTTCAATCACAGTTGAAGGTATTCTTCCTGCGTTCAGTATGTGTCTCAACCTTTCAGATTTTGTGGGCCAACGATCTCCCTCTTGCGCTCATTTTTCTGATACACTGTTCACATTATCTTCGCTTAGTTAGATCCCCTTCAATCTGATCCTCGTTACCAACTGGGATCAACTCTCCTTGACTCTTGTCTGAACCAGTGTTTCGAGACCCAGTAGCGGCTGCCCCCTCTACTTTGTGATTGACCTGAATAGGACGTCTCTCTGTCACCACCGGTTTGTCCACTACAGATCCCACACTTTCAAGAGGACATGGGGCTCAACGAGTGTGGGCAGCATGCACCCAGTTAGGCAGACCACCACATTTTACTGCATTGTGGTTACAAGTATCACTAGATAAGGCCCATGCAAATGAGGTTCCAGGCAGGATTTTCGCACATGCTTCTTTACTAGTACCCCGTCACCTGGGCACAGGTCATGGCACTGCTCCTGTTGTACTGTAGTTGTGACTTCTCCAACCTGGTGAGACACAAAACGCACCACATCAGCCAATCCTTTACAATAATCGAGTACCAAGTCATCAGTAATATTCACAAGTTGATTTGCTGGGACTGTAGGCTGCCACATAGCCCTCCCCATAATTATTTTGTGAGGGGACAGTCCAGTTCTTCTGCCTGGGATGCTTTGCAAACTCATCAACACCGAAGGCAGAGCATCAGGCCATTTCAGGGATGTGGACACACACACTTTTGGCAATCGGGACTTTAGAGTTCCATTCACCTGTTCAACCACACCAGACGCCTCAGGCCGATAGGCACAATGCAGTTTCTGTTCAATTTGCAAAGCAGCACAAAGCATTCGTATTACTTCATTATTAAAATGTGTACCTCTATCTGATTCCAAAGAGGTCAGGAATCCAAATCGCGGGATCAATTCTCTAAGAAGTAGTTTAGTTACTGTTAGACTGTCATTGTGTCTTGTAGGGTAGGCTTTCACCTAACAAGAGAACAAACACGCAATACAAGGACGTTTTTTAATCCATTGCAAGGGAGCATCTCAACAAAGTCAATATGCATACGGGTAAAAGGACCTACTGATTTTCCCAAATGACGGGTACTGGCCAATGTTTTTCTTCCTGCATTTTGTTGTTGACATGTCTGACACAGAGTCTCTGCAAGGGCTCTGAATCGGGGATTATACCAGGTCTGTCGAAAGAGACGCAACATAGCATCTCTTCCCACATGTGCAGGAGCAACTCCTTGCCATAGGTGACAACAGACTATCTGGTAAAGCTGGCCTCCCATCTGTGTACACCTAAACTTCATCCTCCTGTCGACTAATGCATCCTGCTCTAATCCACCCTTCTCTTTCAATTTGGGGTACTGCATCTTGCAATTCTTTGATCTCTTCCCAGGTTTCTACAACTGAAAACATTAGTCTGCATTCCGTGTCATAAGTCTGTGCCTTCAGAGATTCCCATTGAATGAGTAAGAATTTAGAGCGCAATAGCGTGCAGTCTCATCTGCATAACGATTGCCAACCGACACATAATCGTGACCAGTTTGGTGAGCAGAACACTTCACCACCGCAATCTGTGCTGGCGGTTGTAGTGCCATCAGCAGGTTTTTCACACTCTCTCCATTTCGTATGGGTGAACTAGAAGCGGTCATGTACCCACATTCAGACCACAACTGCCGGAAATCGTGGACAACCCCAAAACCATATTGACTGTCTGTAAATATAGTTACTCTCATTTGTTCAGTAATGCTGCAAGCCCTAGCAAGTGCAATTGATTCAGCCACTTGTGCTGAGTACGGTTTCCGAACTGGAACGCAAACAATTATTGGCTATCAGGATGCAAAGGGATCGAGAAAAAGGCTTGACATGAGTCAATCACTTAGAACCATTCAGCCTCACAAGGAATCTGGTATAGAATCACAGCAGGATTTGGTACAATTGGACAACATAGGGGTCGATTCCGATCCCGGCCGGAAGCGCACCTATCAGTATTCGTCCGGAAAAAATACAAGCAGAGTGCGTGTTTCCCGACCGAATCGTACACTCATCCAGACGAACAAGTACGATGCGTATAACAACCCAGTTTCCGAACGAGCCGTACTCACCCAATCCAGCTCCTGTTCCCCGCCCGAGCCGGATCCGTTAACGCCGATTCAAGCCGCACGGAAGCAAATACACAGCACCTTCTGGCCGGACTAGTACGATGCGCATTCCGTACGCGCCGAACCCGTCGCTACGTCCGGCACGTTTGAGCATCCGGGCAACCCGTACATAAGCTCCGTTGTGCGCCACAAGACGATCCACGGCTACGAGACGAACAAGCCAGCGACGAGTACGAGTCGAAGACACGAGAAACCCGAACGAGACAATCCAAGCATGAATCCCATTGCGCAGGTCCTACCTATACTCTACATCTATTACCGGGACCGGCACGGACGCGTACGGCGCAGACGGTAAGTCAAACACCAACAATACAAACAAACTACACATACCCGAAATATGTCACACACACATAGGGATGCACAAATGACGTACACAAGCAACAGCAGAACCATAGGGGTGGGATGGCCAACACCAATGCCATACACACCCATAGGGGGATGGATGCCTACCACCAACACCACCCTACCACCACCCCTACTCATGGGTGGATAGATGCCTGCCACCACCACCACCCCTACTCAGGGGGGGCTGGATGCCTACCACTACCACCACCCCTACTCAGGGGGGCCTGGATGCCTGTCACTACTACCATACCCACCCTTAGGGGGCTGGATGCCTGCCACTACTACCACCGCTTATGCGGGGGGCCTGGATGCCTGTCACTACCACCACCCCTACTCAGGGGGGCATGGATGCCTGTCACTACTACCATCCCCACCCTTAGGGGGATGGATGCCTGCCACTACCACCACCCCTATCCAGGGGGGGCTGGATGCCTATCACTACTACCGTCCCCATCCTTAGGGGGATGGATGCCTGCCACTACCACCACCACTATCCAGGGGGCCTGGATGCCTGTCACTACTACCATACCCACCCTTAGGGGCTGGATGCCTGCCACTACTACCACCCCTACTCAGGGGGCCTGGATGCCTGTCACTACCACCACCCCTACTCAGGGGGCATGGATGCCTGTCACTACTACCATCCCTACCCTTAGGGGGATGGATGCCTGCCACTACCACCACCCCTATCCAGGGGGCTGGATGCCTGTCACTACTACCATCCCCATCCTTAGGGGGATGGATGCCTGCCACTACCACCAGCCCTACTCAGGGGAGCCTGGATGCCTGTCACTACTACCATACCCACCCTTAGGGGGCTGGATGCCTGCCACTACTACCACCCCTAACCAGGGGGGCCTGGATGCCTGTCACTACCACCACCCCTACTCAGGGGGGCTGGATGCCTGTCACTACTACCATCTCCACCCTTAGGGGGATGGATGCCTGCCACTACCACCACCACTAACCAGGGGGGACTGGATGCCTGTCACTACTACCATCCCCACTCATGGGGGGCTGGATGCCTGTCACTACTACCATCCCCACTCATGGGGGGATGGATGCCTACCACTACCACCACCCCTAATCATGGGTGCCTGGATGCCTGTCACTACTACCATCCCCACCCTTAGGGGGATGGATGCCTGCCACTACCACCACCCCACCTCAGGGCGGCCTGGATGCCTGCCACCACCACCACCCCTACTCAGGGGGGGCTGGATGCCTGTCACTACCACCACCCCTACTCAGGGGGGCCTGGATGCCTGTCAGTACCACCACCCCTACTCAGGGGGGCATGGATGCCTGTCACTACTACCATCCCCACCCTTAGGGGGATGGATGCCTGCCACTACCACCACCACTATCCAGGGGGGCCTGGATGCCTGTCACTACTACCATCCCCATCCTTAGGGGGATGGATGCCTGCCACTACCACCACCCCTATCCAGGGGGGGCTGGATGCCTGTCACTACTACCATCCCCATCCTTAGGGGGATGGATGCCTGTCACTACCACCACCCCTACTCAGGGGGGCTGGATGCCTACCACTACCACCACCCCTACTCAGGGGGCCTGGATGCCTGTCACTACTACCATACCCACCCTTAGGGGCTGGATGCCTGCCACTACTACCACCCCTACTCAGGGGGCCTGGATGCCTGTCACTACCACCACCCCTACTCAGGGGGCATGGATGCCTGTCACTACTACCATCCCCATCCTTAGGGGGATGGATGCCTGCCACTACCACCACCCCTACTCAGGGGGCCTGGATGCCTGCCACTACTACCACCCCCACTCATGGGGGGATGGATGCCTACCACTAACACCACCCCTACTCATAGGACGGGCAATGCATGACACAACCAGCATACTCCCACATAAGGAATGACAGAAAATTACATCCCCCCCAACACCCTGACAAGCGTGTCTAGTCTGTGTCAAATGCCTACAAGACTGAACATGACATTGAACATACAATGTGACCCCCTATCACATGTGTCACACATAAATGTTTGTGGCCTCCACAATGCAAGCCGACCATGGCCAGTGTGGCAATGGGCTCGAACACCCCATCACCACAGTGACCAAAAGGTAAGTGTGGGGTCCATAGCTGATGCACTTTTTGAACAGTGTGGCAATGGGGTCTAAAGCCCCATCACCACAGTGACCAAAAGGGAAGTGTGGTGTCCATAGCTGATGCACTTTTTGAACAGTGTGGCAATGGGGCCTAAAGCCCCATCACCACAGTGACCAAAAGGGAAGTGTGGTGTCCATAGCTGATGCACATTTGTGAACAGTGTGGCAATGGGGCCTAAAGCCCCATCACCACAGTGACCAAAGGGTAAGTATGGGGTCCATAGCTAATGCACCTTTTGAACAGTGTGGCAATGGGGCCGAAAGCACCATCACCACAGTGATCATAAGGTAAGTGTAGTCATGGTAAAAGCTGCCAAAGCCAAACTGCATGGATGAATCCTGGTCACACAACAACAAACACATCAGTGGCATAGTAGTGCTTGTGTCCCATAGCAACATAGATTGGTCGAGGCAAACAGTGCAGTGTCACTGAAACATCGTTTTGGCCATGTGCATACAAACATCACCCATGGGGTCCCACATTGTCAACATTCACAAATAACATAATGACAGAAGTGACCATCATAATGTTGACCCACATATCTGCACCAATGGACACACAAATGTAGATATCCTGTGGAGACTGTAGATGTGAGGTGAACAAATACCATACCATGGCAGCAATGGGACATACAAACCATGATTATTGTGCTGACTGATGACCTAGGAGTCCCAGGGACAGCAGGGGAAAGCCACCAAACAACATACAGCCAATGGCACACTCAAGATATGCCAATGCAGTGGTGCTAAGGCACAAACACCAACAGGCAGACTCACACTGCATATCAAACACAACGGGTGATGGGGGTGTGCCAGTGTCCCCAGGCAACCACACAACACATGAGGAGGCCTGAATTCCAACCACACAGATGTGTATACAGTGCCATACAAAAGTTACTCATGGATCGGATACCCCTATGTGGGCAATCAGGCATTGTTAGATGAGAGGGAGCCCAAATTACACATGTCACACAAGCTTGTAGGAACAGCAACTAACACAGCAAGAGACAGACCCACCACAGCACTACCCCAGGGACCCCACATTGTGCTGACACTAGCCTGCATGATAATCCCACTGTGATGACAAAGGTAGATGTCGTTCACACTGTGAACCACAGCCATGTGTCCTGAGCAACAAACTACCATCACACCTACACAAGCTCTAATCAATCAGCACGGCCTGCCAGCCAAGGCCAATATGGAGGTAGGGGTCTAGCCGTGCAACAACTCACATTTGCACACACTCAACACCACATGTGCAGCAGTGAAGCTCACATGGACTGGTGACATTGAACATGCACCCATGACAATACCAGGGGTGGTGGTGGGAACTAAGGTGCAGAAAGCCATCACACATGGCCAGTCAACAAGACTCGTCAATGTCTGACACACAGCACAGTACGCTGTACATGGGCATGATGTGAAATCCACCACAATCAATGGGATCCTGGCCATAGTCACACACCAACGAAGAAGCCAAGGTGACACACTAAGAACACACGTACACAACTTCCAACATTGCAGCTCTGACCCTGAGGAGTGGCAGCAGTCACACACACAACGTGTCACAATCACTGAAAGCTACCACAAACTGTAAATCACATGACTTGTGTAAACAACAAGTGCCAAGGGGAATCCTGAATGTGTCCCATCTGCGTTTGACCACATCCCCAGCCCTGACAACAAAGACAACCTGGGATGACAACCTCATGAACATTAGTTTGCCATGCACCCACATCACGGAGAAACCAGGTCCAAGATGCTGGATGAACACAGAACAACTCAGCAAGCATCACAAACAGGAACATCCCTAGGGACACAGCCTGTGTAGGAAAAGGGAAGGGAACACGCACAGACATGCTTACACAACACACAACACAGGCCCAAGCAATGTCACCGGATTACACACTGCCATGAGGGCACTCCACTCCTGTGGAAGGTCCGCTGTGCCAAACCTTGTCTGTGCACGACCCAAACATGTCAGCAGAACACTCCGTCAGTGAGTCAACAACTACAACACACAGAAGGCTCTGCTCACATCAGCCTGGGTACGGGAGTGTCACATCAGTCATCTGCATACACCCAAAACACGTGTCAAGCAAGTTGCACTGTATACACAGATGAGTCCTTCGACATTGATGTGCAAAACTGCATGTCCAGTGGAGCTGGGCACACAGTCAGGGAAATCGGAACATTGAACAGTGGTAAGCCCACCAGATGTGCATCAGTGTAAGACAAAGTTCATTTACAAATGCTAAACGTACATCCCTGTGTCAAATGCTGAACATTACACCCTCAGACTGCAGAAAAGGATGCCATAGATCTAGACTACAACAGGACACATATCCCATGGACCACATGGAGTCCATCACAGCAACACTTCATTTTCCTGATATGAACATTATTACAACTGCAAATGCAGGATGCTACTCATCCACATCATGTACATCAAAAGAAAACCCACAATTAAACAAAAAGAGGCTTTATTCAGCAAATGTCAAGGAAAACTCTGAAGTCCAAAGGAAACTAAGGCCAATGGCCAGTCCAAAATCACAGTCCCAACAGGGTGATAAGTGACAACTGGTCACCCATTGCTTGCCTGCACTGGTACGGACAAGGGACATCCCCCTTGGAGGGGCATACAAGGGGCAGGCCAGGCACCGCATGGACAGGATCAGGGGATGGCAGAGTGAGCCAGTGAAGGGGTGGTGGGTGCAGGAGTGTCACTGGCAACTGCAGTGGAGGTGTCTGACTCAGGGGGGCCGGCACCACTGTGGTACACAAGTCAGTTGGTGTGGGTGCTGCAACCACTGCAGTGGGCTGGTCTGATGTAGTGGACTGGGTCCCCACTTCAGTGCCCGAGTCAGACGGGGTGGTTGTGGACTCCACTGCAGTGCATGACTCCAAGGGAGTGGAAGGGTGGGCAGATGAGGTGGGCAGGACAGAGGGGGGGACCCGGTCTCCACACCAGTGGCACTAACAGGCAGAGCGTCTGGGTTGGGGGTGGAAGAGCAAGTGGCAGATGGGGAGGGCCTAAGCAGTCTGGGGATGCGGTATCGGTGTGTGGGGGAACCTGGGGCAGGGTGTGGCGGGGGAACCTGTGGAGTGGTGGCCTGGGGGATGGAGGAGAGAGACTGGGTGGTGGAGCTGCGTGGTGGTGGGGTCTTGCTCTTCCTGGTCCGGGGGGACTTCCGAATGGGGTCCTGTGTCTACCTGCGCCTGGGGGAGAGTGTCCGGGGGCGAGGGGCACTCCCCTCTGTGTGGGTGGACTTCCTCTTCCCCCGGTATGCTGGATGAGCAGGATCGGAGGGGAAGAGGCCGAGGTCACACAGGAAGATCTGCTGTGTAGGTGGGGTAGCAGGTGAGGCAAGGGAAGGGGTCTTGGAGGGAGAGGATTTGGAGGACTGCGGAGTGACTGTGGATGCCTGTGTGTGTGTCTGTTCCCCATCCCCTGTGTGTGTGGTATCAGTCCCCTGAGGATGCTTGTGTGCACATCTTGCCTTTCTCTTGGGTGTGTCTGTGCTGCTCGTGTCTGTGTGCTTGGGTGATTGTGCAGGTGTGCATGTGCTTTGGACAGGTAGGGTGGCAGGAAGTGTGGATGGGGCAGAGGTGGGAGGGGTGAGAGACTGTTGGAGGAGGGACACGGCTGCCGTCAGGGAGGAGTCCATGGACTTATTGCTCCTCTGTAGGGCAGACATACCCGTCAAGATGCCCTCCATGAACGACACCAGCTGTGTCAACAGAGTGGTGTGTGCATGGAGGACACTCAGCATTGCTGTCTGCCCTACATGGAGCTGCCAAAGGAGGTACACAGACTCCTCACTCAGGGCAGCAGGGGACACAGGGGCAGGGGGTGCGGTGCCTGGCACGAAGGAGACCCGCTCCCGAGCACGGGAGCCTCCACGGACCTCAGGAATGGGAGCCAATGGGAGGGCGGTGGTGGTGGTGGCGGGGCCAGACAGACTAGCTGGCCTTTGGTGGCTGCTGAGACCCGCCTCCACAAGGGAGTCATCCTCCGAGCTGCTGTGGTCCTCAGCTGAGGTGGATGGGGCTGAGGACTCCTCGGTGTGGCTCCCTCGCCCTCTGTGCCACTGGGTCCCTCTGACCACTCGTCGGATGCTGACCCAGTCTGGCTCCGCTGCTCCTCCTGGTCCGTGGAGCTGTCCCCTCCTGTGGCCGTGGATGTATCTGCAAACAATTAGGGAAACAGACAAACATCAGTCACCTGCACTGACCGCACACACCACATTAAGTACAGCACATCAGAGAGCAAGCCCTGGCATCCTTAGTTGAACATTGCCTAAAGTCCTCACACAGATTCGGGGAAGCCAATTGTCAGTCTGATGGTCAACCATGGGACTCACACCCCTCCTGCCCTTGCACCCATCTGTCTGATGGTAAGACCCCAGTGTGGACACATGCACCACCTACACAGTTGTTGGACATTGCAGGGAACACGGTGAAGTATGTGAACATGCACACATCACATCTCTTGCCACTGAGTCAGTGCAGGTGTCCAGAGAAAGGGATGGCCAGAGTCTAAATAGAAATGCATGTGATGCATACCAGCACCAGACACCATGATCCACCCATGTCCGGATAGTCAATGCCACAATGGGGAGCATGTTACACATGTCACTCCCCTGCAGGATCAGTCTTAGGAAGTTTAATGCCATGACACAGGCATGCGTGCAAAGTCATACATCACTGTCTCCAGTCACATGGCCATGGCAGCCAGCCAACAACAGTCTGCACTGTGTCACAATCCTAGGACATGGGGAATGCAAGTTATGTAACTGACAAGTGCACATGTCCATCCCCCAAAAACAACATCATCTGAACTACTATTTGTCCACGTCATACCAATTGGACATATGGGGGACACGAAACACAACTCTCTGAACATGAGCACCTCACAGTGTGCTGTGAATGAAAAACAGCTGCCTGAAAGTCACAGTCGCATACACCTGTGTGCACAGTCAAGTGATCAGACACCTATAAGTCACAGAAGTATCGTCTATCATGGTCACATCTTCGATGGCATGCTGAGCCCTAACCGATAAACATACCAGTAGTCCTGACAACGAAGACACAGCACAATGAGACAGAGGCAGACACCTGATGGTACATTTCACTGATCACAACATGCCAGATGATACACGGGAGTGGGAGTACAGAGTGTATTGTATGCCCTGGAGTAGGCATGACTGTCCAGCTCCACCTGTAAGAGGGATGAGTCCTGGACAGTAGGCAGGTGGCTAAGCATGTGTGACACACTTGATACACATACTCCTGAGGCCCAAACATTGTTCCCACCGGCAGCATGGGTGTGTGCCAAATTCCCCAGGGACATGTGGTGATTCAGATCAGCAAGTGGATCACATATCAAAGTTGCACCCAGATTACATGTCAGAACTTAGGCATTGTGTAAGCAATTGACCCACCCATGAATCGCACAACATAGTCACGGGAACAAATGCTGTCCCCCACCTTGAGCGAAGCTAAATGCAATGACACAGTCCCCAAGTGACACAATTTCCTGACTGTAAGGGCCACACATATGCGTATCAGAGGAGAAGTGGGCATGTCACAAATGAGGGACATGGGTCCTGGACCACATGACTGATGTACTGTGGAAGTTTAACCAGGCCAGAGGAGGGCACATAGCATGTCAGACAAAGTGCACAGTGCAGTCATGGACTCCCCCTCCTTGCTGCTGTCTGCCCTTCAGCTGCCCATCCAGGTCAGGGAAGACCACCGCCAGGATCCGGAGCATGTGGGGGGTCAGGGTCCGGTGTCCACCCCTCCTGCGAGGAGGCGACAGCTTCAGCTGGACCCTTGCGATCCTCCGGGTCCAGCCCGAAGGTCCTGCCACCTCTTCTGGCAGTTGCAGATCCTGCGCCTGTGGACCCCCACGGATCTTACTGCCCGGGCGATGGTCAGCCAGATTTCCTGCTTCTGGTGGGCATCAACCTGTGAGGATGACAAAGTGAAAAGGCCATTACTACACATGCAACATATACGTGCATCACACAGTTGGAGATACATGTCTCAATCACAGGGGCATATGATGTACATAGGCAGTGCAACGATGGCTATGAACAGTTTGCCAGCAGTTACTACATGGTATCATTGCATGGGAAGTAAACCTTGTTGGAATGCACTGTTACTGCACTGTACCTGTTCAGTGCATGTAACTACACACTTTGGGGTGTGACAACTACTCAGTGAGCATGCTATCCAGTGGTGTGCACACTGTAAGTCCTGCTAGTCAGACAACATGCACAATTAGTAAGGCAGTGGACTGCACACTCACCTGCTCCCCTGGTTTCCCATACAGCTTGCTGTACTGTGGAAGGAGGTTGTCCAGCAGGGCCTGGTTCTCCTCAAGGCTGAAGGCTGGGGCTCTCTCCACAGTATGTGCCATTGCAGTAGCCAGAGGATGCAGAGACAGCAGCAGTGTTGGTGGCAGATGTCGTCCTGGAGCAGGTAGTGCAGGCAAGTGAGCTCTCAGGGGAACAGCCAGCATTATATGTGTGCTGCAGAGGCAGATACTGTCCCATGTGTCCAAAGTGATAGGTCCAAGTCGTTTGCATCTTCTGAATCTGACCAATCCATGGAATAGCAGCACTAATACACGCCCACAGCATCCTTCAAATCTTCAACTTCATGACACCCATGATTTTGCAACATTATTGTGGCTGGCCAACTGAATTCACTGCATCAGACTCGTTGGAGCTTCGAAAACGCGTCCGTTGCCATGCCAGGCCCCAGCCAATGCGTGCGCACCGATCTGTCCATTGCTTTACAACGCGTATTTCGGGATACAACGCGTACCCGCTCACAACAGATGTAATGGGCCGGCCGGGCACACCGATCGGTCCATTGCTTTACAACGCGTACCTGTACAAGTCAGTCGCATATGTCACCATGCTTGTCACTGGTGAACGTATGCCAGCCACATATACCTGCCAGAGACACAGGGGCACACCTACAACACCACACCCAGTCCACACTGTTTCCTAAGGCATGTAAGGCTGCATTACCTTTTCTGTGTATGGGGGTTAACATGTGGTTTCTGTGGTGGCACTTGTGGGCAGCCACACCCAGGCTGTGCATTTGTTAATGGGGACAGGGTCCTTTGTGTGTTGTGCACATGATCACTGTGATGTGCAACAGTTCATTTCGGAGCATGTGGCATGGTCACATTTCCAGGTTGTGTATGTGTGTGACATATCACATACCCCCAGGGTCCCATGGGGGAAGGCATGTACGTCACAGGATGACCCATTGCCACAATAGTGATGTCCCTCCACAGTCTGTGTGCATGTTGTGTTTCCGATGTCTCTGATTCCATGTGCACGATGGGAGACAGTCTCCACATCAACGTTGTTTGTGCATGGACTTTGATGTTGTGCGTCACTGGCGTCCATGTCTGTCCTGCGGAGGCGACAGGGGCAACTCCCTATGGGAGTCATGTTTGTTTTTCTGACGTGTACATGATACGCCATGTCATGCCAGTGTCCATGTGGCAAGACAGGGTCACTGGGAATCTACCTGTCATTGAGCTGTGATGCCTGTGGCGCATCTGTCCAGACATGTCACTGTGGTGTGTGTGTGGAACGTGACAGCAGGAAATGGGTACTGTGACACAGCCTAATGGTTTCCCATAGCACAACCTGGTACCTGTTGTGCACACATGTTGTACTGAGAAGTTAGTTGATGGGCATGTAGGTGTGAGTTATGTCCGAACAGAACGGCACACACATCAAGTACTTGTGTCTCGTAATGATGTATCATGTGAAATTGAGTATGGTGAATGGCACATATGTGGGGTGACTGACAATCTTTCTTTCTTCAACCTATGCACTGCAGGGCTCCAGCTGTCCATAGACCATTCCTTGACCTGGCAACGATGGTGGAACGTGACAGCATCCGACGGTACCGCTTCACCAGGCAGCTGATTGATGATTTGGCAGTGCGCTTGGCACCACTTTTGCAACCTGGCCGGACGTACCCTACGGCGCTGACACCCAAGGTGAAGGTAATGGCAGCCCTACACTTCTTTGCCACCGGTACCTTTCAACACACTGTGGCAACTGCCGGTGGGATGTCACAGACTATGTTCAGCCGTGTGCTACGCAATGTTTTGGAGGCAATGTTGAGATGCCTGAACCAGTACATCTATTTCCCTACACGTCAACAACTCACTGACATCAAGAGTGACTTCTATGCCCTGGGGAGGATGCCACATGTCATTGGCTCCATTGATGGGACACATGTGGCTTTGATACCACCACAGGCACATGAACAGGCATACCGGAACCGTAAACATTACCATTCGATCAATGCTCTGGTGGTATGTCTTGTAGATATGAGCATCACACATGTGTGTGCCCGTTTCCCTGGTTTAGCACACGATGCCTACGTGATGAGGAGTAGTCGCATCCCGAGGATGATGGCACAGATGCAGAACCAGCGTGCCTGGCTTGTCGGTGTGTACTGACTTTGTACCATTGTGTGTGTTCTGATCTGTAGTATTCCACTCACTTTTCCAAATCAGCTAATGTGCACTTGCCTGTCCGTAGGTGACTCCGGATACCCCAACATGCCGTGGTTGCTGACACCCCTCAGGAACCCTGTGACATCAGCCCAGATGCGCTACAATGAGGCACATGGTCGGACCAGGAGAGTGATTGAGCGGACATTTGGTCTCCTGAAGAGCCGCTTCCGCTGCCTGGACAAGACAGGAGGGGCCCTCCCATATGCCCCAGCAAAGGTGTGCAAGATTGTCATCGTCTGCTGCATGCTACACAACCTGGCAGTGCGGAAGGAGTTGCCTCTCATCCTGGATGACGATGACCAACGTCCGCCACCTGTGGAGGATCCTGGCCTGGACCACGATGCCAGTGATGATGATGATGGTGATGTCCGCACACAGCTCATCACCAACTTCTTCAGCTGAATGTGAGTATCCAGGGAGATGTAATGTGAATGATGTGAGTTTGCATGATATGTGTGGGTGGTGCTCTGGTGCTGTTTGAGTGTGGCCATGTGCTACTTGACTGGATGCGTGCAGCAATGTGTCCTTACAGGTAGTCTGTACTCCCCAACAGTTTTGACATGCTAACTTGGTTTTGTGTAGTTGTCTTGTGACATGTATTGGGCATGAGTATTGCAGTTCTCTCCTGTTCTTCAGTGGTTTTAACTGTGTGTCATGTCTGTCCTTCACAGGGTGCTTACTGAGTACTTTGGTCAACTTGGATCCCCCGACACCATGATTCAGCTTTCAGGGTGGCAGCAGTAGTTTGCCTACAAGTGATGTGCCACACACCCCTGGACTTCATATCTTCTGCACTTGTTGATTGTGTGGCCACTGCCACGTGGGTAAACCTTGCATTTGTAGTGGAAACAACATGTTGCAAATGTGTAATGAACCTGTGCTTCACTTTGGGATGTGCGTTGTCTGTGGTCACACATCTGACTGACATTTGCTTACTGCACCTGTGGGCTAGTTGACACAGACTCTGAATAGGTGTGGTGTCTGTGCATTCCACTGTATTTCCTGGCAACATCACTGTGGGCGATGAGTCCGATGGCCCTGGTGTCTCTGTGTTGTGTAGCCCTAGTGGTGTGTCTCCCTCATATGTGTCACGTCACCATGACTCACACGACGGTGTTGTACTTGCTGTAGCAGTTAGCATACACAGTGTAATTTAGCAGATCATCATCACCATAACAGTATCCACATTTGAATAACAACAGAGGCAAGTATGGTGTACTAGTGATTTTATTTACAGAAATGTGTGTGTGTATAGTGCACAGGATGGTGGGTGCTGTACATTGGGATTGTGATCCAAAGTTCCCAGATGAGTTGGAAGTCTTGGTAGCAGAAATGTCCTGAGTGAAGTCCACAGTCATATGATACATTAGTCCAACTTGAACTCCCCATGTCATGTGGGAGAGTAGTGTTGCATTCGACAGGGTGAAACGTTTGCACACAAAGGAGAATTTCCGGAACAGGTGTTGGCTTCCTGGGGGATGTACGTGGCCATCAACCTCTCAGTTTTCCTTCCTCGGACGACCCCTCTTCTTTGGGGGAGGACCCTCACGTGCAGGCTGCGGCGGTGCAGGGGAGTCTCCGCCAGAGTCCTCCTCCCTCCCTGTGGCGGTGTCAGTTGTTGCAGCACCAGATGTTGTGGGCACACAGGGAGGTGTGGCCATGTTGGTGCTAATCTGGCGGAGGCATGTCAATATGTCCCTATGCACCGCTGTGAGTTCTTGCAATGTGTCCCACTTGGACTCCATGCGAGACATGTGTGTCTCCACACGGGACATGTGGGAGTCCAAGCGGGCCTGATGGGCAGCCTGCTGCTGTTGTATGTCCTTGAGGATCCCCACGACCTGTCTGACCTCTCCGGTGCTATCCTGGTACGCATCAGCGATGCGTGCCAGTTGTGGGTCATCATGCAGTCCAGACCCCTCTGCAAGCAGCGACCTATGTCTACCACCCCTCCCACCACCCCTGGCGACACATGCAGGACCTGCAGTGGCACGCACAGGTGACCCAAGGCCCCCTTGGGGGTTGTTAGTGGTGTTGTCGTCCATTGCTCCACGCTGGGCCTGGGGCCCTGTGCTGTTGCCATCGGTGGTCCTTGGTCTGTCCGTGTCGGCGGGGGTGGTCTGTGTGTTGGCAATTGTTGGAGGGGTGGGTGCAGGGGGTGCAGATGTTGGTCCAGCTGGTGCTGCATGATGACTCACACCGGAGGTGCCAGGTAGGTCTTCGCCATCGAGGAGGGAAGAGGCTGTTCCACACCAGTGAGCTCTGTGTCCCCCGGAGCCTGGGACAGGGACTCCTCCTCGCCTGCTGCTGTGTCCCCATCATCATCACCTGTATTTGGAAGAGACACACATTGTATGTTATGTTTCTACAGGCATCAATGGTTCACACACCTGACAGTTGTGACTGTACCTCTGGATGCGGGCATGTACATTGCATTGTCCTAAGTTGTCACAGTAAGAGGTTGATATTGGTGTAGCACATTGTCATTCATACCTGGGGCATTTCAATGTGAATGTTGAGGTGTGTGCATGGCCAGCATTTGTTGTATTTGGTGGACATCCGGCCATCCTTCTCCACCTAGCCCAGTTATCCCACCATGAAGCATGCCACCCTTGCAGTGGGTTCAGGTTGACTCTCAGGATGTCAGGCAGTGGTGTCTTGCTGTTGGTTGTTGCACAGTTCCCAGCAGGGCCTTATGCACCCCACAGCAGTACCCAGTGTCAGCCATCTTGTCAGTCCTTATCCACTCCCTGTGATGTGAGCATGGTTCAGAGTGGTGTTGATGGGCCAATTGTGAGGGTGAGCAGTATCTGTGACTACAACTCCCATCATGCTATTGCCTACACCCCCCTTCCCAGCATGCCCGTACTTCCTTCCTTTGGACTCTGCTTCCCTGTGGGGTAGTGTGCCTGTGCTGACAGGAAGGCTGACAGTGTTGTCCTTGCGTTTGTTTGGCTACAAGTCCCAAGAGTGTCCCTGTGCTTCACACGGCATTACCCAGGGTGGTGGTTCTTTGTGGGATCTTCATTTGGTATGTGAGGCATTGCATTCTCCCAGGTGGGTTATGTGGAGTTTGTGTTGAGGGGGTGTGTGAGGTGAGCGGCTTGTAACTATGGTCAGTGCTGTGAGTCCTCCTTCCCACCCAGCCAGATATCCCACCATGCAACGTGCTTGCATTGCAGGGAGTGCAAGTTGGCTTTCAGGATGTCAGGCAGTGGTGTTGTGCTGTTTGTTGGTGCACAGTTCCCAGCAGGGCCTTGTGCTCCCCACAGCAGTACCCAGTGTCAGCCATCTTGTCACTCCTTATCCACTCCCTGTGATGTGAGCATGGTTCAGAGTGGTGTTGATGGGCCAATTGTGAGGGTGAGCAGTATCTGTGACTACAACTCCCATCATGCTATTGCCTACACCCCCCTTCCCAGCATGCCCGTACTTCCTTCCTTTGGACTCTGCTTCCCTGTGGGGTAGTGTGCCTGTGCTGACAGGAAGGCTGACAGTGTTGTCCTTGCGTTTGTTTGGCTACAAGTCCCAAGAGTGTCCCTGTGCTTCACACGGCATTACCCAGGGTTGTGGTTCTTTGTGGGCTCTTCATTTGGTATGTGAGGCATTGCATTCTCCCAGGTGGGTTATGTGGAGTTTGTGTTGAGGGGGTGTGTGAGGTGAGCTGCTTGTAACTATGGTCAGTGCTGTGAGTCCTCCTTCCCACGCAGCCAGATATCCCACCATGCAACATGCTTGCATTGCAGGGAGTGCAAGTTGGCTTTCAGGATGTCAGGCAGTGGTGTTGTGCTGTTTGTTGGTGCACAGTTCCCAGCAGGGCCTTGTGCTCCCCACAGCAGTACCCAGTGTCAGCCATCTTGTCAGTCCTTATCCACTCCCTGTTATGTGAGCATGGTTCAGAGTGGTGTTGATGAGCCAATTGTGAGGGTGAGCAGTATCTGTGACTTCAACTCCCATCATGCTATTGCCTACACCCTCCTTCCCAGCATGCCCGTACTTCCTTCCTTTGGACTCTGCTTCCCTGTGGGGTAGTGTGCCTGTACTGACAGGAAGGCTGACAGTGTTGTCCTTGCGTTTGTTTGGCTACAAGTCCCAAGAGTGTCCCTGTGCTTCACACGGCATTACCCAGGGTGGTGGTTCTTTGTGGGATCTTCATTTGGTATGTGAGGCATTGCATTCTCCCAGGTGGGTTATGTGGAGTTTGTGTTGAGGGGGTGTGTGAGGTGAACTGCTTGTAACTATGGTCAGTGCTGTGAGTCCTCCTTCCCACCCAGCCAGATATCCCACCATGCAACGTGCTTGCATTGCAGGGAGTGCAAGTTGGCTTTCAGGATGTCAGGCAGTGGTGTTGTGCTGTTTGTTGGTGCACAGTTCCCAGCAGGGCCTTGTGCTCCCCACAGCAGTAACCAGTGTCAGCCATCTTGTCAGTCCTTATCCACTCCCTGTGCTGTGAGCATGGTTTTGAGTGGTGTTGATGGTCCAAATGTGAGGCTGCCCATTATCTGTTACTACGAGTCCCATCATGCTCTTGGCTACACTGACTTCACCAGCATACACAGGATTCCTTCCTTTCTGTGAGCTTCCCTGTGAGGTGGTGTTCTAGTGGTGGCTAAATATCTGACAGTGTTTGTTGGTTAGATTTGTGCCACTGCCTAGCTCAATTTGGTATTGGATTTGTACATGTCATGACACAGTTACATATCACTATGAGATGGCATGTATTGTGTTTATCTGACTGACATACACTTTTTGGGATGATTATCTTTTGTTTGCTGTTGATTTGCTAGGGGTGCATGGTTTGACTGTCCCCTTGTCAGTGATGTGTGTGTATTGGCACACAATATTGTGTATATTAGTTGTGTACTCACCAGGCTCTGGGATGTTTGTTAGTCCATATACGCTCACTGGTGGTAGGATGGCCCGCACCTTCTCCTCCCAGGGCCTGAGGTATACTGGTTTGGCAGGAGGGCCACTGCCGGTGTGCTGGCTCAGGAGGTACTCCTTCTTCAGTAGGTCCCTGACCCTCCTGCGCACATCATACCACCTGTTCTGGATGTCTTCCTTTGTGTGCAAACATGGTGATTGTGCGTTCACCCTGTCGACGATCCTCGCCCACATCTTGGTTTTCTGCGACATGGGGGTCTGTTGGACCAATGTGCCAAACAACTGTGGCTCTACCCTCAGGATCTCGTCTACCATGACTTCCAATTCACTATCTAGGAACTTTGGATTCTTCTTTAGGTGCATGGTGATGGGTGGTGGTGGTGATTGATGTGTGTGTGTGTGCAAGTGAGGGTGTGTGAGTGTAGGTTTTGCTGTGTGTGTGTGAGGGTGCTATTTGTTGAGGTGCTAATGGTGTGTGGCTTTTGTGTTGGATGAGCTGTGTGTGTGTCTGTGTTTGCTGTGTGATGGTGTTCTCTGCTGGCAGGTCAGTGGAATTTGCAAAGGATCATGGTAGGGATTTGTGGCCTTTATGTAGGTGGAGTTGGGGGTGTGTCCTTGTTCCATTTTTTTCACCCCCTGTATTTATTGGCTTTGTCATTGCTTGTTTGGCCCTCTTTTTTTGTATTTTTTCATTTGTGATTATTGTGCATGTTGGAGTCGTTCTTCTGACCGAGTAGGACGTTGCAGTTATCTTGTGCACGTCTCTCCGAGTCGTTCCCGCTGTGTTTCAGCTCGGTTTCATATGCGGCGTACGCGTCGGTCACGGTGTATTGTGTTTGTTCGGCTGTGTTTTGTATGCGTGTCGGTCGTACGGCTTGGGCTCCGTGCGAATCGGTCTGCTTTTGCACCCATTGCATCGTACTGCGTGGGTCGGAGTTCGCGGGTACGTTTCATTCGGGTTTCTTCCTGGTGCGTGTTGGTCGGTTCGATTCGCGTGGTTTTCCAGCCGGATAGCTTGTTTCCGTCCGGGTCGGTCGTTCGCCTTGAGTTCCGTACGAGTCGGTCGTGATTCACATGCATTTCATCGTACTTCCCAGGTCGGGCAACGCCGGTACGTGTCGGTCAGACTATTATCCCGTACCGAGTCGGTCGGTATTTGTTCCGGCCCGAATCGGATTCGGCCCCATAGTATCACAATTTGATTTATTTTTCTTAAATCCTGTACAATTCTATATTTCCTGTTTGGTTTTCGAATTCCCATGTCAGCTGAATTACACAGACTTCCCAAAATCTCTCTAAAAATTCCTTGCTCAATAAGGGTTTCAATCAAAGGTGTTATGCCTGCAATGGTTTCTGGACTCAGAATATACGCTGGCGTTCTAGGAAATTCTGCATTTGGCGTTACTTTGATTCGAATTGGAGCTACTCCTTTCATCAAACCAATATC
Source organism: Calotriton arnoldi (assembly GCA_963921515.1). Taxonomy (NCBI): domain Eukaryota; kingdom Metazoa; phylum Chordata; class Amphibia; order Caudata; family Salamandridae; genus Calotriton; species Calotriton arnoldi. The sequence goes on from CAWUFW010006817.1 coordinate 821,713, forward strand.
TTTTCTTGTAAAATCTCACACTTCTGGTAAGACTGTATCTCGCAGTTCGAGTGGTAAATTATTTTCACTAAGTAAGGGATATAATCACTCTACTTCTGTCTTTTGTCTGGACATTTTAAACACCACATCTTCATCCTTGTATGGAATTCTATTCCCTTTGGAGTCCAATAAATGGAACAATTCCTTTTGCACAACAAGTCTCGCCCTAATAAATTCACTGGACTAGAATCAGACACCAGAAACTTGTGTAAATCTTCAAAAGGCCCATTTTGTACTTGTAGAGGTTCTGTCACTGGGGTGGATATCAATTCTCCTACATCTTGTATTCTTTCTCCCAAGAAGGGTAGCTTGGGAATTCCCACAGTTCTCAAAGTGGAACAGGTAGCACCAGTATCTACAAGGAATGAAATAAGAGTTCCATTTACCTTGCTGTCCACATAGGGACCATTCTGATCTACCTCTAAGGATGCGCCAAGCACGCATTCTTCCTCCCCTCTCAGTCACCGTCATTGGGACATTTCCAAGTCACTGTCATCAGTCTGCAACAAATACTGTGTTGCCACTTGTATATTCGAATTTACCTGATCATTTGTATGAAAAAGCCATGTTAGCATTGTATCTCTGTACCTGTCCATTCAATTGAGGCATAGGAGCTTGCAGGATATTCTGATGTTGACCTCTCAATCTCTGCACTGATTGATTTGGCAATTCATTATTTACCTGGGGCTGTACAACTCCACTTGTAACTGTCTGTCCTTCTGCCTGATTAACTGTGTTAAACGTACACTCTTGTTTCCAATGCCCAAACTTGCCGCAAATGTGAAATGGATAAGTCTTTTTCAATGCATCTATTTGTGACCCCCTTCCTCTTCCCTGAGGCACAAAAGTCTATAAAGGACTTCCTGCTACACCGCGCATTCCAGTAGTCGTCTGACCATTTCCCTGTACTATACCTGAAAAGTCAGAATCAAAATCCACATATCCTTTCTTGGCTGCTCTCATTTGCGCCAACATCAATTTCTCTTGTAATTTCTTGTGAGGCAAATCAATGTAATCTCCACAATATTTCACATAACGAAGAATCTCATCAATGGGCTTACTTTGCCAACAGATTAAATGTTTCTGTATCATGGCACTTATTGAGGTCTTAAGCCATACACAAACCGATACACAAAATATCCCATGTCTTTTTATGACACATTCTCGATTCCGCTATATTGCTTGAATGCCTGTAAAAGCCTTTCGTAATATGCATGCACTGAAATCTTTCCTTTCAGATAAGTAATAACCTGATTATACTTTCTCATCACTTCCACGACAGCGCACCAGTTTTTGAATCCCTTGCAGGCTCTGTTTCTGGGCAATCCACAGCAATTTTACATTCAGTCCACAAATCAGTTGGAACTACAATTTCAAACAGAGTGTCCAAATCTTTCAACAAAACTTTTGAAACCTTTACAGATCTTTTCACTTGCTTGTACCATTCAACAGGCTTCTCCCTCAATTTTGGAAAGTCATTTGTAAAAGACAAAATATCCTGTCTATTCCAAGGGACATGAACATATTCTTCTCCTGGTACTTCTCTCATAGGATATGCTGTCGCTTATGCCTCTCCCTTCTCTTTTTCCATCATTGGGTATAGAGGCAAAACCATTGCCACATCTTCTTTCTTTTGGCCCATCTGCCTTCCCATCTTTCTACTTCTCCCCATCGTTTCAAGGTAGTTAACAGTTCTATAATCGGTAACCTCTTTCCTGAAGGGTTTACACTTTCTAGATCTTTGTCATTAAAATCCAATTGATATGTTTTTTGTAAGGCCTTAGAATTCTCTACATCTACTCCATATTTTTTAGCTCTATCAGCAAATCTCTCATGAGTATTTCTAGCTTTTCGTGTTAAATCCTTGCACATGAATAATAATTATTCGTCACGGTAATATGCCAACCTTTCTGGACTAATTGTTCCCAATATCATTTCTTCCAATTACACCTTTAGTCTGCTTAGATCTATATTAGTATGTGCATCATTCTCCACTAATTTTCCTTTTTGACCCATAAAACCCTTTGCACTAGCTGTAGGAATAATGTCCCTAATCCAATTATCAAGTTCCTCTGGTGATGGCCCTAATGATGTACCTGTCTCCTCTCTCTGAGACTCCCCACTAGTTTCTCCTGTTCGTCGTGTTAATTTTTGATTTCCCATCTGTAAAACCTTTCCCATTATTACCTTGGGGCCTCTATTTAGTGTTTCAAAATTTTTCTCTGAAATGTTAATTAATGATTCTACTTCTCCTTCTATGGTGAAGTTCACTCTTTCCCTCATTACCTTATTCCCTTATCACTCCTTCAAGTTATAGTTTTCTCTCGTGTAAATGATGTATTCTGATCCTGATTCACTACCGTCTTCTTTATCTCTGATTAGAAATGATCATTTCCTACTGTCCCACTAGGTATCGTTATAGCATGTACTTGTGAAACTCCTCATCCTGTCTGATATAATGGGACAATTGGACCTATGGTAACTGGAACGGATAATGCATCTGGACTATTTGTTAAAGCAGAATCTGGAAATCCTGCTAGGTGTCGGTTTCATATCATTCGTCTTTCTTCGCAAATGTTCTAAAATCCGTACATTAAATGTTCCATATTGTGGGAAAGCTAAGGGACCATCTTTTACAGTGTATTTACCCAATTCTCTAACCAGATATCCCTTCTCTAGAGACATATGCAAAGCTGGTGTACCTTCCAGAGCTACAGGAACTCCTTCTCTAGTAGGAATAGGCTCATCCTTGCATATTAAAGCCCTTATTCGCTTAAAATGTGTCATGATTTCTTCCTTTCACTGCAGTCTGATCTTATTTCAGCGGAACTCTCTTCCATGTTATTGTTTCAGCTTCCAATCACTGCTTGATTTCAACAACCAATCCCAGCGCGGCTCCACACCAATCAACCAATCCCAGCGCGGCACTTGTATTTCGTCAGTCTAACTCCTCACAGAAACTGACCTTCCCATTACAATTCTCGACGTCTTTTTCTTTTAGTTGATTTCACGCAAAACAACACAAAGGATAAAACAACTCTTGTCTGCTCCACTGAAAAGAATTATAGATACTCATACAACCGAAGATTTTCATTCACTCCCAGTAAAATCTTGACCAGTGTGATTTCACCCTGTAAGTAAAAATCCTTAGAATTCCTCCTGGTGCACTCTCGAAGAAACCACAACAAAATTTTAAATCGATGCACTTTCAAATGATTCCCCTCACTGGTGGTATTGGTGACGACTTCTCACGACAGCACCCTCAAAACAGCAGACAAACTTACTCAGTGTATGCCACACTGAGATCCACCAGTAGGTGCATATCCCGGGATCTTAGGCCTCGAAGGACCCGTACACAACTGCAGTACAACACAAAAATACTAATTTCACAATATGACATGACACTTCTATGATCACAATTCCACACTAGTCTCATTAAGTCAATTTGTTTCGTCAATTGAAAACTCACTGAACCTCTAAGCTAGAAAGAAATCTTTATGAGCACGTCTCCTCATATCCCAATTTCAGTCAGTCAAACTAACCATCCAACACGCTACCAGAAAACTGATACAGCGAGACTTACCAAATTTGTCTTCACCCTTCACCCACAACTTTATCTAACTAGGCCCATTTCATTAATAAACCCTCGGTCACACAATAGTCTCAATAATTTCCTTGATTTCTACAAACCATGGTCTTCCAATGGATCTTTTTGTTGAGCTGATAGGGACTGGAATACTAAATAACATGAACAATTAGTCTATGAGGACCCATAATAAAATAATTGTTACCTCAAACCTAATTTAAAACCTTTCTCAGCCACAAATACAAATGCCTTGAGACAAGAAATATGACCCAAAGAAGGAGACAGAATCGATAAAGATAACTCATGAAAAACATTTATCTAAAGCCTCAATTTGCATGGACAAGTCAAGAAAAAATACATTTCAAATCAGATTTAATAACAAAATGTTATTACAAGTAGCTTCACATCACAAAAAACAGCATTATTAGACAACTGGGAAATCCCCTGTGGAGAGAAACAGGATAAATTTGAGGTTCAGTTATCAATCATACAAACCAAAGCAAAGCTGATCGCTTCAAGTTCGTCCTCAATTAGATCTGGTCAAGTTTGTTCTGCAGCACCATATGCCACAGTCGGAGTCAGATAAGCTCTCAGCCGAAAGGTTATTTCCCTGCACACTTTACCAGCTGGCAAAGTATAGGATTTGAGGTCGCAGTTAGATATAGTTCAGTTCATAAAAGTCTATTCCACCCGGAGTGGATGGGAAGGGGCATAGAAAAGACAATAAGGATCAAAAATCTGTCCGACAGCATGCCAGGCAGGCAAGGAAAAAGATAGCCACCCCCCTACTCCTCCTCCGATGGGGCAATTATACCTCCAATATTCCAGGTTTACACCCCTTAACGTATTAATTCCATCAGTCCATGGGGTTCTCTTTGGTCACACAGAGTGGGCTGTTGTGGGGTGATCAGTGAATCACACAAATCTGAGAGAATTAAGTAATTCTTTTTGCAAATTCATTAAGTTCCATTAAGCTAATTTGTGTTCCAATTTCATAATTTCCACAGAAGTAGGTGGAGCTTTACTTTGCTCATTGTACCGTTTCCAGACGCCTTTCCCTGGGGTTGCAACAATACTGTTACATTTCTATTGAATATGCTTCTTAGTGAGTCCTTTGTTAACAAATACAGAAATGAAACTCCACAGAAAATTCTCATAATGCTTAGGTGACTGTCTCACATGGTTTTACATTAGCGCAGAATAAGAGAAGCATTTGAGGCCTACATGAAAATTTTATCTGAATCACTACCATTTAATTTCATTATAAATCGCACATTTTCATAAATGCATTTCAATTACAGCAGTTATAGCTTCTCTCAAGTACTGCATCTCAATATTAGGTACTACTAAAAAAAATTCTAAAGCATTATTTATACGTTATCTTTTATCAACTCATATTATTAACGTGTCACTCTCAATACATGTGTTATGATATAGACGTTACAGAAGCTCAGATTTGCACTAAGTCGAATCTCTCTAGTTTAAACAAATTTTGCATTTCAAAAACTTCATTATGTGTATTATGTTTTTTTCAGGTACGATGCACATTTGAATGTTATTATCACACACCTCTCTATGTTAATGATGTTTTATTTTCTCAAAACTTGTAAATAGGTTCATGTGTAGTTCTCATGGTATCTCTTTATTTTGTTTACATTCTTGTATCATCATTTTAGAACATTTTGTATGCTTTTACGATACAGTATGTATTCTCAAGTTTTTTCGACTTAGCAGGTTAATATGTCTTTATAAAGAAATATTTGTCATAATGATCTTTTACAGGTGAGAATTAATAAAGGTAGACATCAGACAATTTCTACGTTCCTTCACACCCCAAGAAGAGGAGGAAAGTGTGGGTTTAAGGGGGTGAAAGTTTGAAAAGGCATGGGAAAGAAACTGTGCTTGAAAACCTGAAGTCTACCACATGAGAGAGGTGGAAAGAGTGCATGAGAGAGAGGGGTGAGAGAGAGTAAGAGAGAGAAAGATAGAGGAATGAGTGGAAAGAGCACCCAGAGGGGGAGGCGAGAGGTGGACCAGTGCACAGCACAAGGAGGTACAGGAATTTGTTTTTATGAAGTGCAATTATGTGTTTTGGAATTGAGTGGATATATGTGCAGTGTAAATATATTGCGTGAAATTAGGTTAGAGCGTAATTAGCTGTAGTGGAAATATGAGGAGTTGAATTGTGTTGTGTGGAGTGTAATTATATGTTTTTGAGTGGAGTGGAATTATGTATCAGAGTGGAATTATGTGAATTGGAATTTTGTGGCATGGAGCTGAGTTGAATTATGTGTACTTTTGTATTGGTTTGTAATTATGTGGCATGGAGTGGAATGATGTGGATTAACATGGATTGGCATTGTGTAGCATGGAGTGGCATGTAGTGGAGTGAAGTTATGTGGCATGATGTTGAATTATATTGTGTGGATTGCAATTATGTGGTGTGGAGGGAAATTATGTGGATAGCAGTGGAATTGTTTGTTGTGAATTGTGTGGTGTTGAGTGCAGCAATGTGTAGTGGAATTATGTGGCATGGTGTGCAGTGGAATTATGTGGAAATCACTATGAGCCAACTTAAATCACAAATTATTAATAAAATAAATACGGAAGCACTTAAAGAGAGCATGTATTCAATCAACAAATAAAAAGTTGATGCTCTAGCAGCTTGGGTGATTTATGAGGTTCATGGTCTGCCAAGGCAACCTTGGTCATTGCGACCAAATCTTGTGAAGTAGAGAAAACTACAGCATACAGCCAGCAACAGAATGCCCCAGTTAATAAATGACACAAATTTATCAAAATAATTCCCATAAAAGGGCACCAATAGAAGTGTGCCTTGCTTGTGAGACACATGCACAGCAAACTGGTATTTATGAAAAGCGTACCTCAAAATCTCAAGTGACTCTTTCAACGACAGCACTTTAAGTAAGAGTTGCCACTATGGAAATCAAACAATACAATTGAGGATGCTTCATGGCAGTCTGTGTGCTGCTATAAATAAAGTAGCACAGAGGGTCAATGTGCCTGCTGCAAAAAATGCAAATTACAGATATGTATTTAATATAGCTTGGTCAGTGCGTTACTGCTTTTATCTCACAAATCTTTTGGTCAGTGAATTATCGGAGGAGGTCATGGTGGGGACATGGGGGTGGGCACTAAGATTGTTGCACCCGGTGCCACCAATACTAAAGTGGGCCCTGTGCAGCATACAAAAGAGAACAGGACCAAAGTCGCTTGTCTTTCTCGTCACCTTTTAATCGCTCACTCTCTCAGATCAGTGTCAGATCACACACGAAAACACAATTGGACAACCACTAAAACAGTTTTTATTGGCAAACAGCAAAGCAAGAGCTGGGCACGCAAAGGAAGCAATGTATCTACTACGGGTGACAAAACTCTATTAGTCAGCTGGCCCTAGGCTGAAAGAAGACACCATTAAGATAAACTCAACAAGTTTACCAGCAGTCTCCTTAGGCAACATTTTAAAATAGTTTATAGCTTTAAAGTAATAATATCAATTATGCCCCGCACCATTGAAACTCAAACGATAGTGTAATGCACAATTAATGTAGTATATTTGCTGGCATTTCGTAAAATTACAAATTTTTAACAATGTTGGGCTTAAGATGGCCACATAATATTCAGCTACATATGTGTCTTCCTTCAAGCATTGTGTGGCTCAAGGAAAGAATGCCGCCCTCAATGAAGCTCAGGAAAATAAATGTGTCCCTGCCTGGAAAAACAGACATCAAAGCAGAATGGGGTGTTAAGTGCAACAGAGCGTGGGGGGTCTGGAGAATATCAGCTAGGGGGAAGCACACGAGCCGACAGAAAGGAGCTCAGTAGAGTGATGGGTTAAGTGGGAAAGCAGATGAGAGAGAGAGAGAGCACACAGCTTGTGTGGAAACGTAAAGGACAGCAACACGGAACCTTGGGTATGTTTGGGGAAGCACATGAGGACAAGAACTGTAAGCATATGCAGTTGTGGAGTGCTACAGAAAATTAAAATAAGAAACAACAAGTGAATATGGGAGGGATGCGGAGGGTGCAACTACAAACAGGGGTCTAAGACTTTTTAAACAAGAGGCTATTTAACAAAAACGGCGGCCATTTATAGGAGAGTGGGAGAGAGAGGGAGTTAGAAGGTTTCCTCTTCATGAAGAATATGTTTTTTCACCCCGCTTTTCTCAGTCACCACAGGTGAAATCCCTACCAGCAGCTGGGTTATGAAATAGGGCAAGGAGGCCCTTGAAGAGCTGAATGCGCCATAAGCTGGAGACAAATGTATGCAAATGAGATGCACATACAAAGATGCTGGGATTGACACATATTTGCAATTCCAGCAAAATACTGCCTGCAGCTAGGAGATGAGCAGCTTTGATGAAATGGTAACAAAAGGCAACTTTTACCCACCTGATTGTTTCACATTGACTCACTAATGAGCACACCTAACTGCAGTTAATTGACAACAAAGAATCTGAAGTAAATGCATGGACTGCTTTCCTTTAGAGCACACAATTAATACCAATAATGACTTAATCAATCCACTAACCTTGGCGTCCAGGCTTGAGTAGCTTGCTAATCGCTGTAAGGTGCGTCAATGACTTGTGAGAGGGTAGCAAGAGCATTATAAATGCAGTTACAACACATGGGAAAGGAAATTATAAGTCTCTCATAGACTACGAACTGTAGTTTAAAAGCAAGACCTGTTTAAAAAATGTGCACCTGTACAGGACCGTCCCTCCTCAATGTAATGTACCCAGAGACAATATTACACTTATAAACCTTTTATACTTGGGCTCTAGCTTGGAGTGTCTCTATTGGCAACTGCTGTGATAGTATCGTCTTACGGCCGCCATATGATATGCGGATACATGGGAAAGAACGAACAGTAAGCGAGACCCAGGCTAGCCCAGCAGCACCACCAACAATCAAAATGAAGGATGGGCAAGACTATCAACGCAGACAGGCAAACTTGTCGGCTGCCTTTGAACAGCAACGAAGCAAATACAGACGGAGGAGAGGCTGTTTTTTCACACGATTTAAGAAACGAGGGATAATCGACCGGCTATCTTATATTGGCAAAATAAATCATGAGCTGTATATGTACTTGAATTCAGTAAAACAGCCTAAATGGGAATGAGTGCAGAAAATATGATTTCCCGAAATTTTGTGTACAGTGAATGATACAGTTTTTTCCCGAACGCATTGAGCATGCCTTATTTAAAACATCAAAGCTACGCACAATTCATTCATCGGCGTTATCAGTGGCAAAGCGAAACAAGTCCAATCCCACTTACAACGAAGCCCAAAACCAAACCAATATCCTACCAAAAAAAGCCAACTTGACGGTCAACATCAAAAATTGTGAAAAGAGTAAAAATAACAAGGACGAATGGGGAGAAGCAAATATAATGGAGCTGGGGAGAGCGTTGAAGCTGAGGAATAGCGTTTAAGTGACGGGAGCTTCAACATCCTGTGATTGGTGCAGGGGAGGAGGGAGGGAGAAGGTAGAATGGGGCAATGAAGAGGATATGGTGTAATGGCAAGAGCAGCCAACTTTGAAGCTCGGGAACTGCATTAGATCCTGCTCTCCTACAGCTTCTGAGTGCAGGACAGAAGTAAAAAACAAATGCAGTCCTCAAATACGCAAATGGGAAGGACAAATGCTGCATTAACATGCAAGCACAGGCAGCCAGTAACAGAGCAGAAAACCCAAAAAAATTGTCCCCCAAGGACCAGATAAGCAACCATAGCGTAATTATACCATACTTAGTCCCTGCTCCATGGGCGGAACAGAAGAGAACACGCATTGGAAATGCAATAGGGCTCGCATTTTTTTTGAGTTACAGCTATTGGCATTGTAAATAGCAATGTCTTTTATTATGTGTTATGGAGTGTATGTATGTGGTGTGTAACAGAATTTTGTGGGTTGAATTGGATTAGTTAGTTGTGGAATTGTGTGGCATTGAACTGTGTGGTGTGGAGTGGATTTGTGTAGTGGAATTATGTGGCATGGTGTGCTGTGGAATTCTGTGGATTTTATATATATGGTATTGATGGTACTGGAATTATGTGGAGTGGGTTTGTGTGTTATGGAGTGTAAATATGTTGAATGGTATTTTGGGTTGTGGAGTGGTAAGTAGTGGAGGTTAGTTATGTGGTGTGCTGCTGAATTTGCACAGGAAGGAACATACATAAATAAAAGAGTAAGACCACACATAACGGGGCAGTCGGCTGGGAGGGTCCAAACACCAAAAGGCGGGACTAAATAAGCATATCCCCAAACAAAAGCAGGCATTTTAGAAGGGCACTAACAGGAGCCAATAGAAAAGATGATCTGGCAGACCACAAAGCATAGCACTGCGAGAAAGGAGGAGATCTTCAGCACGACCATGATGCCTCCTCTGCGACAGAGTTAAACAAAGTGCATATTCTTGTGCATCTGCTTCCCTAAGCTCCATCACAAGGGCCTGCACTGGAAAGCAAAATTAGTCCTGGCAAGAATGCTCAAAGCATCTCCTTATTCCAGGAGGCTGCAACTTTAATGTGGCTGAGCTGGCTTCATGGTTGGGTCATGGTCACCTATTCAGATATGACAGCATCCTTCTAATTTGCAGTACACTAGGGAAATTCTAGACTGGCTCGAAGGCCAACCCAGCCTGCCAGCAAGCACTTTAGTGCAGGTGATGTCAGAGACAAAGTGCAGACATATAGTGAAAATAATCATTGGACCCCCGTGGAGCTTAATGTTGGTTGCCTGAGACAATGACATGCACTTTACTCCAATAAGTATTGTACTGCAGGGAAAAATGGTATAACATAACATGTAGGCACCCTCACCGTGCGAGAATAGCCTCTTGTGATGACTGGAAGGTTCAATGAAACGATAAGAAAACCTGTATTTATACTAACAAAATTGCAAATGCTTCATCTACCAGAATGCAATGTGAGATGAATCATGTTGTATATCGAGTGCTCCCATATCTGTGATCATTTAATGCCAACCTATTGCCTGCCCTTGAGTAACTACTTAGAGAATGCCTGAATACCAGGGTTCACTCATTGAATGTTTGCTTATTGTGCATGTGCATGTGTGCTTGCCCTTTTTTCTTCCAGCACACACCTGTTCTCATGGCCAGACAATTTCACAGTGGTCTGGGACTACAACAGGGTCTGCACTGTCACCCAGGACCTTGCAGCACTGCGGCACAGTATAGTCCCATGTGTGGGTGTGATGTGAGGAGCTGAATAGTAGTGTAACTCCCAGGGGAATCACAGTGGAATGGAAAGAGGGGATGTGCAGTGGCAGGAGAAAAGCTGACCGGTGAGTAGACATCAACTTTAAGAGAGATGAGCAATAGACAGTGTGCAGAGCAAATCTTTAAACTTTTTCTGCTGTAAACATGTATCAATGCAAAACAACAATTGATGGACAGAATGCAGAACAATGTCATACATTCAACCCAGTACAGAGATCTGGGCCTAAATCCATTGTTTTTTTGTTCACCATGCCATTCCAGTTTGGAACCAGCCATATGCAAATCAGTCCTGACCCTGCGCCCAATGGGAACAGCCCCGCCCGAACTGCCAGGCCAGGTCCTCCCTGGACTGGAAACAAGCATCCTAGGACTGGTTTCGGGCTTTCAGCCCTCATCAGCCAGGATAGCTTGACTCCAGTGGCATGGAGAGCACGGGACCCACGTCTGGGCATACCCGTCACACTCGGGGTGACAAATGCAAAAACAACAATTGATGGACAGAATGCAGAACAATGTCATACATTCAACCCAGTACAGAGATCTGGGCCTAAATCCATTGTTTTTTTGCTCACCATGCCATTCCAGTTTGGACCCAGCCATATGCAAATCAGTCCTGACCCTGCACCCAATGGGAACAGTCCAGCCCGAACTGCCAGGCCAGGTCCTCCCTGGACTGGAAACAAGCATCCTAGGACTGGTTTCGGGCTTTCAGCCCTCATCAGCCAGGATAGCTTTACTCCAGTGGCATGGAAAGCATGGGACCCACGTCTGGGCATACCCGTCCCACTCGGGGTGACAAATGCAAAAACAACAATTGATGGACAGAATGCAGAACAATGTCATACATTCAACCCAGTACAGAGATCTGGGCCTAAATCCATTGTTTTTTTTGCTCACCATGCCATTCCAGTTTGGACCCAGCCATATGCAAATCAGTCCTGACCCTGCGCACAATGGGAACAGTCCCGCCTGAACTGCCAGGCCAGGTCTTCCCTGGACTGGAAACAAGCATCCTAGGACTGGTTTCGGGCTTTCAGCCCTCATCAGCCAGGATAGCTTGACTCCAGTGGCATGGAGAGCACAGGACCCACGTCTGGGCATACCCGTCCCACTCGGGGTGACAAATACAAAAACAACAATTGATGGACAGAATGCAGAACAATGTCATACATTCAACCCAATACAGAGATCTGGGCCTAAATCCATCGTTTTTTGCTCACCATGCCATTCCAGTTTGGAACCAGCCATATGCAAATCAGTCCTGACCCTGCGCCCAATGAGAACAGTCCAGCCTGAACTGCCAGGCCAGGTCCTCCCTGGACTGGAAACAAGCATCCTAGGACCGGTTTCGGGCTTTCAGCCCTCATCAGCCAGGATAGCTTGACTCCAGTGGCATGGAAAGCATGGGACCCACGTCTGGGCATACCCGTCCCACTCGGGGTGACAAATGCAAAAACAACAATTGATGGACAGAATGCAGAACAATGTCATACATTCAACCCAGTACAGAGATCTGGGCCTAAATCCATTGTTTTTTTTGCTCACCATGCCATTCCAGTTTGGACCCAGCCATATGCAAATCAGTCCTGACCCTGCGCACAATGGGAACAGTCCCGCCTGAACTGCCAGGCCAGGTCTTCCCTGGACTGGAAACAAGCATCCTAGGACCGGTTTCGGGCTTTCAGCCCTCATCAGCCAGGATAGCTTGACTCCAGTGGCATGGAGAGCACAGGACCCACGTCTGGGCATACCCGTCCCACTCGGGGTGACAAATACAAAAACAACAATTGATGGACAGAATGCAGAACAATGTCATACATTCAACCCAATACAGAGATCTGGGCCTAAATCCATCGTTTTTTGCTCACCATGCCATTCCAGTTTGGAACCAGCCATATGCAAATCAGTCCTGACCCTGCGCCCAATGAGAACAGTCCAGCCTGAACTGCCAGGCCAGGTCCTCCCTGGACTGGAAACAAGCATCCTAGGACCGGTTTCGGGCTTTCAGCCCTCATCAGCCAGGATAGCTTGACTCCAGTGGCATGGAAAGCATGGGACCCACGTCTGGGCATACCCGTCCCACTCGGGGTGACAAATGCAAAAACAACAATTGATGGACAGAATGCAGAACAATGTCATACATTCAACCCAGTACAGAGATCTGGGCCTAAATCCATTGTTTTTTTGGTCACCATGCCATTCCAGTTTGGACCCAGCCATATGCAAATCAGTCCTGACCCTGCGCCCAATGGGAACAGTCCAGCCCGAACTGCTAGGCCAGGTCCTCCCTGGACTGGAAACAAGCATCCTAGGACCGGTTTCGGGCTTTCAGCCCTCATCAGCCAGGATAGCTTGACTCCAGTGGCATGGAGAGCACAGGACCCACGTCTAGGCATACCCGTCCCACTCGGGGTGACAAGTGCAAAAACAACAATTGATGGACAGAATGCAGAACAATGTCATACATTCAACCCAGTACAGAGATCTGGGCCTAAATCCATTGTTTTTTTGCTCACCATGCCATTCCAGTTTGGACCCAGCCATATGCAAATCAGTCCTGACCCTGCGCCCAATGAGAACAGTCCAGCCCGAACTGCCAGGCCAGGTCCTCCCTGGACTGGAAACAAGAATCCTAGGACCGGTTTCGGGCTTTCAGCTCTCATCAGCTAGGATAGCTTGACTCCAGTGGCATGGAGAGCACGGGACCCACGTCTGGGCATACCCGTCCCACTCGGGGTGACAAATGTAAAAACAACAATTGATGGACACAATGCAGAACAATGTCATACATTCAACCCAGTACAGAGATCTGGGCCTAAATCCATTGTTTTTTTGCTCACCATGCCATTCCAGTTTGGACCCAGCCATATGCAAATCAGTCCTGACCCTGGGCCCAATGGGAACAGTCCAGCCCGAACTGCCAGGCCAGGTCCTCCCTGGACTGGAAACAAGCATCCTAGGACCGGTTTCGGCTTTCAGCCCTCATCAGCCAGGATAGCTTGACTCCAGTGGCATGGAAAGCATGGGACCCACGTCTGGGCATACCCGTCCCACTCGGGGTGACAAATGCAAAACAATGTCATACATTCAACCCAGTACAGAGATCTGGGCCTAAATCCATTGTTTTTTTGGTCACCATGCCATTCCAGTTTGGACCCAGCCATATGCAAATCAGTCCTGACCCTGCGCCCAATGGGAACAGTCCAGCCCGAACTGCTAGGCCAGGTCCTCCCTGGACTGGAAACAAGCATCCTAGGACCGGTTTCGGGCTTTCAGCCCTCATCAGCCAGGATAGCTTGACTCCAGTGGCATGGAGAGCACAGGACCCACGTCTAGGCATACCCGTCCCACTCGGGGTGGCAAATGCAAAAACAACAATTGATGGACAGAATGCAGAACAATGTCATACATTCAACCCAGTACAGAGATCTGGGCCTAAATCCATTGTTTTTTTGCTCACCATGCCATTCCAGTTTGGACCCAGCCATATGCAAATCAGTCCTGACCCTGCGCCCAATGAGAACAGTCCAGCCCGAACTGCCAGGCCAGGTCCTCCCTGGACTGGAAACAAGCATCCTAGGACCGGTTTCGGGCTTTCAGCCCTTATCAGCCAGGATAGCTTGACTCCAGTGGCATGGAGAGCACGGGACCCACGTCCCAGGATGCTTGTTTACAGTCCAGGGAGGACCTGGCCTGGCAGTTCGGTCTGGACTGTTCCCATGGGGCACAGGGTCAAGACTGATTTGCATATGGCTGGGTCCAAACTGGGGTGGGGTCGTGGGTAAAAGAACGATGGATTTAGCCCAGATCTTTTGACTGGGGGAGAATGTTTGCATTGTTAGCATTCCGTCCATCATTTGTTTGCTGTAAACATGTATCAGGCCTTACGACGGAAGCAATGAGAGTCTCGGCATGCTGACACACACATATACATCTGACAGACAACACTTTAACTGACCATATACTGCTCCCCTAATAGTTGTAGGCATGGGACACATTTTTTATGAGTCTCTATGCTGTGCAATTGAAGAACAAAAGGGCACAGAGAAGGGCAGGAAACATGGCTTCAGGAATGCATTGGCCAAGTAATTTAGTAGTTAGACTGTGGCATGGCAGTCAAGAAATAAAATGGAGATTGTTGTTAAGTTTTTCTTATCTGTAGTGGCCAGAGAAAATCTCAAGAAAAGAATTTGAAAAGAGAGTCCACCTTTTCCTTAAATTTGGAAGCTATAATTGTACTCAAGGAGATGTTTTCAAAGCAATGCGCCGGTCCCCTGCTAGACCTCGCAGTTCTCCCTTCTCCTTCCCGCATCATACGTGCAACTCGAATTTCCAGGCATAGAAGAAAAAACACACTGCCTCTTAAACACATCCCTTGCCGGCAGCACAGGGCAAGCCCATCGCACCGGTAGGCTGACAGAGTTAAACAAGGAGTGAACCAGCAAGTCTATCAGTAGCTGCAGCAAAGCTCACAGCCATCTTTAAATGGAACGCGTGAGTTAAACCTGAATGCTTCAGACGCGCTGAGTATGTAAAAGTAAAGCCGGCGCCGCGCTTGGTATTTAAAAGTTGAAGTGGGCGCAGCGCTTAGTATTTAAAAGTTAAAGTGGGCGCCGAGATGCATATTTAAAAGTTAAAGCGGGTGCCACGCTGAGTATTTAAAACTTAAAGGGCGGCATCCATATAGCAGGTGCCTTATAAAGCCACGAAAAGAATGCTGCACTGTGCAACAAAACACAAAGTAGTGTGCAAAGACCAAAGGAAAAACACTCCAGAGAAAGGATACCTGTAATAGGCCAGTACGCCAGGGGAGAAGTAAAACAGAAGAAGGTGGGACAAATAAAGTTAATAAACCATACAAAAGCAATCTTTTTGGAACAACGCTTATGTAAAGAAATCGGCAGCGAGGGGTTGTGTGGAACCCCACATATTGAACACAGCATACCTCGCTGAGTAGCGCATGCACACTGCTAGGCTCAACCTAAAAAGGAGGGGCAAAGAGGCAGGACTGGTCACTAACAAGCAAGGATTTTTAAAGGACACTGACATAGACAAATGAAAAGCAATGGCAAGCAATAGGCGGAGTTGAACTTCACGAAGCAGATCAACAGGTCGGTAAGCGACAGAGCAAGCGCTGCATAGGCTCGACCTAAAAAACAGATGAATCAAACAATCACATGTAATGGGAGCCATCCGACGTCACGGTGGGCATGTGCGTTGGACGGCTCCCGGCCGTCCTAGCACCCACCCACGGGGGAAGCGCTGGCGCTCCCCCGTGGGCCGCCCTTGAAGCTGCCCCCACTGGGGAAGGCAGGGGAAGCCCTTCCCCTGCCCCCCGCCCCCTTCCACGTCATCTAATGACGTCAGTGCGCGAGGCGCCTGGGGCGCGATCGTGCAGCAGGAAAGCCCGTTTTTTTTTTTTAAATGGCCATTTTGTGTCGGGGAGCGGCCCCTTGGGGGCAGATCGGCCTTGTGAGTCTAGGCCAATCTGCCTCCAAGGGGGGCAGAAGCCATTAGACACCAGGGATTGTTTTAGTGTTGTTGGGGAGCTGCCCCTTGGGCAAGGGTCGCTCCCCTTGGGGGAGCAATATGTTTTTGGGGACCGGCCCCTTCGGCAAGTGTTGCTCCCGTTTGGGGAGCATTTATTTGGCCTGTTTCTGACCCCCTGGAAGGGCAGATCGACCCAAATAAACATTTAATTTAATTGTATGCCCTCTAGGCCACCAGGGATTGTTTTAGTGTTGTTGGGAGCGGCCCCTTGGGCAAGGGTCGCTCCCCTTTATGGGGTGAATATTGTGGCCGTTTCTGCCCCCTTTGGGGGCATATCAGCCATATGTTTTCAGGCCCATCTGTCCCCTAGGGGGGCAGAAGCCACTAGACACCAGGGCTTTTTAAATGTTGGTGTTGGGGAGTGACCCCTTGGGCAAGGGTCGCTCCCCCTTTATGAGGGTGAATTTTTTGGCTGTTTCTGCTCCCCGCGGGGGCTGATCGGCCTTATGCTTTTAGGCCCACCTACCACTTAGCTTGGCTGGTGGATAGTGTGTGGACTAGTGCATTATTTGCATATGTGATTGTAATGTTTTATTTCTCCTTTTTATTCTAGTGCAAAGCTTTTGATTCTTGTTTGCGGTTTCGGCAGTGGTTGATCTGCAGTTTTGCGTAGTTGCATTTATTTGGTAAGAAAAACATTTTTGTTGTGTTTACTCCAAATGAGTATTAATGTCATGCATGAATGAATTTTTTGTAAGTGGTGTCATAATAGCAGCATATTTAGTTAGTGTTTTGAGCATGAAATTCTTTGCGATGTGTTTTGCGTTGTCTTATTTGTAATTTTCTTTTCTTTTTCTATTTTAGTGGGATACTGTTGGTCCTTACTGTGTCTGTGCAGAGTAGGTGGTGGTGAGTCTAGCTGCTTCTGGCAAGTGAGTGGTATATGGTTGGAGTATATAGGTCTTTGTGATAAAGCCACATTTTGTTTATTACTTATTTTACAAAGTGTTTGTTGTTGTTGACTTGTTTGACAAGTTACCTTTATTAGTAAGGATTATGGCTAGCCGTAGAATTACTGCTCAGCAGGTGGTCGGTATGCTTTTTGAATCTTCCACTGAGCAGGATTATGAGACTGACAGTGCGTCTGAGGGAGAGGAGGGAGCACAAGATTCTGGCAGTGAGTTTTCTGTCCACGAGGATTCATCTGATGATGAAGCTACTCTCAGTGCGGATGAAGCTACTCTCAGTGCGGATGAAGTGCCTGTTTTAGAGGAGGACACTGATGTGCCGATGGTGCAGCAAGAGACATCGGTATTGCAGCCTGAGACTGCAAGGCTTCCTACTGGAAGTGCTGGACTCTGGGTTGATGGTGCAGCTGGTGTTGCCTGCCTTTAGTGATGATGCAGGGTGTAGAGTGGATTGTGAACATTTTTTGCCTATACAGTTTTTTCAGTTGTTTATGGATGATGTATTTTTGGCTGAGATTGATGAGCAGACTAATTTGTATGCTGAACAGTTTTTGAGGGACAACAGTGCCAGACTTAGGCCCGCTCTAGAGCTACCCGGTGGACTCCCACAAATCTGGATGAGATGAAGAAGTTTTTGGGTTTTACTTTTTTGATGGGCTTGATAAGGAAGCCGTCCCTGGCTTCATATCGGTCTACCAGTCCCTTGATGGCAACGGCCATATTTCCTGCAATTATGAGTCGTGATCGGTATTTACTTTTGCTTCGGATGCTGCATTTTGTTGATAATGCTTTGCCGTTGCCACGAGATCACCCTGACTGTGACTGTCTTTTTAAGATTCGGCCTGTTCTTGATCACTTTGTAGATCGATTTTGAGAGATCTATACTCCAGGGAAAGAAATAGCTGTTGATGAGTCTTTGGTCCTGTTCAAGGGCCGTTTGGTTTTTAGGCAGCACATTCCTAGCAAGAGGGCACGTTATGGAATTAAGATGTATATGTTGTCTGAGAGTAGGACAGGATATCTCTATAATTTCTGGGTGTACACTGGTAGTCATTCCACTATTGACCCCCCTGGTTGTCCGTCCACTTTTGGAGTTTCAGAGAAAATTGTGTGGGATCTTGCTAGAGGACTGTTTAACAGAGGCCACCATTTGTACCTTAATAACTTCTACACTGCTGTGCAATTGTTTAAGAAATTGTTCAAAGTGGACACTTTTGCTTGTGGCACAATCCGCTCTAACCGTAAAGGTTATCCAAAAGAGCTTGTTTGCTAAAAGCTTCAGAGGGGATAGTGCAGTGCCTTGCGTAGTGAGGAACTGCTAGCTGTGAAATTTGTGAACAGGAGGGATGTGTACATGCTGACTACCATTCATGATGAGAGTACTTCACCTGTGACTGTTTGGGGTCAGGTTGCTGAAGTGCGCAAACCTGTGTGCATTGTAGACTACAATAAGCACATGGGTGGAGTCGATAGAGTAGATCAGAGGTTGGAACCTTACACTGCTGTTCGTAAGGCTTACATTTGGTATAAGAAGTTGGCCATTCATCTCTTCAATTTTGCAACTTTCAATGCTTTTGTTGTGTTCAAGGAGTGCTCTCCTGCGTCAAAGATGACTTTTGTTCAGTTTCAGGAATCTGTGATAGGCAGCCTTGTTGTTGTGGAACAGGCAAGTGTTCCTAGAGTTGGAGTGGTGGAGGATGTGGCTAGATGGAAAGATCGCCATTTTCCTGATTTAATTCCTCCCACGCCCCAAAAAAACAATCCCTGTAAGAGATGTAGAGTCTGCTTGTGAAGAGGTATGCGGAAGGAGAGTCGTATGCACTGTGCCGATTGTCCTTCTAATCCTGGGCTGTGTGTGCCCACATGTTTCAGATTGTATCACACTCAAAAGAGTTTTTAGGAGCAACCGTGAGTCTAATAGTGTACTGCCTGGTCTGTATGGTTTTATATAGTTGTTGTTCAGTTTCACGTTTGGCAATAGAATGATGTCTTTAGTTACTGCTGTTGTTTTTGTAGTTATAGTTTTGTATCTAGTTGCAATTGGTTTGTGTTTTCTTTCTTGTTAAAAGTTTTTAATGACGGTGTGCGTGGACTGGCGCTTGGCTGGCGGTGTGCGTGGACTGGCGCTTGGCTGGCGGTGTGCGTGGATTGGCGCTTGGCTGGTGGTGTGCGTGGACTGGCGCTTGGCTGTTGGTGTGCGTGGACTGGCGCTTGGCTGGTGGTGTGCGAGGATTGGCGCTTGGCTGGCGGTGTGCGTGGACTGGCGCTTGGCTGGCGGTGTGCGTGGACTGGCGCTTGGCTGGCGGTGTGTGTGGACTGGCGCTTGGCTGGTGGTGTGCGTGGACTGGCGCTTGGCTGGCGGTGTGCATGGACTGGCAGTGTGTGTGTGGATTGGTGCTTGGCTGGCGGTGTGCGTGGACTGGTGCTTGGCTGGCGGTGTGTGTGGACTGGTGCTTGGCTGGTGGTGTGTGTGGACTTGCGCTTGGCTGGTCGGTGTGCGTGGGCTGGCACTTGGCTGGCAGTGTGCGAGGACTGGTGCTTGGCTGGCGGTGTGCGTGGGCTGGTGCTTGGCTGGCAGTGTGGGTGGGATGGTGTTTGGCTGGCGGTGTGCGTGGGCTGGCATTTGGCTGGCAGTGTGTGAGCAGTGACTTGCTGCTGGTCATTACACACTCTGCTAGTCAAACGCCACTGCAGACACTATGTCAACCACCAGCCGGTGTGATTGCTGTATCAGTCATGTGGGTGTATGAAAGTGATGGGCCCCTGAATGGCACTGTCTGTTGATGTGAATGTTGTAATGTGCTGGGCTCGCGGCTGGCGGTGTGAATTGTCTTGTGTGTCATTTATGAAAGGTGTGTGAATGGCCTGTAAAGAGGTTGATGCCTTGCCGTGGCTTTACAGCTCACGAGCTGTGAGTCATTGGTTCAGGTTTTTAACCTTTTAAATATTAACAGTTCATTTCCTTTTTGTGAAATCTCTTGTTAATAGAATTTTACGCTCTGAACCTTCACTCACCCTCGTGCCAAATCCAACCAGTATGTGTGAGTACTTAAGGAATTGTTCATTTTGAAGGAATATTTGTCTTTTCTGTCTCTCTCTGCCAGGGTGTACATTGTCTCCACATTGTCTGTGAATGTGAGTGTTGTAATGTGCTGGGGCCGCAGCTGGTGGTGTGTGTGTGTGTGTCAAGTATGAAAGGTGTGTGAATGGCCTATAAAGAGGTTGGTGCCTTGCCGTGGCTTTACAGCTCACGAGCTGTGAGTCATTGGTTCAGGTTTTTAACCTTTTAATTATTAACAGTACATTTCCTTTATGTGAAATCTCTTGTTAATAAAATATACATTTTGAACCTTTCACTCATATTTGTCTCATTTGTCTTTCTGTGCTCAATCAATCAATCAATCAATCACGGCATTTATAGAGCGCGCTACTCACCCGGGAGGGTCTCAAGGCGCTGGGGGAGGGGGTAAGTTACTGCTCGAACAGCCAGGTCTTGAGCTGCTTCCTGAAGGAGAGATGGTCCTGGGTTCGCCGAAGGTGAGTTGGGAGGGAGTTCCAGGTCTTGGCTGCCAGGTAGGAGAAGGATCTTCCTCCGGCGGTGGTTCTGCGGATGCGTGGTACGGTGGCGAGGGCGTGGCTGGTTGATCGTAGCTGGCGGGTGGGCGTGTAGAAGGTCATGCGGTTGTTGAGGTACTTTGGGCCCAGGTCGTGGAGGGCCTTGTGTGCGTGGGTGAGGAGTCTGAACGTGATTCTCTTGCTGACGGGGAGCCAGTGCAGGTCTTTCAGGTGTCCGGTGATGTGGCTGTGTCGGGGGATGTCCAGGATGAGTCGTGCGGAGGCGTTCTGGATGCGCTGGAGTCTCTTTTGAAGTTTGGCTGTGGTTCCGGCGTAGAGGGTGTTCCCATAGTCCAGTCGGCTGGTGACGAGTGCCTGGGTGACGGTCTTCCTGGTTTCAGTGGGGATCCATTTGAAGATCTTGCGGAGCATGCGCAGGGTGTTGAAGCACGAGGATGAGACGGCGTTGACTTGTCTGGTCATCGACAGGGAGGAGTCCAGGATGAAGCCCAGGTTGCGTGCGTGGTCCGTTGGCTTGGGCGCGGTGCCCAGGGCCGGGGGCCACCAGGAGTCGTCCCAGGCGAGGGTGATGAGCCCAGGATGAGGACTTCCGTCTTGTCTGAGTTTAGTTTAAGGCGGCTGTTCCTCATCCAGTCGGCGACGTCTCTCATCCCGTCGTGTAGGTTTGCTCTGGCGGTGGTGGGGTCGTTGGTGAGGGAGAGGATCAGCTGGGTGTCGTCGGCGTAGGAGATGATGTTGAGGTTGTGTTGGCGTGCGATGGCTGCGAGGG
This sequence comes from Calotriton arnoldi, assembly GCA_963921515.1. Lineage (NCBI taxonomy): Eukaryota > Metazoa > Chordata > Amphibia > Caudata > Salamandridae > Calotriton > Calotriton arnoldi. The sequence continues at coordinate 843,403 of CAWUFW010006817.1, forward strand.
GGCTCATGTAGACGTTGAAGAGCGTTGGACTGAGTGAAGATCCTTGTGGAACGCCGCAGATGACTTCAGTGGCCTCGGATCTGAACGGGGGAGGCGGACTCTCTGGGTTCTTCCGGCGAGGAACGAGATGATCCATTCCAGTGCTTTCTCTCGGATTCCGATGTTGCTGAGGCGCTTCACTAGGGTGCGGTGGCAGACGGTGTCGAACGCCGCGGAGAGGTCCAAGAGGATGAGGGCTGCTGTTTCCCCGTTGTCGGTTAGGGTTCTGATGTCGTCGGTGGCTGCGATGAGGGCGGTCTCGGTGCTGTGGTTGGCCCGAAACCCGGACTGCGAGGGGTCGAGGGATCCATTCGTCTCGAGGAAGGCGGCAAGCTGTCCGTTGACGGTCTTCTCGATGACTTTGGCCGGAAACGGAAGGAGCGAGATGGGACGGTAGTTCTTGAGGTCGGTGGGGTCCGCCGTTGGTTTCTTCAGGAGGGCGGTAAGCTCGGCGTGCTTCCAGCTCTCCGGGAAGGTGGCAGTGTGGAAGGAGGTGCTAAGGTGTAGTCTGTCTCTAGGGAAAATTTACCAACTTTAGATATTTCTGTAAAGTAAAAAAAAAATGGGGAGAGTTGGGTGGTGTGCCTCTCATGGATCCCAACAAGTTTTTTTACTCACGCCATGCAAACCTCAACATGTGACTATAGTCACTCATTTTCCTTGTATTACTGTGTCATAATATTCTGTTGTCAGAAAAACCACAATTTTCCTACCACCCTGCATTCCCCTCAGGTCTCCCGATAAAAATGGTACCTCACTCGCGTGGTTGGGTCAAGTACCTGCGACAGGCAAGGGCCCAAAACCTATTGAGGCGACATCAAAATTTCCTATCACAAAACAACCTGGTTTTGCAATGGGGGTCCCATGAGTTTTTGGCCCCGGGCTCGGCAGCCATCTAGGGAAACCTACCAAACCCACACATTTCTGAAAACCATAGACACCCTGGGGAGTCCAGCAAGGTATGGCTTGCGTGGGTCCCCCAACATTTTCCTACCCAGAATCCCCTGCAAACCTCAAATTTAGCTGAAAAAATCACTTTTTTCTCAAATGTCTGTGTGGGAAGTTTTGGAATCTGCGTGGATCCACAAATTTCCTCCCACCAAGCGTTCCCCCAGGTCGCCCGATAAAAATGGTACCTCACTCGCGTGGGTGGGTCAAGTAACCGCGACAGGCAAGAGCCCAAAACCTATTGAGGCGACATCAAAATGACCTATCGCAAAACAACCTGGTTTTGCAAGGGGGGTCCCATGAGTTTTTGGCCCCGGGCTTGGCGGGCATCTAGGGAAACCTACCAAACCCACACATTTCTGAAAACTAGACACCCGGGGGAGTCCGGCGAGGTATGGCTTGCGTGGGTCCTCCCACATTTTCCTACCCAGAATCCCCTGCAAACATCAAATTTAGCTGAAAACAATCACTTTTTTCTCAAATTTCTGTGTGGGAAAGTTCTGGAATCTGCGTGGATCCACAAATTTCCTCCCACCCAGCGTTCCCCTAGGTCTCCAGATAAAAATGGTACCTCACTCGCGTGGGTGGGTCAAGTACTCGCGACAGGCAAGGGCCCAAAACCTATTGAGGAGACATCAAAATGACCTATCACCTGGTTTTGGGGGGGGCAGGGAGTTTTGGCCCCGGGCTCGCCGCCATCTAGGGAAACTTACCAAACCCACACATTTCTGAAAACTACACACCCTGGGGAGTCCAATGAGGTATGGCTTGCGTGGATCCCCCAACGTGTCCCTACCCAGAATGCCCTGCAAACCTCAAATTTAGCTGAAAAAAACAAATTTTCCACATATTTTTGTGTGGAATCACCGTGCCGGCACAAATGTCCTACCCCACAGCGTTCTCCTCAGTGTCCTGAGTAAAATGATACCTCACTTGCATGGGTGTCCAATGCAGAATTGGCTAAAAACGTATTTTAAAAATAATATAGTGCTTAGAATTCTCAGTGCTATACCCTTAATCCCTATGTTTTGGGCTCTTCCCAGTCACAGGCCCTTGCCCCACCCACACAAGTGAGGTATCATTTTACTCGGGAGACTGAGGGGAATGCTGTGGGGTAGGACATTTGTACTGGCACGGTGATTCCACCCAAAAATATGTGGAAAATGTGGTTTCTTCAGCTAAATTTGAGGTTTGCAGGGCATTCTGGGTAGGAAAACATTGGGGGAGCCACGCAAGCTATACCTTGCTGGACTCCCCCGGGTGTCTAGTTTTCAGAAATGTGTGGGTTTGGTAGGTTTCCCTAGATGGCCGCCGAGCCCGGGGCCAAAAACTCATGGGACCCCCCTTGCAAAACCAGGTTGTTTTGTGATAGGCAATTTTGATGCCGCCTCAATAGGTTTTGGGCCCTTGCCTGTCGCAGGGTACTTGACCCACCCACGCGAGTGAGATACCATTTTTATCGTGAGACCTTGGGGAACGCTGGGTGGGAGGAAATTTGTGGATCCATGCAGATTCCAGAACTTTCCCACACAGACATTTGAGAAAAAAGTGATTTTTTCAGCTAAATTTGAGGTTTGCAGGGGATTCTGGGTAGGAAAATGTTGGGGGATCCACGCAAGCCATACCTCGCTGGACTCCCCCGAGTGTCTAGTTTTCAGAAATGTGTGGGTTTGATAGGTTTCCCTAGATGGTCGCAAGCCCGGGGCCAAAAACTCATTGGACCCCCCTTGCAAAACCAGGTTGTTTTGCGATAGGTAATTTTGATGCCGCCTCAATAGGTTTTGGGCCCTTGCTTGTCGCGGGTACTTAACCCACCCACTTGAATGAGGTACCATTTTTATCGGGAGACCTGGGGGAACGCTGGGTGGGAGGAAATTTGTGGATCCACGCAGATTCCAGAACTTTCCCACACAGAAATTTTAGAAAAAAGTGATTTTTTTCAGCTAAATTTGAGGTTTGCAGGGGATTCTAGGTAGGAAATGTTGGGGAACCTATGCAAGCCATACCTTGCTGGACTCCCCCGGTTGTCTAGTTTTCAAAAATGTATAGGATTGCTAGGTTTCCCTAGGTGCCGGCAGAGCTAAGGTTCAAAATCTACAGCTAGGCACTTTGCAAAAAAAGGGTCCGTTTTCACTGTGAAAATGTGGTGTGTCCACGTTGCGTTTTGGGCAGTTTCCTGTCGCGGGCACTAGGCCTACCCACACAAGTGAGGTACCATTTTTCTCAGAAGACTTTGGGGAATGTGGGGTAGGCGGAATTTTGTGGATCCACGCAGATTCCAGAACTTTCCACCACAGAAATGTGAGGAAAATGTGGTTTTTTGGACAAAGTTTTAGGTTTGCAAGGGATTCTGGGTAAAAGAACCTGGTGAGAGCCAGTCAAGTCACCCCATCCTGGATTTCCCTGGGTGTCTAGTTTTCAAAAATGTATAGGTTTGCTAGGTTTCCCTAGGTGCCGGCAGAGCTAGGATCCAAAATCTACAGCTAGGCACTTTGCAAAAAAAGGGTCCGTTTTCACTGTGAAAATGTGGTGTGTCCACATTGCGTTTTGGGCCGTTTCCTGTCGTGGGCACTAGGCCTACCCACACAAGTGAGGTACCATTTTTCTCGGAAGACTTTGGGGAACACGGGGTGGGTGGAATTTTGTGGATCCACGCAGATTCCAGAACTTTCCACCACAGAAATGTGAGGAAAATGTGTTTTTTTAAACAAATTTTTAGGTTTACAAGGGATTCTGGGTAACAGAACCTGGTAAGAACCAGTCAAGTCACCCCATCCTGGATTTCCATGGGTGTCTAGTTTTCAAAAATGTATAGGTTTGCTAGGTTTCCCTAGGTGCCGGCAGAACTAGGGTCCAAAATCTACAGCTAGGCACTTTGCAAAAAAAGGGTCAGTTTTCACTGTGAAAATGTGGTGTGTCCACGTTGCGTTTTGGGCCGTTTCCTGTCGCGGGCACTAGGCCTACCCACACAAGTGAGGCACCATTTTTCTCGGAAGACTTTGGGGAACGCGGGGTGGGTGGAATTTTGTGGATCCACGCAGATTCCAGAACTTTCCACCACAGAAATGTGAGGAAAATGTGTTTTTTTGACAAATGTTTAGGTTTGCAAGGGATTCTGGGTAACAGAACCTGGTGAGAGCCAGTCAAGTCACCCCATCCTGGATTCCCCTGGGTGTCTAGTTTTCAAAAATGTATAGGTTTGCTAGGTTTCCCTAGGTGTCGGCAGAGCTAGGGTTCAAAATTTACAGCTAGGCACTTTGCAAAAAAAGGGTCAGTTTGCACTGTGAAAATGTGGTGTGTCCACGTTGCGTTTTGGGCCATTTCCTGTCGCGGGCACTAGGCCTACCCACACAAGTGAGGTACCATTTTTCTTGGAAGACTTTGGGGAACGCGGGGTGGGTGGAATTTTGTGGATCCACGCAGATTCCAGAACTTTTCACCACAGAAATGTGTTTTTTTTTTACAAATTTTTAGGTTTGCAAGGGATTCTGGGTAGCAGAACCTGGTGAGAGCCAATCAAGTCACCCCATCCTGAATTCCCCTGGGTATCTAGTTTTCAAAAATTTATAGGTTTGCTAGGTTTTCCTAGGTGCCGGCAGAGCTAGGGTTCAAAATCTACAGCTAGGCATTTTGCAAAATAAGGGTCAGTTTTCACTGTGAAAATGTGGTGTGCCCACGTTGCGTTTTGGGCTGTTTCCTGTCGCGGGCACTAGGCCTACCCACACAAGTGAGGTACCATTTTTCTTGGAAGACTTTGGGGAACGCGGGGTGGGTGGAATTTTGTGGATCCACGCAGATTCCAGAACTTTCCACCACAGAAATATGAGGAAAATGTGTTTTTGACAGATTTTTAGGTTTTCAAGGGATTCTGGGTAACAGAACCTGGTGAGAGCCAGTCAAGTCACCCCATCCTGGATTTCCCTGGGTGTCTAGTTTTCAAAAATGTATAGGTTTGCTAGGTTTCCCTAGGTGCTGGCAGAGCTAGAGTTCAAAATCTACAGCTAGGCACTTTGCAAAAAAAGGGTCCGCTTTCACTGTGAAAATGTGGTGTGTCCACATTGCGTTTTGGGCCATTTCCTGTCGCGGGCACTAGGCCTACTCACACAAGTGAGGTACCATTTTTCTCGGAAGACGTTGGGGAACGCGGGGTGTCTGGAATTTTGTGGATCCACGCAGATTCCAGAACTTTCCACCACAGAAATGTGAGGAAAATTTGGTTTTTTTGACAAATTTTAGGTTTGCAAGTGATTCTGGGTAACAGAACCTGGTGAGAGCCAGTCAAGACACCCCATCCTGGATTCCCCTGAGTGTCTAGTATTCAAAAATGTATAGGTTTGCTAGGTTTCCCTAGGTGCCAGCAGAGCCAGGGTTCAAATTCTACAGCTAGGCACTTTGCAAAAAAAGGGTCAGTTTTCACTGTGAAAATGTGGTGTGTCCACGTTGCGTTTTGGGCCGTTTCCTGTCGCGGGCACTAGACCTACCCACACAAGTGAGGTACCATTTTTATCGGGAGACTTAGGGTATCACAGTATTGTAGAGCAACTGTTATTACCTATTGACTTTCAATGCATTTCTGCCTTCCAAATGAAAGACAATGTGTAAAAAATAAGTCATTTTGAAAAATGACCTATAATTCTCATGCTAGTATGGGTACTCACAATTTCGGAAATGTGTAAATATCTAATGTTTCTAAACTCTATATTTTGTTCCAATTTCAGAAATACATAGGTGTCTTTCATACCGATTTTTCCATGTATATATTTTCCCAAATTAATTGCTATATACCCGGTACATAATGAAAAACCATTGCAAGACGCTGCTCAGTTATTGGCTCTGGGTTCATCGGGTTCTTGGTGAACCTACAAGTCCTTTATATCCCCACAACCAGAAAGGTCCAGCAGATGTAACAGTATATTGCTTTCAAACAGCTGTCACAATTAGAAGAAGTTACAGGCGAAAACGTTGGCACAAATGGCTGTTTTTTTCAACTAATTTTCAATTTTTCCTATATTTAACTGTTAGTTTCTATAAAGAAACCTTGAAGGATATACACAAATGACCCCTTGCTGAATTCAGAATTGTGTCTACTTTCCTAAAATGTACAGTTTTCCAGGATCCATTATTGCTTTCATACCCATCTCTACCATTAACTGGAAGAAGGTTGAAAGCACAAAAAATAGCAAAAATAGACTATATCCCAGTAGAATGCCAAAACTGTGTACAAAATGTTGGTTTTCTGACAAAAGTCAGTCAGTCCCTTAAAGCTGGGAAAATGGTGATTTCAGACCCACAAACCCTTTGTTGATACCATTTGCAGGGAAAAAAACAGATGCTTTCATTTGCAGCACTTTTGCCCAAAAAAACAAAATTTAGCTGTATTTTGGCTAATTTCTGGGTCCCCTCCAGGCGAATCCACAAACCCTGGGTACCTTTAGAATCCCCATGATGTTGACAGAAAAAGACGCAAATTTGGCGTGGATACCTTATGTGGTCAAAATGTTACAAGGGCCTAAGCACGAACTACCCCAAATAGCCAAAAAAAGGCTTAGCACAGGGGGGGGGAAGGCCTAGCAGCGAAGGGGTTAAGGACGCCACCTAGTGGTGGCATAAAATTCCTTTTTTCAGTGCCTGTGCAGCGCTCCAGCTTTCTCTTCAGCACATCTTGTCATAGCACATTTCCTTTATCTCTGGCCCATCACCATGCACTTTATGACAGAGAGCAACATCTGATGAAACCACACACAGAGTAGTTATGTGGCTTTGACAAAGAAGGCACACTAATTATGCGATTCTTTGAAGATACCACACACTCAAATAAGCAAAGTAAAAGCAGCTGGAAAATTAGAACAGCCATGGTTCTGAGACATTTATTTCCTCATCAACAACAGTGTGCCACCCATTGATTTGATATGCTACATGCAGCCTCGTTTGCACGTTTGTGAAAATAAGCCGCCAGAAATTGGCCTGTGGTTTCCCGTCGTGGCGGTGTTTGTTACTGACACTAAACGCATTCCTGAACAAATGAGGGGCTAATCTACTCTCATTCCGTGGCAAACATTTACGTGCGTATTTTAAAGAAGAAAAAAAAACGCGGCTGAACAGAAAAAGCTGGAATATTTGGCCAGAAGTTGCGGTGACGGCTGTGTGCGCTGACTGAATCCAGGTTCTGGGCAAGTGGCCCATTCCTTCAGAGATAAAAGTATTGTTTGAGCGGTGTCTGATAAATGTTAATGCATTTCATTTCACAATTTCAAAAGTTCTGCATTTTAACTCACTATATCTTCTGTCCTGGTTCATTTATGAAGAGAGTAAACAACCAAATGGACTATTAATGGACTGCAACATGACTTCAGTTTTCCTTTACATTGTCAAACCTGTCAGAGGTTTCGTTTTGAGTGGTGGGATGAGTGTTAGGAAAATTTCGCTCTTACAGGGGGTTAATCAATTTAACTAGTACTCTGACGTATAACTGTGCCCCCTATTCCAACAGTAGCGTAGCCAGTGTGCTATGGACCCGAGTGCAGGGAAGGCAATTAGCCTCCTTTCTGCTGTTTGAATTATAAATGCAGCAATAAGCAGGGTTCAGTAACCCCTCCTGCCTCTGTGCCCCGGTATCATTGGACAGGAGCTACGGGAAGCGTCATACCCGAATCGCAAAAGCCATGGCGCAGGGGTGAGACGCTTTTAAAGACATTTACAGACCTGCCTACAAGGGCTAAAATTTACTTTTAAATTGAGGGAGAAAAGGTGTAATTAAGAACGTTGTAAATGGTTTTATTCACTTGAGTTCAACTTAGAAGTGGAAAAAAAGCAGATGCTAAATCAAAGTCTCATTCCTGAGCCGCGGACTTTTTTTCTCCTCACAAATAAAAGGAGGAGCGGGAGGGAAGATTGGAATGTTTGTGCCGAGACCTTTTACCTGCCAGACAACCGCATCGCATCAAAATGTCACCTTCTGGTGGCTCCTAGCTACTAATAGCGACCAGGGAGAATTATTTCCAGAAGCTGAGACAAGCATAGTTCCAACTGCAGGCACACATATCACACATTTTTGCAATAGCATCTTTCTGTGAACAAAAGTCATAACCAAGAACGTGCCAGCATTGGCACCATGGTGCTGCACAAAACAGCTTCCGAATGATTCACTTTCTGTTGCTGCAGACTTAATGCATGTTGTCAGGTGCTGTTCAGGGGGACAGGGCGCAGGCTAAGGGGTATATTCACAAGAACGTGTGATAACTACCGCAAGAGTAGCGTAACGCAACTTTCAATATCGCAGCCTATCGCGGGAAAGTAACCCTGTGTCAACGTGGAATTCACAACAAGGCGGTAGCATGCGATAGTCTGCCGAAACCGCGGACAATGTCCGCGATACAACCACCATGATGGAGATAAAAACACAAACCACAACACCAAAAAACACACGATGGGCCAAAGCGCGATGAGGAAATCAGCGACAAGCAGCGCCAGGCCTGCAACACACACCTGGCAGGTGTCAAAAATCTCCATAAAAGTAGAAAAAACACCCACACACAAACTGACCAACACACAAGCACCATGGAGGCAGCCGGAGCAGGCGCAGAGGACGAGCGCAACCCCACAAGCACCCCGGACGACCAGCCTGGGACCTCGGGGACAGGGAAGGGCAAGGACAAGAAGACGAGGAAGACCAAGTTCAGTCCGCAGGCGAACAGGATCATAGTCACGGAGGTGATGGAACACCATCAACAACTCTACGTCACCTCCAACGTGTCATTGGGCACCAAAACTGGAATATGGCGTGACATCGTCGACAAGGTGAATGCCGTCGGAGAGCACAAGCGGACAATGGACGAGGTCAAGAGGCGACGGAATGACATCAAGTGGAAGACCAAGGAGAAACTCTCCGCCAACCTGAAGGCAGCAACGCAGACGGGAGGTGGGGGCCCAGCGCCACAGCTGGAGCTGGATGACATGGAGGAGCTGGTGTCGACAGTCATCAGTGTGGAGACTGTGGCCGGAGTCGGGGGACCAGACACTGCTCGACAGGACACAACACAACCGCAACAGGGTGAGTGACCACCAGGTACTGGGGGGACGGGGGGAGATGGCCACAATGGCACACATGCACAAGCAAGCAGGGCACAGAGCACACCCACAATCACTCTGGGTCCTCGCTCAGACAAACACACACTGTGACAATGTACAATGCCATGCTGTCTGAATGTACCATGCGGCTACATACATGTGGAAACATTGTAATACACCATCTCCCCTTCACTTCGCAGGGTCATCGTCAACACCTCCTACAGAGCAGTCACAGCCACTCTTCACTGATGACGAGGAGGAAGACAACACCAGCATCGACACCCAAACCATCCAAGACCTCATTGACCTCATCCGCAACTCAACTCCAGGATCAGGGCAGCCCAGCTACATCCATGAGACCCCACCCACCACCCAAACCACCCAGCAGGAGGCACCCACAGCCCCAGCACCCTCCCAAGTCCCCCAGGAACAACAAATGGCCTTCCAACGCCGTGTGCTGGAGGGCCAGAGGGAGACGGCCGAGCAGGTGCGGGTGGGGTTCGAGCTCATGGCTACCAAACTGGATGCCATCCTTGGGTGTCTATGTCCGCCCCATGGTCTCCAGCGAGCCCTGAATGACATCTCTGGAGTCATGACGCGGAGGGAAGAATGCCTGTCCGCTCAGAGTGGCCCCAGCGATGCCAGACGTGAACTGACACACATGCGGAGGCTCATGGAGGACATGGTGCGGATGGAGGCGGAAAGGATGGCAGCCACCGCTGCACATCAGCGAAATGTAGCTGGGATCTACCGTGCCCTGCATGTCCTCATCATGGCATTGCTGCCACAAGGCGTGGCGATGATGAATGCTGCTGCCCCCACACCATCCACATCTCCGCCCCCTGGTGTGTCAGTGCCTCCCAGTGCGGCAGGCATATCCACTCCGACACCTGATGTGTCACTGCCACACAGTGCGGCCGACAATCCTCCTCCGGCCCCTGTTGTGTCAGTGGCACACAGTGCCGCAGCCGGTACTGCAACACCCACAGGTGGGGCAGGGCACACACCCGGGGACGAGGACGTGGATGGTACTGTGGTCAGGAGGGCCAGGCACTAGCATCCATTTCCGCCACCGTGCCTGTTTCTGCTTGGTGCCGCACATGGCCTCAAGACCTACCACTGACCCCCGATACACTCCGATGCACTCACCTTGGACAGCGACATGGACTGCCACATCCTGTTTGACGACCAATGACACGGCAGACAGACTGCGGACTGTACCCTTCCTCTTCCGCAGTACAGGTCATCCCCGGATGGACACTGGCTGGCCCTCCACGGGCCCATATTGTGTAGTGTGCTCGGCATTGCCCTGTACCGCTCCAGCTGCATGACTGCACTGGATGTGCAAATAAACATCCAGTGACGCACTGCTGTGTAATGTCTTACGTCATTCATGTATGGATGTGTGGATGAATGTGGGGACAGTGCCTTCCCTTGCGTCAATGATGTTCATCCTGTGGGATGCCAGTCAGAGGGTGCGACATTGCATTTTGTGTACCGGGTTCCGTGAACACTACAACAGGGACACAAGCATCAGTCACTTCCTTGTCCGGACATGGACTGGACCATGCCCAGAGCCCACGAGTCATTGTTGCACGCCCTGCGCTGGTCGGGCGTTCGGCAGGCCAGACCACTCCGCTAATGCCCTGAGGGGGGGCCCTCATTGCTACCCGTCGCAGCCGTACTCGCTGGTGGTGTGCAGGTCACTGGTCTAGTTGTCAGCATGTCACAGCCACTCACTGAGGGCAGGTTTTCACACACACCACACCCATCCGGCACAGGCGTCACAGGCCATGTGACTCCGCCAACATAAGGGGCCGACGACGTCACATTCCCCTCTTCCGGTGGTGACTGGATGACGGCCGCTCCAAGGTTCTCACTCATGTAGGGACCATGAGTTGTTGCGCACAGGGTTAGTGGCATCCGAGGCCTTGCGGACGGCACAGGCCTACCACCATGTGGCACAGACTGGGGTTGCACAGGGTTAGTGGCACACGAGGCCTTGAGTAAGGCCTGGGCCTTCCACCACGTGGCGCAGACTGGGGTTGCACAGGGTTAGTGGCACCCGGGGCCTTGCGGACAGCACAGGCACCCCGCCACGGGACGGTGACTTTGGGTGCACTGTGTCAGTGGCACCTTGAGCTGCTGAGCGGGTGTGCAGCCTGCGATGATGCCCCATCCCAGCAGTCCGGACAGCTCAGGTTTTGTGTGCCCTGCTGGACCGCAGTGTAGGCCAGAGCCAGCGGGCAGCGCGGGCCTACCACCATGTGGCGTCGCTTCCGGGATCCCAGAGTTGGTGGCACCCATTGGGCTGAGCGGGTGTGTAGCCTGCGATGGTGCCGGGTGCACTGGTATGTCCTCTGCCATGGAGTAATCAAGACCCAGCACCAAACGTGAGACCTGGTGGCCTACGGAGCGGGGCTGCATGATGTGGAGGGTGCCATGTCCGCGGGCCCCGGGCTTGTGGCTTGCAGCGGCACGTGGTGGGACCTCCTGTCTATGCGCCGGTGGCGGAAGGTGAGCATTGAGGCCTGGGTGTGCATGGGCGGGCATGCTCCGATGGGCGGCGGGAGGGGTTAGGGTGCCTCTGCCTGGGTGTGCATGGACGGGCAGGCGATGTTATCTTGTGCAAGTGTGTGTACTGTGCCAGTCATGTATCTGGGCTCTGTTTCAGCTGACGGCTCTGAATCAGATGTGTGACCTGGTGTCCTGCTATACATACCAGCACATGGTTGGAGATGCACCGGTGGCAGTAGGTGAGCAGTGTGGCCTGGGTGCGCAGGGGCGGCACTCTCTCTCTCTCTCCTTCTCTTCCTCTCTCTCTCCTCTTCTCTCTCTCCCTCTCTTCCTCTCTCTCTCCTTCCCGCTCTTCCTCTCTCTCTCCTTCGCCCTCTCTCTGTCCTCTGATATGAGCAGGACACACCTTCTCATCATGTATTTTGTCTTACAGGCTGTGACCTACGTATTGTCCCGAGGGGAGCGGCCATGTGTCTTCATTTCATTTCGTTGTTCATTTTAATAAAGTTTCATTTGTTGCTTCGAAAGTGAATGTGTGCTGGTCATTTCTGTGACGACACATCCATGTCACCAGTTGTGATTGTGCGGCATCAAGCGGAATATTTTGTACATGTTTAGGTGTGGCTGATGTCGCATGTCTTTGGTCGGGGGAGGTGCCAGGGAGGGGTGGTCCTGGGGGTGGTGGCGGTGGGTGTTGTGGCCCTCTTGGGTGTCCGGGCTGCATGATGGGTGGCTCCATGGCATCTGTTGCCCTTCCGATGTAGCCCTGGGCTGTGCTCCCTTTGGTTTGCAGGCTGCCGTCCGACTTTACACCAGGTCAGAGCTGGTGTAGATTTCCTGGTGCTAACGCGCCTTATCGCCTGTTTTGTGTTTTTATCGCGGATGTGGCTGGTCGTTGTGAATGTTGAGGTGTGCTGTTGTCTCGGCTTTTGTCACGGGAACGCCTACTCTGCATCTCATTAGTGATATTTGCGGGGGTCCTCTGTGGCAATGTTTTTTGCGGCTGCTATCGCGGGTAAACTGGTGCTGTGGGCTGTTAACACCAGCTTGTGAATGGGGAGGTAAATTTATCACGACTTTGGCTGCGATAAAGTGCCGTTAATTTGGCGATAGCTCCTTGTGAATATGCCCCTCAGAGTAGTGGGAGAAAGAAGTTACTGGCTTCTTAGGGAGGTAGTGTGGAGTGCTCGAGCTCAGCACTCAACAATCAACCATCAAACACAATAATTCCAATGTCCTGCCCGGTAGTGGTCTTTGAAAAATAAAGGACTTTTAATCACACAGTTGCACTAAAATCTACACAATCTGATTGCTTATACAGGATAGTGTCTCCGGGTGAAATTCTTCTTCATTCTTTTACCCTCTTAACTCCCCTTACGAGTTCCCTCTGGGTGGCCATCTAGCTGCTACGTCACCCCTTTTAGTATTAGGAATCAAGCACAGATGCAGCCTTTATGTTCTCACACAGTCTAATGCACACTCAGTTCAAGACCTACCATTTCCAGTGAATTGGGTAAGCAATGTTTTAGTCTTTGTTTTTTTGTAGCTCAGGCAGCACCTCTGCATGTCTTGGTCCAGTGGCTGCAGTGAGTGGGAATGTCATGGGATGTCAGGGGCGTCCCGAGTCCTACTAGGTGCCCTCCCAGCTTTCGGCCCTTTAGGCTATGGTGCTGGTGCAGACCTGGCTGTGGCAGTCTCTAACAGTTGCAGTGATACAGCCCCACCTGAGCTGACGGTTGCAGCCCCGCTCAGGCCAATGGTGGGTCACAGCAGCTGCAATCCCGATTGGGTCAGAGATGGGTATAGCACCGAATGGGCCTAAGATGATCACACAGATGCAGCCCCTGTCTGGGCCTGCAGTGAGCATGGGATTTGCATCCCACATCTGGGCAGATGATGATCATGGCAGTTTCCACCCCTGTCAATGATTATAGTGATCATGCAATTGCAACCCCAGGCCAGACCTACAATGGGCACATCACTTGCAGACCCCAATCCAGGCCCTTGACAATCATGCAGTTGCATCCCTAGTTGGGCCTACAATGATCATTCAGCGGATGTGGTTCCCAAGAGGAATTGGGTGAGAGACTAGGAGCATGCCCGTTACACAGGTCTTTCTCAGCTTGCTGTGGGGCAGTCAGCACTCTCTGGATATCGCTCAGTTACTGAGGACATACTGGGTCTTATTCATCCTGAGCAGGTTCTCCTCCTGCAGGTCCAGGCAGACTCCCCTCTGTCAGCAGGCAAGCAGGTTCTAGGTATTTTAGATAGAGCTACACCTCCTCCAGCAGAAAGTGCAGACATCAGGTTCATGACCCCTCCCCTCTGGGAGACTGGCTATCAGAAAGACAACAGCCTTGATTTCACTGTCATTTTAGTACTCTGCTGAGCATTCCCTTCCCTGCTAACAAAGGATTTCAAATTGAAAACCAAGTGGGTCGTTTGGGTCTCACTTTTATACATAATATCTAGGAAGGGGATGCGGATCCAGTGCCTCAAATTGCAAAACCAGTTTGGAGTGACTCTTCTGTCAAGTGTCCTCCTCAGGTTACTCTCCAGACACAGTCTTTGAGTAGAGTGATGCTTCTCATAGAAGTTAGCCCTGGAGCAGTCTCCAACCTGGAGCACTCAAAACACATGCACAAGGACCTGTCAGATTTCTGCATTTGGCTTTCATCAGTCCAACTGAATGAGTAATAATGGACAGACAAATGGGCATGTCACACCTAGAAATATTCTCACCTCACAAAACGAAGATTGGATCCCCACCTGCCATCCAACAAATGACAATGGTTAGGAAGACTAATCATCATCTTCTTGCTAACAAAAGGCCTCATAGAATTTCTTAAGGTAGCTCTGTCTTCAGCCTCCACACTTCAGTGTTTGTCTCTCCTCCTTCCACCTACAGGAATACAGACAATACACTTACATTGTCTGGGAGTACAGTTGCCCCCCATTCATAAGGCCCAATCAGATACACAGCACATCAGCACACGTGTTACCCACACTACACATGTTCAGGCTTTGACATACATGTGGAATGCCAGCACAAGGTTCTGTACATATACTACCAGTTTCCCTTACTCCTGGTGACAAAGATAAAAAGGTCTTGTCACATTACTGATCTTTCTAACATAGACAGGGACTCGCCTAGGCCCCTGTGCATACACTGAGATTAGAGTAACACTAGGGCTAAAATAAAATTCAGGATACAGATTTACATGCAATTGGGCTCTCAGGACAGAGTAACACACCCATATCTCAAACCCTGTACTGCTACAAGTTCTTGCATTGGAGGGACCTGAAACCACTCCTTGTCCTTCCATGGGTTTGTCAATCGTACATACACATTTGGGATAGTTTAGATTTCAGTGGAGAGAGAGAGCTGTGCTACAAGTTGGTGCATCACCCACCAATCACAAGTTGGATTCCCCCTAGTCATTTGGAGGTAAGAAAACCACATGGCCTCCAATGCCAGCTAAGACCCTGCCATTATGAGCCCTTTACTCAATGGCCCTTAACTCAGTGATCACAGATGCTTGGGTTACAGAGGGTTCAATATGCGAGGATTAGTCTAAATACAGAGGGAGAAAACTCCCTATGCATCAGGGTCATTGTTATTATGTTTTTCTGCAGCAATCCGTCCCGCCCATCCAGCCCCGCACCTCAGTTTGGGAATCTGTTGCTGGACAGCTAAAAGGAATGCTGTTACATCCAAAGCATTCATCAATTATCAGTAGGCAGATGTGGCAGATATACAGTTACCTATCACTAATCTGATGCCTTTGAAGACAGCATTGAGAGAGACAGGAGAAAAGAGGCCGTCACTGGTTGTCCTCTGACTATCCCACCACTTATGCCAAGTATCAAAAACATCCAATGATGAAAGCTTTGTTGTTGAGAGACAAAAATAATGTTATCCAGCTATACCACTTAGAAATGAATGGGCAAGGATATCTTCAATTTTTCTTGATAGAATCATGCTGACTAAAGCATCTAGAGTGTGGATAGGGGCCGGAGATGACCACTCCAGACATGGTGACAGAACAGTCGCCTAATCTAGGAGGGATAGTTCACTAGAGTGCATGTGTAGTGGAAGGAATATGCATATAGACAATGTATAGACACATACATACAGGCCCAAAGATTTTCTTTGTAGCCTGCAGCCAGGACTACCAAATGAAGGGGTTACCAAACACCAACCAAGGCAGCCTTCATGTCTTTTTTTTCACCACTCTTTATACTTAACAGTCATCATCTTTTGCAGGTTGTTTTTCATCCCTTCATTCTCCTTTGTCATTGTAATCCTATCTTTCTCATCCTCCTTCTTTTTCCCTTCCCCAGCTTTCTCTCTCTTTCTCTGGCCGGCCGAAAGTATAATTATGAAAAATAAGTCTCAGCTCCCATAACGGATTGCACCTGGACCCACTGGCACTCATAAAGTACTGCACATCACTGGAGTTTCTTCCCTTTGCGGATAAAGCCACTTTGATCGATACTTCTCTGGTGCCCTAGAAGAAAATGTGAATATACAGAATTTCAGCTGCCGCATTGTCAGAAATTGAATACTCGCAAAATTTGCAGATAATTAGCAGTCACAAAAAATGCAAAATTTGGCTGTAATTGTTCAGCATGCAACTGCCATAACACGATTTGCACTTGCTCTGACCGCAGCTTGCCTGTGTCATAAAGTGTGCGTGTCATTTGATATAAGCACTGTGCAGGTTCTCCGGAGAGTAAATCCTGTCAGGAAATGACACTAAAAACATATCAAAAACGAAATCCAGAGGCCAACCATGAATTTCTTTAGAGGAGTCAGGTGGAGTTTCTTTCTTTCAAGTAGGGCTGTTTTATGTTTTTTCCCTCAAACGTTTGAAAATAAGGTTAAATACAGTGAGCCCGATTCAAAAGGCATTTGTGAGTTTGTGAAGGAGTACTGCTTGACATACGTATAATTGTTATTTGTTGTGCTATGTGAATTTTTTTAAGCTGACTTCGAGTCTGAGAGTTAGGACCTTTTTCTTTACATCTCTTAGTTGTTGGTGGTAGAAGTTGAAGGTGGCCTTGTATGTGGATCTTCTGGTGGTGATTTTGTTAACTCAACATTTTATCTCAAGTTTTTTGCAATGGTGCTTGGGCTCCCTGAGGTCATTTGCGTACTAGCTGGGTCATTGGTTGTTTTTGTAGGTTTTGTTTCTGGTGGGAGCAGTGCGGTTGGGGCAGGTGGCGAGCCATTTATTGAAGAGCTTGGTGTCGACATCAAGGTTCCTGGTGTGGTTGGGTGGGCATTCCTGTAGGGTCTTGGTCCAGGATATTTTGTCCCAGTATCTTGATGGTGCTTTGGGTTTTCTTGTGGGGTGGCTTGGAGGGCGGGTATCTTGAAATTTATGATCTAGTGGTCAGACCATGTGAGTGGGGTCATGTAGGTGGTGGTGATCCAGTTGTTGTAGGAGAAAATAGGGTTGAGGGTGTGCCCTGCTGTGTGGGTTGGACCTTGGTGAGTCCAAGGTTGCTGAGTCTTTCGAGGAGGGTCATGAAGTAAGGGTCTGTGGTGACTTGCAGGTGGAAATTGAGGTCCCTGAGGAGGATGTAGTTAGTTCATAAGATGGAGAGGAGAGAGATGAAGTTTGCAATGTGGTTGCGTAATTCTGCACAGGGGACGGTAGGCGAAGGCACCCTTAAGGGTGGCATGGTAGACTGTTTGCATTTTGAAGTGGTGGTTGGTGTCCGAGCACGTGGAGGTGGTGTAGTCGGTTGCGTTTTTGTAGATGATCCCGAATCCTCCACCTGGTTTGTGGGTTCAGTCATGGCAAATGATTTTGTAGGCCGGCATGATGGCTGTGGCGATGTCTGGGTTGGAGACTGGTTTGAGCCAGGTTTTCATCAGGAAGAGAAGATCGGGCGTGTAGCTGTGTGCAGGAGAAAGGCCCTACCTTGGTGTTCGGGATTGCCGGTTTGTGTTGAGGTCATGCAGGATGGCGGAGGAGTAGTGGCAGCGTATGTTGGCTCCGGTGGCAGCTGTGGTTGAGGTGTTGAGTTGGATGGTTGTGTGGTCAGGGATCATGGTGCTGGGCATGGTCCAGGCGCTGCAACCTGCATTATGTAGGTCGTGGGGCGAGCAGGGCTTCTGTTCGTGGGAAGAAAGGTGAGTGGGAAAAACCCAGGTGGAAAAACCCTGGGCAGTGGCGGTGTCACTTGGCCAAAAAGCAGCAGCTAGATCAGGCTGAAACAAGCAGGAACTATAGGTCACTAGCAAGTGGCAAGCTAGGTGTCCATGGTGCCTACTCTAAATGCCAATGTTAATCAACCCTGAAATTTCAAATTCCATTTTAGTAAAAGTTAGAAAAAAATTGGGACTAATTCACATAGGCATTAAAGAGTATGCAAGGTAGTGGACTCATAAATGTCTTTTGTTGGTAGAGTACTCATAAATAGTCCTCAAAACACCTAAAGAGGGAATAAAATGGGAATGTTTAGGCAATATTTATATATAGTTTGTATTAATACAAAGGACTGTGCACTCTTTGCACTTTTACTAGTACCCATTGTGGGGCAATTTACATGAGCATTTAAGAGTATGCAAAGTTGTGCTGTGGGTGTTCTACCACACATACTCCTAAATCACCAGTGAATTGGCCCCAATGTGCGAGTGATCATCTTTCTTTTAATTTTTTAGCGCTCATCCCTGTAAATATTTGTACCCTTAGATAGAAAATGCTGCCCTGTTTGCAGTCAGTTATTGATGATACAGATTATTTTATTTTAAGTTTAATATATTTAATAATACAATTATATAAGAAAAAACAATGATGTCAATCCACAGAAAACAATGTTGTTGAATAGAAATAGTAAATAAAGGTGAATAATAGTTTAATGCTTGTTAAGCATCCAAAAATAGAATTCAATATTGGAAAGGCAGCTAATCGAAGAACACGTACTTAGAGGAAAGAAGAAGAAAAGAAAGGCAGAGAGAGAAATTAAGAAAAGATAAATCATCCAAATAAATGCCTTCACATTACACTATCTACTATTTTTCCAATTATGCATTGCTCCATAAAACAATAAGTGAACAGCATATGTAATAATATGAGTGTAAATGAAACATAAAAAGCTATTTCATAGAAGTCAAGGAAACAATCTTCATCGCAACTTTAGAGAAATATCTTGGAAATGGTGGCCACAGTATATCTCGTTTAACCAACAAGTGAAAAGAATGTAAATTATATCTACACAGTCTGTGATTATGGCACACTAAATTACACCATTTGTGAGTGGGAATATAGGTTGTAGGTTTTCAGTTGGATGTAATCACCTCTAAATCAATTGCTATGAAAAGATCCACTAGTTTGCCAAGCATTCTATTATGTGACCATAAGCAATGTAAACCACCAAGGAATAGTTTATCCAATGAGTATGGTGCAGAAACACTAGTAATAGCTACAATCTTGCTCATCACTGAACCCAAAAATCAGAAACATTTGAGCATAGATAAAACATATGAATGTAGGAACCAGAGTGAGAGTTACAACATCAACAAATATCCTGTTTAATGATCTTAAGTTTATTTGGAGTGTAAAATAGTCTGTTATAGAACAAATATAACGTTTGCATTAAGTTGGCTGGATGAGCAGTGGAATGGATCTTTTCCCAGAATTTATCCCAAATGGAGAGAGACCATCAGATTGTAAGTCAGATTTCCATAAATTTTCCTGTTTAGATTTATGATTTCATTACAAGACCGGAGGCTACCATTATGCATATTTCTTTTAATGTGTACTCCAAGCAGCCACTTGGAAGCATACATCATAAAGAGGAAAGTTCCAGAACAGAACATTAAGAACATACAATAGTCATGAGCACAGAACAGTCTGCCTCTTTTAAATGCGGCTCCAAGCAGATAAGTTCAACCTTTATTACTTACTCTTGTTTTTTGACTACTTACTAACATCTTAGCATTAATTTCTCATATCTATATTATTAAATTCATATGGGACTGACCCAACATCCTTCCCATTGCTTTCTTACCGATCTCCAATTTACGGAGATCTTTCTCTTTTCCCTTCTTTCACCCCTTCCTAAATTAATAACAAGGGCTCACCCCAACCTTTCCTTACTCGTTCCTAAATTTATTACAGAGGCTCTTCCCTCCGATTACATTGTAAAATATTTCTGTCTTTTCAATTATTACTAACGAGCTCATTTCTTGGTTCCTACCCGATCCTCGGCGGGTCTGCGGCGAGTCTGAGGGAGAGAGACACTCACCCGGCCATCGGGCTCTCTCCCCTCACCAAGGGACGCGACACCTCGCTCCGGCTTCGGCTCCCGCTCTATTACCAAAGCCATTAGAGGAGCGTACCTTGGCAACGGTTGCGCTACGCGCTCCCATTGCCAAGGGCCTTTTCCTTCTCTCCTCTTAGGCCTTACGCTCGGCCTTATGTCTCCATGGCAACTGGCAAGCCCTGGGAGCATTGACAGCCGCGTCATGCGCTCACCCTCAAAATGTCTCCATAACAATGGGCAGCAGCTGCTTGAGCTCGAAGCGTCAGTTGATCTGCCCTTTCGACTCAATCAGCTGCTGACTCCTTACTGCAAAAGCGAGTAGCCTTAAAATTTTAATATTTAAAAATCAAAAAGAAAAAAGGGGTTATTTGCTTAATCAAAGACAGTATTTGTCAGCAAGAACATATCCAAAACTGCACCCCTTTAATCTCTATTCAAGCCATATTTAAGCTTAATTTAAGCCAATCTAACAGTTTCTAAGCCACATTATTATTATTACACCATTCCTAAATAGGCATTTATTTAATTTTACTAATTTACTATGTCTGACATTGATTCTGATGATGGAGCAGCCCCCACCCCTAATTTAGATAATGAAACATTCAGAAAAATGCTTCAGAGAGAAATGAGGTCCTGCATGTTACAAACTCTAAATACAGTAATGGCTTCAAAGAGATCCCTCCCTACTGAGGAGGACGATACTACAGGAAGCCAGGGCTTACAGGTCATTGATGACCCCAGCGAAATCAGGGGGAAAAGACTAAAGAAAAACAATAATGTCGAATATCCAACCACCAGGAGCACGATGGGAGGTCCTAGCACCTCAAATAATACGGGAGGTCTTTGCACCTCAAATATTAATGGAGGTTCTCACACCTCAAAGTCATCAGGTGTCCTTAGCGGCACAAAATATACAGGTGTCCACAGCGGCACAAAACATCTGGGTGTCCTCAGCGGCACAAATTATCAAAGTGCTCAATATGACTTTTCCAATAACCAATTACAAGATGATGAAACCTCTAACTTATTTGATGAATATGTTTTAGATTTGGATGAAGACGATCAGGAGTTCAACAGTCAACCGAACGAGGATGATCTCCCGTCCTCTTCTAAGGACAATATTCTTAATCCCCTGGGAGAGGAAATGGTATCACCCTTTAACATCAAACACCCTAGAAGCTCGGAGTGGTGGCCACAGGACCATGTAGCCCAATTTATTAAGAAATGGCTTAGAAACCTTCTAGCAAAAAATACTCGCAACATTCTTAGAGCTGAATGCGCAAGACCCTCCATCCAAGATAAAATATGCCAAACACCTAACGTGGATCCCGAATTAATTAAATTCCTTTTTAAACTCGGGAGAGACCCGAGGAAAGGGATGGAAAGGTCCCTCAAGGCATGTCAAGACCGCCTTCTAGATATTCTGGGCCCTTTGGCCAGGATCATCGATACTGCTGAAGAAAGCCACATTAACGGCACGCCCCTAGATACCAAACTAATCAGAGGTTGGAGCCAAAGATCTATGATACTTTTGGGTAATGCGAATGCCAGCCTCAACACAGAAAGGAGAAGGGTTGTGCTTACCAAAATAAACCCAAAATTGAGTGACAATGCAGATAGAGAACCCTCTCAGAATCCAAAAGGTTTACTTTTCGGAGAGGATTTAATAAAGACCATTAGAAAATACGTCTCAACCTTCACGGCTTTAGACAAAGCCCAACAAAATATGAGGCGCGTTTTTAATCCAAACCTTTTTGGTCGGGCCGAAAGAAGGGGCCTCTCTTCCGGCTGCTTCAATCAAAGGCCCTATTTGAGATTCAGAAGCTACGGAAGAGGTTTTCAACCTTCCATCCCTCCCCAATTTTACTCCAAACGAGGGAGAGGCGCCCGCAACAGAGGGTTCAGATCGCGTGGAGTCTACAGCAACAACAACCTTCAAAGTGAGTACCCTTCTACTTCCTCTTCCTTCTTCCCCCAAAAGGTTGGAGGCAAACTAAAATTCTTCTATCAGAATTGGAAATTAATTACTCAAGACCCTTGGGTATTAAATACGGTCAGAGGCTTCATGATAGATTTTGTGGAAACTCCTACACAAACTTCTTTCCCGAGAGACAACCCACTCACAAGAGATCAACTAATAATTGTAGAGGAAGAAATATCCTCAATGCTTCAGAAAGGGGCAATAATAGAAGTACCATTGGAAGCGTTGAGATTTGTAAGTACTCTTTTTCTCGTCCAGAAGAAGGACACGGGTTGGAGACCCGTTATAAACCTAAGGGAACTAAACAAATATCTAGTTTACAGACATTTCAAAATGGAGGGCATTCATCTCCTGAGGGATTTGTTACTAGAGGGAGACTGGTTAGTCAAACTAGATTTAAAAGATGCCTAATTCACCATCCCGATGGCCGAGATTCACCAACCCTTCCTTCAGTTAATTTGGAACAACCATCTGTTCCAATTTCAAGCCCTTCCTTTCGGCCTATCATCTGCCCCCTGGTGTTTCACCAAAGTCATGAGGACAATCGCCTCACTCCTAAGAGAAAGAGGTATTCGACTAATCATATACCTAGACGACGTCCTCATAATGTCCCAAGACCTCTCACAGTTAGTTCAAGATCTGAAGACAGTGATGGATCTAATAGAAAGCTTAGGGTTCATTATAAACAAAGAAAAATCAATACTATCTCCCTCCAGAACCCTGGAATTCTTAGGATTCACAGTAGATACAACAAAATGTCTACTTCTACTCCCATCAAAGAAAATAACCAAGATCAAAAAGGAAATAAGACTTGTCTTGAAGCAAGAAACCCTAACTCTGAGAGAACTAGCCAGATTACTAGGCCTCCTCTCTTCATCTATTCAAGCCATCTTCCCAGGTCCTCTGAATTATCGAGCTCTTCAAAGGGTAAAAGCGAGTGCTCTAAGGTCTGGCCTTTGGTACGGAGATCGGATATCCCTAGATCAGGATGCCAAATCAGAGCTGACTTGGTGGCTAGAGAATTTAGACGCATGGAATGGCAGAGCAATTTTTGGTTCAACACCAGAATTTATTTTGGAATCAGATGCGAGCCTTCTTGGCTGGGGTGCCTGCCTTCTCGATCAGAACACGGGCGGTGTCTGGTCTCAAGTAGAGTCTTCTCATCATATAAACTACCTAGAATTGACCGCTGGTCTTTACGCATTGATGAGCTTCAGACATTCCCTACAAGGCAGATCAGTCATTCTAAAGATGGACAACATGTCCACAATAGCTTATATAAATTGTCTGGGGGGACAAAATCTGCAGACCTCTAGAATTTAGCGAAGAAACTTTGGATGTTCTGTCTGGAGCACAAGATTGCACTAAGAGCAGAATATCTCCCAGGGAAAATAAACACTTCTGCGGATTGGAACTCGAGATTCCTTTTAGATCACAGCGACTGGAAACTCAACATATCCGTTTTCAGGACCCTCAACAAAATATGGGGCCCACTAGAAATAGATCTCTTTGCGAGCAGACTAACTTTCCAGTTGGAGAAATACTTCAGCTGGATGCCCGACCCAGGGGCTCTTGCAGTGAACGCCTTTCTCCAATGCTGGAAAGAAGTCAAAGCATACGCATTTCTTCCCTTTGCAATGATACAGAGGGTTCTACAGAAAGTCAGACAAGACCAATGTTCTCTTGTACTAATAAACTCCCTTCTGGCCATCTCAGGCCTGGTTCCCCACTACTCTGGAACTAGCTTGCAACATCCCCTTTTTAATTCCAACCCAGCCGGAACTTCTAACAGACGTAGATGGAAGAGATCACCCCTAATACAGGTGGGGAATTTGAACCTTCTTGCCTGGAGAGTGTCAGAAAATCCAATGAAGTCTCTGGACTTTCGTCGACGGCTGCAACACTCCTCAGAGAGTCTTGAGCCCCAGGCACTCACTACAGATATAACAACATTTGGAGAAGCTGGGTACGTTGGTGCCTGGAGAGGAACCTGGATTCTGTGGAGGCTCCTATCGTCCACGTAGTTAATTTTCTTGTAGAACAGTTTGAAAAGGGCCTCAGTTATAGAACAATCAATTGTTATAGATCTGCTATCTCTGCAAGCCACGCCCTAGTCAACGGTAAGTCTGTAGGTAAGAACGTCATTGTTTGTAGAGTACTTAAAAGTATTAGACTTAGGAGACCTCCTAAACACAAATACGAGTCTCTCTGGGACGTTAAACTAGTATTAGATCTTTTCACTAATTGGCCGGATAATACCCATTTGAATAGAAAAAACCTATCCATTAAACTTGCAACCTTGTTATGTTTAATTTCTTGCCGAAGGGTTTCTGATGTCAAAGCTCTTGAAATCACAAATAGATCTTATAACATGTTTGGAGTTAAATTGGTGATAATTAGGAGAACCAAGACTATGTCTGATTCAATCTTTTACCCACGTTTTGATTTATGCAAAAAACTTTGTGTGGTAGATTGCATGAAGGAGTACGATTGCAGAATGAATGGTCTTTGTGCTCATGGTGTGAACCAATTACTTATATCCTTTGTTAAACCTTACAGAGCTATTACTTCTGAGTCTATTGCCAGATGGGTTAAAACTGTTATGAGTCTAGCTGGTATTGATCTAAAGAAATTCCAGGCACATTCCCTTAGGGGTGCTATGGCCAGTAAGTCTTACTGGTCTGGAGGTAAGTAAGACGACATTCTTAAAGCGGCCGACTGGTCTAGTGCTAACACTTTTGCACAACATTACTGCAAACCAATAGAGCACATGTCTGATGTAGTCTTACAAAGCTACCAACATGCATAATGGTAGCCTCCGGTCTTGTAATGAAATTGCGATTCCCCTATTACCATGACTAGAGAATCTGGATTTCATTAAAGACACAGAGGCTAACATTATTCCACCCATCCCTTCGATGGTTAATCCTTACCTTATATTCATTTTCATATTTAAATAACTTTAAAGAAAATGTCTTTAAGTGTTTTAAAGATTATATAATGAATGAATAAAATATAGTATTGTAATGTATGATGCATTCCTTGACTTTCTATTCGTTGGAATACTTACATCTCTTTCCTTTTCAGGTAACCTTTCATAATTACCGGAAGTCCGAGCTTTGGATACTTCCTTATCCATCGTTATCTTTCGTTTCGCACTGGTTTTAAAAGAAGAGTATAGAGGATTTAAATTTTGGACTTATTTACTACTTCACCACATTTAAAAGAGGCAGACTGTTCTGTGCTCATGACTATTGTATGTTCTTAATGTTCTGTTCTGGAACTTTCCTCTTTATGATGTATGCTTTCAAGTGGCTGCTTGGAGTGCACATTAAAAGAAATATGCATAATGTTAGCCTCCGTGTCTTTAATGAAATCCAGATTCTCTAGTCATGGTAATAGGAGAATCACAATTTATGTCTGTCATTGTTGGCTATAATGAGATTTTTTCAGCTTTAGAAGGTGTAGTAAATGAGAATTGAATGATCTGCGAGGCATCGTCCTGACCAAAAGAAGGCCTGAGTGATTGGAGTGCATCTTGAACAACATTTTGCAATACCTTATAATGTTTGAGTACAGTAAAGGGTAGAACATTTGAAAAAGAAAGTGATTCAAATGGAATAATTCAATTACTGTGCATTAACTGTGAGATAGATGGCAAGCCAACTCTTCCACATTAATGTCTTACCATTTTTTAAGCCATCTATTATACTAGTTTGGAGGACTTTGAAAAAACTGTTCATAAGAGGACATGTTGGAAATAAAATAAGACTTTAGTAAGGAACAAGAGTGAGATATCACTAATGGT
This sequence comes from Calotriton arnoldi, assembly GCA_963921515.1. Taxonomy (NCBI): domain Eukaryota; kingdom Metazoa; phylum Chordata; class Amphibia; order Caudata; family Salamandridae; genus Calotriton; species Calotriton arnoldi. The sequence continues at coordinate 869,043 of CAWUFW010006817.1, forward strand.
AACCACAACTTGGGAGGATGAGACATGAAAATAATATGTTTATGGGAGAAAGTAGATTCCATGGCTGATTCCAGTTAAAACCACAGTTTGGAATTTGTGTCATTGAATTCCAAAAAACAACCTAGTATTTGTTAATTCCAAACGCTTTGTGGAAGAGGAAAAAATCAGAAAGATTAACACCAACTATAAACGTGGTGAGTTTCAGTCTATCTATTGAAGTTCAAAATGCTTTCCCATTCCAGGGGAAAGAGATAATACTTTGTCCAAAGCAAAAAATACCTCCTGGGGATCTTTATAGGTCACATTATAAGAAATAAATGTATAATAGGAAGTAACATCATCCTGATGGCATCCAAACAACCTCACCATTGTAGAAATGGTGGTGACCATACTTGTGCAAGGTGGTTGATTTTTGAAACCAAAGACTCTTTATTGAACCTCAACGTGTCTCTGATATTATTGCCATACCAAATCCCCAAATACTTAATCTTAGTATGATTTCAAAATAAACCTGCTTCAACAAAAGAAGTTTTGTTCAAAATGTATTTAATAGCATAACATTCTATATATTCTATAGTGACCTTGTATCTAGACACCTCTGACTATAATTGTAACTCATTGAAGAAAGTGGAAGGAAAGATTCTGTTTTGACATAGAGAGAACAATATAATCAGCATATGCAGTATTTAATGTTTGGGTCTTTAATTTTAAATCCAGAAATGTTTTCTGAATTTTTCAATTGATATAGAAAGGGGTCTAACACAAAACAAATAACAAAGAAGATAGGGGCAACCTTGCCTGGTACCTCTATCATGAGGAAAATTAGGGCATTGGATTCCATTTATCATAACCAGTGAGCGATGTGATGAGTAAAGTAAGGAAATTAGTTTAAAAAAATCAGGGACCAAAACCATGCCATTGTAATGCCCTCATGACTGCCAGTTAACTCTGTCAAAAGCTTTTTTTGCATCAAGGGTGAGAACAGCAAGATGATGTTTAAATTTTTGAGCTTTACTAAGAATATTCAGGAAGGTACCTGAATTGTGTACTATATTCCTATTTTTGACAAATCAGATTGGTCTAAACCAATGAGATCAGAATTAATCTGAGGGCCATAGCCTTAGCAAAGATGTTGCAGCCAGTATTTATCAAGAAGAGGCTTTCCCATTCCCCAGAAAACAAGATACTAGTTTGCCTATCATAACAAAGTACTTCTGGGGGATTTTTATTGGTAATATCATAATAAAGAAATCTATAATAGGAAGTAAAGTCATCTTGATGGTATCCAAACAACCCTATCTAGAAATAGAGGAGAACTTCCTTGTGTAAGGTGATTAAATTTTGTAACCATAGTCTCCATATTGATCGTCAACATGTCTCCAATTTTATTGCTGCGCCAAATCCCCAAACACTTAATTTTAGTAGGATTACAAGATAAACCTGCTTCAACAAAAGGAGCTTTTGTACAACATCTATTTAAGGGCACAAATTCTGATTTATCTATATTGAGTTTGTATCCTGACCCCTTCAAGTATAATCGTAACTCATTGAAAAAAGTGTGAAAGGAGAATCCTGGTTTGATGCAAAGAGAAGAATATCGTCAACATATTCAGGGCATTTAAGTGTGTGTCTTTAGTCTTAAAACCAGAAACGTTTTCAAAATTTTTCAATTGATACAAGAAGGACTCGAGCACAAGAATAAATAACAAGAGAGCTAGGGGAGAACCTTGCCTGGTACCTCTGTTGAGAGGAAAATAAGGGGATTGGATTCCATTTACCATAACTCTTGAGTGAGGTGATGAATAAAGTAAGGAAATTAGGGTGCATATTATCAAGAACGGCGTTAAACTTATCGCCGCTTTAGCGGCAGAAAACTGCCGCTAAAGCAGCGATAATGGGCTTGATAATATGCCCTGGAGAATTCCAATAGAAGCCCATGTTGACACCAGAACATGGGCTTCTATTGGAATTCTCAAGGGCATATTATCAAGCCCATTATCGCCGCTTTAGCAGCAGTTTTCTGCCGCTAAAGCGGCGATAAGTTTAACGCCGTTTCTTGATAATATGCCCCTTAGTTTTAAAAATCTGGGACCAAAACAGAGCTATTGTAATGCCTTCATAAGAAACCACTAGTTAACTCTGTCAAAAGCTTTTTCTGCGTCAGTGCGTTGAGCGCAGGAAGAGGATATGATTTTATATTTGTGAGCTGTACTAAGAATATTGAAGAAGATATGTAAATTGTCCACTATGTTTTTATATTTGACAAAACTAGCTTGTTCTAAATCAATGCAATGTGGAATAAGGTCAACTAATCTAAGGGCTATAGCCTTAGCAAAGATTTTGCAGAGAGTATTTATAAACAATGTAGGATGGTAATTTTGACAAAGGGTCAAGTCTCGATCCTTTTTTGGTATGAGGCAGATCATAACTTCAGAAAATGAGCCAGTGAAATTATTTAAGGAAAGAAAATAATAGATCAATTTAAATAATTTGGGGAAGAGTAATTAAAAAAAATAATATAAAATTCTACTGTAGAGCCATCAGGACCAGGCATCTTAACAGTTGGAAAGCATTTCACCATCGAGTATAGTTTATATATGTTTAATGGAAGTTCAAGAGAGAAATGTCAATCATTTTGGGGGTTTGGGCCTTTTTCAGGAGTATATAGGGTTTGATAATAATCTGCAAAGCAAGCTGCAATATGTCAGCGCCATGAAACCTTCTGGTGACCGTGCGCTTTAGAAGTTCCTACTAACTTAACATAACATAACATAACAAAAAACAATTGGGTGCCTGAAACATTAGTAATGGATTTAATAGTTGATTCGATTTTTCTTTTGTACATTTGAAGTAATTAGCCAGCAAAGCACCAGCACTGTTCTTCCTGCCATAATATCTAGCATTAACTTTCACCCCTTGGCTGCTAAGCCTTTTCCCCCTAGAATGCTAAGGCCTATTTTTGGCTATTTGGGGTAGTTAGCGCTTAGACCTCCATAACATTTTTCCACATGACATATTCACTCCAAATTTGCATCCTTTTTTCCCAACATCTTGGGGATTCCAAAGGTACCCAGGGTTTGTGGATTTCCCTGGAGGGGACTGAGAAAATAGCCAACATGTAGCAAAAGTTTGGGGTAAAATAGGAAATTATTGCTTTACAAAAAAGTGTTGTTTTTTGCTAAACTGACATAAATGTCTGGCGTTTGACTAGTGGTGTGTGTGGCTGGTATCTGGCTGGTGGAACGTGTGGACTGGAGTCTCGGTGATGGTGTGTGATTAGAGACTTGCTGCTGGTCACTACACACACTGGCAGCCAAACACCAGTTCACATACACCGCCAGCCAGACGCCAGCCACACACACCACTAGTCAAACGCCATTAAGACATCACCACAAAGCTCCATACCACTTTAATTTCTAAAACACACCTACAATGAACAGATTACACACACAAAGCACAGACAGGAAAACTAAAACATACGACTAAAAATAGCACATTGTTTCAAATAGAAAGAACCAACCTATTGGCAGAAGATGAAATACCAACTATGACTGCATACACAACAGGTGTAATTAAGCACATCAAACTACTGCCAACCTGGTACCTAAATAGAAAATATACAGCAATACAGACCACAGTCTTTTTTTTTACTCTCACGATTGCTCCCAGTACGTGAGTTGTGTATGGTACAATTTAAAGCATGTGGGCACACACAGGACTGGATTAGAAGCAGTACCTATGCCTTTCTTTTCGTACTCTTTAGACACAGATTCTACATCTCTGACAAGAAAAGTCTTTTTTTGGGTGTTGGAGGAATATATTCAGGAAAGGGGCAATCTTTGAATCAAGCCAAATCCTTCATCACTCCGACTCAAGGAGCGCTTGCCTGCTCCACTGCAACAAGCTTTCCTATTACAGACTACTTAAACTGTACAAAACTCATCTTGGATTCTGGAGAATCATCTTTGAAAACAAAGTAAGCATTAAAGGATGCTAAATGAAATAGATGAACAGCCAACCTCTTGTACCAGATATTGAATGTTCGGGTAGCATTGTAAGGCTCCAGTCTTTGATCTACTTTATCTACAACTCCCATATGCTTGGTGTAGTCTAGAACACACACTGGTTTGCGCACCTCTGCATCCTGACCTCAAACAGTCACAAACACAGTACTTTCATTATGAATAGTCGTGAGAATATAGACATTTCTTCTGTCTGAAAATTCCTATGCAAAGTAGTTCATTACTACACAGGGCACTGCTCTGTCCCCTCTGAAGTTTCTTACACATAAGCTTAGGGTAACCTTAAATGTTAGAGCGAATTGTGCCACATCCCATGGTGCCCACTGTGAACAATTGTTTAAATAATTGTACACCTGTGTAGAAATTGCCCACGTATAAATGGTGACCTTTGTGAAAAAGTGCTCTGGCAAGTTGCCAGAATATTTTCTCACTGACTCTAAATTTGGAAGAAAAACCAGGGGGTTAAATGAAGAATCCTGAACAGTGTACACCCTGAAAGTATGTGCATATCCACATACAGTTTAATACCATAACATGCTCTCCTGCTGGGAATGTATTGTCTGACCTTTGAACGGCCTTTGAACAAGACCAGAGACTCATCCACAGATATATATCTTTCCCTGGATTCTAAATGCATTCTAAATGCATGATTATAAGTTACTTAGAGGAAAAAATGTAGACACCCTTAAAGAGTAAGAAATTGGAATGAGCAGAAATATATATGTGGCATGAAATGTTTGGGTTTGTAAGTCATGTCACCTTGAGTTCCTATTTCACTCACTATTGTGCACTCCAGAACATTTACATAATGCATTCCTGGCATATTGCAGGCAATGCACTTTTCATGCAGCGGAGAAGGCCGCAAGGAGCAAAGAGAGCATAGTGGATGGTCTTCATTATAATGTGTAGAGCAGGCCTGGCATTGGTCACTGCTGGCTGTCATTGCTGCAGTGCAAAGTGCAGATCTTGTGTTGTTCGTCGTTGTGGGCTGTCGCTGTAGAGCACAGTCAGGTTCACTGGAGCTTCACGTTGACAGTTGTCAAGGGCAGCAGAATCTCAGCACAAATGGGCCCATTAGCGAAGAGCCCAAAACTTCAGGATTTCTCCTTTTCTTGAAGAGGAGTGCACTATTATCTGAGCAGCTCAGACCTCTGGAGAACAAGGCAACCCTTCTGAAGTCTTCCACAGGTCCAGGAGTCTACTGAACAGGTGGTTCAGTAGGTCCAATATTTACCTGATGCCAGCCTTTGAAGTTGGGGTGAGATCCTGGTTACCCCCACATCTGGTTCTGGAAAGTGTATTCCTTCCCCTGCCAAGTCTCCAAGTAGTCTAGGGTGATAAAATACTGGTGTCAAGTCCCTTTGTTTGTGTGTGCTGGAGGCAGCCATTTGAAATCTAAGTTGAGTAGAGAACAGCTCCGCCCAGGCCCGGTTCCATCATTTGGGATCCGGGTAGGCCACGAAGAAGAATGGGTAGGCCATAAAGATCAGTGGAGTTGTCCAGAGACTCCCAGGTGTCTGATAGCTGGATCTGTGCATGGTGGGTGGTCTTGTACAGGTGTGAGCTGCATACTATACCTATTGTCGGGTTCTGACTCCTTGTTTTAACTGTGTATTTCTAGAGGTTTAAGCCTATAGGTTTGATATCTTTTGCTCTCTCCAATTCACCCTCATTTCTCTCTGTGACCTCTCCTCTCATCTGACTTCATCGTCCTTTCTATCCACTTCACCTTCTTGTCCTGATCACTTCACCCTCTACTTCCTCCCATGTCACTCTCTTTACATCATCCTACTCTCGCTCCACTTTAGCCACCTGTTTTCTGTACGTCCCTTCACTTTCCTCACTTCACTCTCATATTTGTCTCGCCTCACCTTCCTCTCTTTCCACCTTATCCTACTTCCCCTCTCTCCAGACCTCTCCGGACCTCTCAAACCTCTCACTGTGTGTCAACTTACTCTCACTACACTTCACCCTTCTGTTTCCACCTCACCCTTCTCTCTCCACCGCACTCTTCTCCCTTCACCTCACCCATCTCTCTCTTCCGCGCCCTTTTCTCAGTTCCTCACCCTCCTCTGACTCTTGCTCACCCTCCTCTGTCTTCCTGACTTGTCTTCCTTTTCTCCCCATCACCATCCTCCTTTTGTTCTCACTATCCTCCCTCCTGCCTCAGCCTCCTCCCTACTATCCTCATACCACTCTGCTTTGCCACTCCCTCTCTCCACCTCACTCTTCTCTCTCTTATCAATTTAGGACCCAAAGATTATGTGGCAACAAAAGACAAATTATGGGGCATAATGAGGCACATTTTGTGATAGTATTACTTCATTAATTTGACATTTTAAACTTTTTAACCCTGTCTGGGGAATGGTTGCACCACATTAGTACAAGTTTAACATCCAAATATAGTGATAAGCAGCAGAAAGGTGACTAGTTCTCCTTTGCAGAGTCTTTCACTGCACGGTAGTATGTGCTGCTGTGCTTATTAGTAACTTTTGAACTGTTTGAGCTAGAAGCAATTTTTTTTGTTAAAACCTGTAAATTGTGCAGCAGATTTAAATGCAAATCTATAATTATGCGAAAAACACAACGGCTCACAATCGCATAATTCCAGTGGCCCTGACTATAATCAGGGTCACTGGAATTATGCAACATGGGAGGACCAAATTATGCAGCAGAGTTTTGCAGTTTAACATGGGATTTAAATTTAAATTTTGCAGTGTAACTGCGATAGTATTACTTTATTATTTTGTCATTGTTCGCACATGTTAAAAAAAAGTTTCACGTCATTAATGATGAGTAAACCTTTGCGAAGGGCCTTCCACTGTGCAGCAACATATCACTGCATTTTTAGTACCATTTGATCCTTTTATGATGGTTTTTGATAAAATATACAAATTATGCTGCAGATTATGGGCTTTGTGGCAAATGTGTCAAATCCATAATTACTAGTAAAACGCTGAGGCTGCAGAATCGCATATTTCCCATGGCCCTGACTATAATCCATGTCTGTCCGTCCATGTGACAAAATGAGAGAATTTGTTGGTAAAGAATAAATGCACAGTCACCAGTGCCGCAAAAAGTGGGTTATGTTCTTTAAGTTCCTTCTATTTATATTGTGAGCACCTCATGAGAATGAGAGTAGGCAGAACAGTGGCAGCACACGTTGCCAATGCTGCCGTGGAATTGTTGCCATGGCTTTTCTTTTTATAATAGGCACTTGCACTGCTCATTCCCATTCTATATCTGTGTTGTATTAGTGAAACAAGTCTTTTCACTTAGGAAGAGTCAAAACTTTGCCATTTTCAGAGTATTTCTTTTGCTCAATATAGTGCCATGAGCAGGGTCACTGGAAATATGTGATTCTCAGGCTGCAGCATGTTCCCCATGATTATGGATTTGCCACATTTGTCACATAATCCATCATGTGCTGCACAAATTGCAGATTTTAAGAGGATAAAAAGTTTCTGGCTCAAACGGATCAAAAGTTGGTAAAAACGCAGTGACACGTTGCTGCGCAGTGGAGACTTTTTGGAAAGGTTGACTGGTCATCTTTCAGTTGCCTAATGCTGCATTTTAGTGTTAAATTGGTACTAACAAGGTGTAATCTTTGCCAAGACAGTGTTAACGTGCACAAATGTAAAGAAAATGTAGTAATACTATCACAAAATGTTGACCTATTACATTGTGTAATTTGCCTTTTTGTTGCCATATATTTTAGTCAACCCTGCAGCATAATTTGGTTTTCCCCAGCCGCATAATTCCAATGACCACAGCAATAAGTAAGGAATAGCATCACAGCAGAAAGAAAATAAAACGAAACACTACTAAGATGTATAATCCGATTGTATGGGCATTTTCACTTACTTTTCTTGCAATGACAATATCCTTCACACAGGTTCTGACATAAAACTCTTTTCATCTCTTTCACGATATATCTGTCCGGGACCGGGAGGAGGAGGAGAATGATGACCTTTTCCCCCCTCATGTATCTCCTGTACTTTGTTTACAGTCACCCCTAGAACACTCATCAAAGGACAGTAGTGGTCCCATTACCTTCCCCTACTTCCGGGAGTCCGGGCCGATCCATGTGACACAGTCACATGCTCCAATGGAAAACGAGGAGGACGAGAAGGAGGATTTTATAACCGTAAAAGTGAGGGAGGAAGAGAGAAGCCGGGCGTACCAAGAGGAGTTGGAAACGAGGGCGGAGAGCGCGAACAGATACAGTTGCGACACCCAAGACCACGACGGTGAATCTCCTGTGGGGGCCGGACGGAGGGCGTCGTCGACAGCCCCAGGACAACAGACCCAGGACGCAAAGAGGAGGGAGCCAGACCCTATCCTGTACCACCCGCAAGCCAGCCACGCTCCTGGAGGAGCGTGGCTACCAGAGGTACGAAACCGCATCCGGGGGTGGTTTGGAAAAGGGGGCTCAGCTGCGAAAGAGCCAGTAGCCAGGGCAGGGGATGGATGATCGTGTAACAGGCACCGCTTTGCAGCGTAATCTCGCAACCGCTAGCAACAACCACCTGGTGACGGCAGTGTGTGTGGGTGTTCATCCCTCACTCCCCTCCCTATTACAAAGTGCCTAACCCTGATTGCACACCCTAAAGCGTATTTTGTTTTTGTTTTGGTGTCATGCCCCTTGAACACAACCTGCTTGGATGGTGACGAGGTCCTGCGCTACACCCTTCCTCTGACGGAAAGACGGGAGGGAAACCGAGCCGTGTTATACTTTTGACTCAAGAAACTCTGAATAAACTCCTTTTGCACCGCATTTTCTCTCTGGTTGTCATTGCCCATTCAGAATCTCTTAATTACTGTGTGACCCGAGTTTGCGGTCTCGATATAGTTGGGGTGTTTCAGGTTCCCCTTCCATTTAAACATGTACAGTAATAGCAAAAATCCCCAGTGACCTCACCCCTGTCCCCAGGCAATTAAAATAGCCCAAGGTATTGGCATACATACATACAAGTTGCACAATTAGGCTTTGATAGTGAGGTTGCAGGCATGTGTGATTGTTTCATTAAAAAAAAGAGCAAAACATGTTTTTTTCTTGTGAATGGGCCTTGCGTTGCCATTGGGCTATCTTCGGAGGCACTGCCCACCTGGCCCATCCTCTAGAGCGTGGCTCCATCCCACCCATCCTGGCAGGATGGACCATCTTGCCAACACCTAGCTCCCCTTTGTCTCAGTGTCTGGGGAGGAATACACAAAGGCCACCTGTCAAGCTAGTCACAATTCTGTCACCGAGGACACAGGCAGCAGGCACCAAATAGCTAGGACAAGAAAATGCCACCTTTCTAACTACTGGTTTAAAGTGGAGTACGACTAGCTAACTTGTTTATCTTAAGGCTCAGGTCCTACATTTCGCAGTGCGACTGATTGGTACGTCAGACACGTGCCTTTTTGGTTAACTTTCTAAAAGTGGCATTTCCAAAATTGCAACTTAAAGTCCATCTTTACCATTTAAGAGTTTGTTTTTTTAAATTACAATTAATTTCAGTCCAAACTTGATATTCCTATCGGTTCCTAATCAAAAGGTAGCACTTATTAAATATTATAAGGGAACCCAATGTTATCCAGTGGGAAAGGTAATCCTTGCAGTAATGAAAAACAAATTTCACAACGAGGATATGTAAAACAAATGTCCTACTTTTAAAATGCAATTCACCTTGCCCTGTATGCTCTTTAGGGCCTACCTAAGGGGTACCTTATATCTATTAAAAAGGCAGGTTTAGGCCTGGCAAAAGGTTTATTTTGTCAGGTCGAAATGACAGCTTAAAACTGCACTACAGACTGCAGTGGCAGGCCTAAGACAAGTTTTAGAAGCATACTTTAATGGGTGGCACAATGAGTCCTGCAAGCCCACTAGTAGCATTTAACTTGCAGGCCCTGGATACATGTAGTACCATTTACTAGGGGATCACATGTTAATTAAATATGGCAATCAGGTATAAGCCAATTGTACCATGTTTTATGGAGAGAGCACAAGCTCTTTTGCACTGGTGAGCAATGGTAATGTGCATACAAAAACAAATTCAGAAAACAGGATGGGTGAAGGCAAAATGTTTGGGAGAAGACCACACTAAGGATGACAGGTCTAGCAAGTAGCACCAAAAAGCATAATGAATTTTGACACAATTATCAAAGAGTGGGAAACAAATGAAATGGTTTGAATGAGTACAAATAGTAATATTATACGGAAACTGTCAGCAATCAGACTTAACAAGTCTGGCACTTCCCAACCTAAAGGATTACTATTTCACTTATTTTGCACAATATGGGCCTGATTATGATCCAGTTAGGAAAGCCCTCCGAAGGACTCAGTTCCGGAGAGCCTTCCAAGCGAATCACGCTCCGGGAGTCCGTGTGACCGATTCCGATGCATCCGTATAGTGACGGACTCGGTTTGCTCGGACTTCCATTGAACTTTATGGGAGCCTGTGCACTGAATGCGTACACAGGCTCACATTGCAAAAAGGGGTAGGTGGGGAAAAACGTGCACCCTGTGGCGGGCACCCCATGGTGCCTGACACGCTGTGCATGGTTGGGTAAAGGGGACCCATGGGTACCCCCACGGACACGGTTCGGAGGGCCCCAGGTGAAGGGGGGCCAGCTATGGGCCCCCAAAGACCAATCCCGGACGCCTTTTTGATCCAGGCAAACCGAGTTGGAAAGGCTGTCCTATTCATTCATCGTACTTGCTCGCTTGGAAAACCTAGTCCATAGAGCTGTACGAATCGGCTCCGGAGGGCTCTATCTCTCCGAATGCTTTCCGGAACTGATTCGGTCAGCGCTAAGGCTTTCCGGGCATCGTACTTGGTCGTTCGGAACTGTGAACGATTCGGTCGGAAACAAGAGCTCCGGATTGGTTTAGGTAATTCCGAAAACGATTCGGAGCCCTTACGACCAAGATCGGAATCAACCCCTATATGTCCAGGTTCAATTAAAAACTCAGTAATGTCATTTTTAAGAATGATTTTATGCAGCTGATTTTTAAAGAGTTTGATATATGTGATGTGTTAAAATCATCAAAGTCACCCAAAAAAGTCTGTTACAAAAGTCTGAGGTGCTTTTTTGGAAGTGCATTGATCTCTGTAGGAGATATTCCATTTCCCATATCAATGCTGTCACACCTTTGTCAGAATTAGTTATGGATTCTGGCATTGTTCTGGCACCTGATATAGTGCATAAATGGGTGAAATTGGAGTTTAAAAAGATAGCAGACTTCTTAATGAAGAGAGGTGGATATGCATGTCTGAAGTCCGTGAATTAGTTCAAGGTGACTTTCTGCTTCTCAGCTCTTTTAGAATATTGAATAGAGTATTTAGTAATTTAGAGTCTGGACAGATCAGAGGCTGTCACAAAGTGGTAACTGCTCTAGTCGAGGCTTCCGATCATAAGCACACCGGGGAATGGAAAAGATTGCTTGCCTCCATGAAGGGCCTAGATCTTTGCCCAAAAGCAATCAATGAATGGGAAAAATAGAAAGGGTTGAAATTAACAAAAAAGATGTGGGATGAAATTAATACACTAAATTTTAGTGCTCTGAGAGGAGCCAATTGGCATAGAATTTTATTTTTTAGTAAGTGGCTTCTCTGTGGAAAACCGCAGTTTCTGGCACAAGTCAACCATAGGTGGTCGGGTCATTGCTTTCAATGTAATTCAGGGGCTGTTGCAAATTGGTTGCATGTATTATGTCTGTGTCCCCTATACAGGAATTCTGAGAAAGAAATATTTCAGTATCTGGAGAAGGATTGGCAGATTAAACTAGCTCCAAGTATCTGGTGGAAAGTTTTGGGGTATGATCGTGGTACTCGTTTAGCCACCAAATTTGTAAAATTATTATATGTGGCAATGGCAGTGGCCAGATCCTTATAACTGCAAAAGTGGCAGACACAGTTGATACCCACAATAGGGGAATGGATGCAAAAAATGAAGCATGTGAGAAATAAGGAACGCCTGTACGCAATGCGTACCAGGGGAATTAAGAAATTTGATAAACTATGGGGGCGGTTTATGGAAAAAGCCTCGGGGTAGATTAAAAGGCAAAATGTTTAAACTAGAAAGGAAGCTGTCCAGAACTGTTCTTTGTATTTATGTCATTCAAGAGCTTTAATGCTGTTTTGTTCCTGGATTTATTCTGTGATGAAATATGTTTTGTATATGTATTTATTGTTGGTGTATGAATATTATGAATTGATGAATTTTATCAAAATTTTTGGATCTCAATAAAAAATTTAAAAATGTAAAAAAAAGACTTAACAAATCTAATTTAAATTGCCAAACATGCAAATTAAGCAGCAGGTACCAGCTGAATCGGAACATGTCAGTACTTTAAGCTTGCTTTCCTTGCATGCTGATGTATATGGAATTGAGGTAGAAGTAACAAAAGTTAAAGTTGACCAACAGGACAATCTGACAAAAAAGAAGCAGATGAGTTATCAAATGCTCATGTGGTGAGGGGAAAATTTAAAAAGCAACAGACCGACCACAATATCTAAAACGTCATTTTAAGGAGTTGTATGGAGAAACCATAAATAGAGGGCAATAAGTCAAGTAGGAGAGGTCAGTGACCTAATACATTATTTGTAGATATTTGTAAGCAAGCTGAAGGTCACAGGTTCCAAATTCTGTGGGTCTACTCAGCCTTTCACACTTCCATGGTTGATCAGGGTAATGACTACTACTGAGACCCCCATTCGGATTTCCCTGGAATTCGTGAATTGGCTGATAATGGAAGTTACCAGCTGAATCTGGACTTCAAAATTTGCAGTAAATGCGCATAAGGTATTATCAACTCTTTAGTGTTTTTCAGTGACATATTTGCAAGGGCAAAGCTTCAGAAAATGGTCTGGAATGAGAGACTTTCATGCAGAAATAAGTGCTGAACACTGATTTCTACTGTTGTTCCACATTTCTCAGTCATTTCTCTGTGGATAACCTGGAAAAGTAAGGTGATGACTCACCTGGGACTTGCCACATTCATCTTGGGGTGTATAAATTCAGAAGATACACACGCTTTCCAGTATGTACTTAATGATGCAATAGCAAACTTACAAACATCTCATTCTGGTAAGTAGCCATGCTCACAAAAGCCATACATTACCAAGCAAGAATCGGAGTGGTTACCATCACATTGCTGTCACACTGTGTGTATGCGTGAGCAATGATAAGAAGGGAGCCACCCGAAGACGGGTAAAGTGCGTTGCTGTATTTATTGTATCATAGTGGTAGCCAGCATGTTTGGTCCGTATTGGCTTAGCACAAGGCTATTGTTACATGATTCACAAGAGAAATCTTACATGCATTAGTTCAACATGGATGTCTTATGGTAATATGTTTACAATCAAGTTAACAGTAGAGAAACATTCCTTGAACTTAAAATTTTGCAATTAATGTTAATAAATAATTTCTTTTATAACACCTGACTATTGAAGCCAATATAAGCATGTCAAGTCTAAATCTATGACACTTATTAAATACATATTAGAAAATAACACACAACGGAGCAAGATGGCGGCTGCCTAGAACGCTGCACTAGCTGTCTCACTCAGCTCCGGTGAAAGGTGTTTCTGGATGGCCACTAAGAAGGACCTCGTCTAGTGGACTTACCGGTGTGTCACTAGGGGGATTGTTGGGTATGCGACGTCTCCCCTTTCGTGGTTTTTGTGCATTGCTGGAGGTCCTCGCTCGTTCCAGGGGTGCACGACGAGCAGCACTGCAAATTCTGGCAGGACTGATCCGAGGTGAAGGCGGAGACGAGCACACGCTGCGGAGCAGAGATTCAAGCCTTGTGATGCCGCACCGTGTTAATAAACAACAAGCCGTCAAGGGAAAAGAGAAAGAGAAGGAGTGGAGAGAGCCTGTAGTCCCCGTGGCTTGCAGGACCTGGGATTTGAGAAAGGGGTAGGATGGAGGAGACGCTGACACCAAATCGAAAACGAAAGTCAGAGCCGGTGCCGACAATGCTCCAGGAAATTCAAGGTTGCCAAAAGACTTCCGGGTTTCAGGCGGCGCACATATGCAGACAGAGATTAAACGGCCTGTGATCCCCTCAATCTTCATCGGGCATACCCGGCGTGCCGGCCTGCCCAAAATGGACAAAGGGATGAAAGATGGGTCTTGGCAACATGCCACAGATCTTGAAGTAATTGCGCGCAATGCGGCGAAGGTGGGGGTCGAGAAGGGAGCTGCTCTAGGACCGCTGGTACCCGGACAGGAGGGTCAAGTAGCAGAAGAGCTCAAGGGGGGCGCTTGGGGTGATACCCCCTCTATACCCCCTGAACTTTCTATAAACCAGACAACTCCCCCCAGTATTTTCGATATGCCTGATATGCCTGATACAGACTCCAACATACCATCAGATAGTACTGAGGCAAGAAGCCTTAACTCACCTGATCATGGGGATACATTTTTCTCTCTACCGGATAACTCTGATGGCTCTAATTTAACGGATGATCTCTCTGAGGAAGGAGACCGGGACTCCGATGGTTCTGATAGTACTACCTCTGATGGAGATAAACCCTCTAGCACACAAAAACGCCGTATTAAAAGGAGGAAAAGTAAAAATAGTTCTGCTACCAGTAATAGACCCATATTTCTAGCACGAACATCCCAGCTTGTATGGGACTATTCAGCAACTCAACAAGTCTACGACGAGAGGAGGCAAAGTGTGGAACAACCTATTCTGGCTCCGGAGATCCCCACAATGGACTCCATTTATAATACCCTAAAACAAGTGCAAGGAGAGGATAGGGTGGAAACTCGTAAGGCTCATCAAGCTGCCAAGAAAATCCAGGGAGCAATCCGTAAAGTTAATAAATGCTGCTCAGATATGGCTGAAAGGATATCAACAATTGAAGCCCGGACTGTCGTTATTGAGGAGTCTGCCTGCACTTTGCAAACAAGAGTGGACAGTCATGATGCTCAGCTTATAGATGTCCAGTGGAAGCTGGAGGATTTTGAAAACCGCCAGCGGCGGAACAACCTGTGGGTTTTGGGGAAATCAGAGAATGCCGAAGGCACAGATGTTAGAGCCTTTATCATTAGCCTGCTTAGAGGTGCCTGCCCGGAGCTTTCCAACTGCAATCTGGATGTGGAAGTACAGCAGGCACACAGATTTCCCCTGGTTTTGCAAAAAGTTGGACAGGGTGGGCAATATGAGAAACCGAGAGCGATTTTTGTTTTCTTTGGGAATTTCTTGCTGTGGCAGGCCATTTTTGAAAAAGCGACACCCGATGCCAAGCGCTCTTTTGATGGCCATTCATTTTTTCTAAGACCTGACTTCTGTCATGCTACGGTCGAGAGAAGGTGGCGTCTGCGCCAGATGTTCTCTCCGTTGCAAGAAGCAGGTTGTCAGGTCTTTTTGCTAAATCCAGCAAGATTAAAAGTAATCTTTAATGGCAGAACCCAATTGTTCACGTCGGGAGTAAAGGCCCAAGAATATCTGAAAGAGATCTGTCATGGCCGAAAGGTCACCAAAGAAGGAAACAATGGCTAAAAATATATGGCTAAAAACATGCATTTAATTTGATCTCTTGCTGGCCACGCTAGAGCCGGACTACGCCGGACTACATTTTGGGACTTGAATATGTCATAGAAATATGTTATTTAAAGACATAGAAGAGAAATATTCTCTCTCCTTTTCTGGGGTCCTTTTTTTTTTGTGTGCTCCTTTTGGGATCCTTCTTCTTGCACTCTCTTTTTGGTCTTTTTTCTTTTTGCGCCAGAGCTGAGGTGGGACGGCGGTGAGTACCTTAGCAGGAGCCATTATAAAGGTCTTGTTTGACCCCTGCTCCTTGTAGGGGTTGGGGTTGGGGGGGAGGGTTGGGGGTTCTGGGAGGGTCAGGGGTGGGGGGTTCAGAGGGAGGGGGAGGGGAACAAGCAGGCTAAACTCAAGGATAGGTTTTGTTGAAGATAAAGAGATTTTTTTTTCTTTTCTTTTTTTGCATCAATCTAGTGATAAATCTCGGCCAAAGTCCATTGCTGCCTTTTTTTCTCCTCTTCGGCTTAAATGACTAAACTTTGCATTGCCTCTGTTAATATATGTGGATTCAATGATAGCCGAAAGAGACAAAGGATTGCCTTTGATTTAAAGATGCTAAAACCTGATATTGTATATCTTCAAGAAACCCATATCGAGAAATCGTGCAGAAATTTACTTAATGGCTTTGGCTTCCAGCTGGTATGTAGTACTATGCAGGGAACCCGCACTAAGGGGGTTGCAATTCTCTCTAAAAACGGCATTTGCAATTTTGATAGAACCCGAGCTGACCCTTTGGGTCACTGGGCTATTACAGAGTGTTGCTTTGGCTCAGATTTGTTTACACTGTATTCCATCTACGGCCCTGTTTTAGATGATCCAGCATTGTTAAGATGGCTGAATTGTGGGCTGGCCTCTTGGCCCTTACCCCTTATAGTCTGTGGGGACTTTATTATTTACCTACCCTGCGTAGCAGCCGGATATGGGTCTGGGAATTATGCTGGTAGGAAACCTAAAGTATTCTGTGCGCTTGCAGATTTACAAAACAGCCATGGCTTGGCAGATGCATGGAAAGAGACTATGAAAGCAATCCTGGTTATACATATTTCTCGGCGCCACATAAGGTATATGCCAGACTTGATTACTTTTGTATTTCTAAATGCCTGATTAAACACGCTTATATATCTTAAATTTCCTAGTGTCATGCCAGACCACAATCCTCTTGTCCTGGAGCTCCAAATGACCCAGCTCCTGAAAGCCGAATGATTGTGGACATTTGAAAGGGCACTCTTACTAGATCCACAATATGAGAGTTATATCCAGGCTTGGATCCCCCAGTTTTTTCTGAACATTCAGGGTAGTGCTCACATTAGTGTTGTGTGGGACACGTTTAAAGCTTGTCTTAGGGGGGAAATGTTGAGATTTAGTGTTGAGCGTCAAAAGCAGGAAAAAACGCTACTGGAGGGATTGTATTCCGATTTGACTAAGGCTGAACTAAATTTGATTAATAAAATCTCCTCTGGGGATGAGACTGGCATGGCCCTTATTGAGCTGGCAAATGCTAGAGCTAGGATTTTAGATATTTCGGCTAAAAAGGCTGCAGACAGGTATCTGGTTTGGCGGGAAAAAGCATATGAATACAATGAAAAAGTAGGCCAAAATCTTGTTTTTAGGGCAAGAGTAACAACTGTGGGTGAATGAATCAGGGAAATCAGACATCCGATACTTGGAGAGAAATCTGAACCGGCTGAGATTAGGGCGGCATTCCAGCGGTTTTACCAGCAATTATATTCTAAGGCCAGTGAAGCCTCCAATACCATGGGGGAATATCTCTCGGCTTCTTGCGAGGTGATCCTTGAAGAATATGATAGGCGCGAAATGGATCAGTCTGCCTTAGTAGAAGAGATAGAAGTAGGTATCAAGAGTTTAAAATCTGGGAAAGCGACCAATATGGATTCTATTCCCGGAGAAGTTTCTAAAATATTTGCTGGGATACTTAAAGGCCATTTAGCTGAACTGATGAGGGAAGTGCAGAAAGGGAATACCCCCGGATAGTTGGGCAACAGCGAGGATCGCAGTTTTCTTAAAAAAGAATAAACCAGATAAAGAGTTAGGCTCATACCGCCCTATCACGCTTATCAACAGTGACTCTAAGATTTATGCAAAAATCCTAGGCTTGCGTCTTGCCACGGTTATTAACCATATTACAGCTTCTGTCCAACATTGTTTTATCCCTGGCAAGGGGACGACTGATCATATTCGACGAGTCATCACTCTCTTTGATGTGGCTGGAGTTACTAAAGATCCTATGGTGCTAATTTTGTTAGACGCTGAAAAAGCGTTTGACCGGGTCACCTGGTCGTATCTTTGGGAGGTGATGGCTCGGAAGGGGATTGGACAGGGCATTATTAAATCAGTAAAGGCACTTTATTATAATCGAAGGGCTAGGATTTCTATAATGGGAGGTCTTTCTGATGTAATAACTATAGAGCGAGGCACTAGGCAAGGATGCCTCTGTTCCCCACTCCTATTTGCTATTTATATTGATCCCTTGATCAGACAAATTCAATATAACCGGGCAATTCAGCCCATCAAGTTACCAGGGGGGGAGACGAAGATATTGGCAAATGCTGATGACCTTGCCATTGTTACCCTACATCTTAGTGGTGCTCTAGCCGAAATTGAAAAGGAAGCCAAGAGATTTGGTCAGCTGTCAGGCTACCTTAAATAGCGATATAACCCAGGTAATCATTAACAAAGATGAGCTATTGATTGATGGGCTGATTACTGAGGAAGCTACATATCTAGGGATAGTTATTAAAGCGGAGGAGGGAAAAATTGTTGAAGCTAACTTGACACCCCTAATTGCCAAAGCGAAACTAGACTTCTTGAGGTGGAATAACCTGATATTATCACTTATTGTGCGAGCCAATCTGATTAAAATGATTTTTTTACCCAAGGTTCTATGTCTCTTTTGCGCTATCCCGCTCGAAATAGGTAATAATTGGTTCAAGTTAATTGACCGGATAATGACTCCGGTCTATGGGCGTATGCTAGCCCCAGGAGAGCGTTAAGATTCTTGACTCTCCCAAGGGAACGGGGAGGAATGGCTGTGCCCAATTTTAAATTATATTATTGGGCGGCTGCCCTACAGCAACTTGCTTTCCTTATGGATGTTAAGGGGAACAATCCAGAACAGGGGGGGGGGGGCTCCCCGTCTATATTTGAGCTTATACTAGGGGAAGCAGGTAGGGGCTGTCTTCTACGACAAATTGAATTTGGATATTATAAAAAAGTACGATTTAAGGTTTTAATAGCAGCTTATCATATATGGGGGACAGTGCGTAAACGAATAGGCCTTGGGAGATTTAACTTTTATACACCAATTCGGAATAATCCCCTACTTCCGGAAATTTTTCTAGACCCCGCGATGGGCAGATGGGTCCCACATGGAGTCTGGACATTGGGGGAATTCTTTGAACATGAATAATTTAAGTCTTTCGATAATATCCCAAAAAACTTCAATCTTGATCATAGAGATTTCTTTAAATTTTTACAAATTAAAGGCTTTTTAACAAAGAAAGGTGGTGGAATGAGGAGGTTTGACAAGATAGAAGTTATGGAGTTGATTATGAAAGACGATACTAGGATAGGGGCTTTCTTCAAAACCCTAAATAATACAATGCAGGATGATCTGCTAAAACATTCAGAGAGCTGGGAGGATAAGATTAATGCCCAACCAGATGATCTATTAAAGTCCTTGGAAAATGCCCATAGCTTTTTAATCTCAGCTAATTTACAGGCCCAACATTATTAAACGTCTTTTAATCTCTATATAACTCCAGAAAAGATTGTCAAGTGGGGTGGGTCAACGGGACAAGATGTCCTAGGTGTAAAGATTTCACGGTAGATCTAGTCCACATGTTGGCTACCTGCCCTATGCTAGGGAACCTGAAAGCTGAGAAAAATACATTTTTGTTAGAAAAATTGGGGATTGAAATTGCTGTAACCCCTCGGTGGATTTTACTGGGGGTGGATGATGAAATTCCTAGAGTTAATGTTCAGACTTTTATGTTTGTTGCTATGGCTGTCTACCGGACTTGTCTGACTACAGTCTGGTTGGATCCCTTTCCTCCAGTGTTTCAGCAATGGTATGCCCGTTTGTTGTCAACCTATCATGTGGAAAGGGCTATCTACTCTCGTAAAAGCAAGAAGACAAGAGAACATTTTTTAAAAGTATGGTTTCCTTTATCTAATCTGGAAACTATGTGATGGCTTGAAGCTGCCTAGAATCTTTTTTCTCTCTTCTTTTCTTTGTGGTTTAGCATTTATTCTTAAGGTAATTGAACCTAGATGCATATTTATGTACTTTATGTATATATCTTCTTTTTGTTGGTCTATTTATCTCTTTATCTGAGGTTGTTTTTTTGTTTGTGTGAGACTTATTGGTTGAAATGACCTATTTCTAGGGAAAATGTCTGCTTGGGGGGTGGTGGGGAGGGGGGTTATTGGTATTAAATAAAAAAAAGAAAATAACACATAACACACTTCCTTAGCATAAGTAGATATTGTAGCAATTTATCTTCAAATACAAAATCAGGCCCAGGTGGAGCTAATGCATTATGCCACTTATTACGAGTAGGCTGGAAAATGGTGTGGCATTTATCGCAGCTGATAAAATCCGACTCCATCGAGTGGGATTTTATTGGGTGCGACAAATACCACCCTGAGAATTTGGGGAAGGATATGCAGATTTTGGAGCTTACTGCACCAAACTCTGCATGCTCTGGTCCGTATCGGACATTTTCTTTCGATAAATATCGGCAGGTTGACTGACCAATTTTTATCAGAAAACTTGTAATTGCGATATGTGGTAACAGCAGTTACCACACATAGCACAATTAACCAGACCGCTTGTAATGAGGGCCAGTGTCCATATATAGATGTCACACATAATTCAATGGACACTGTCATCACTTTTCTTGATGTCAATTATGACCAATGTTAAGCGATGCATAAAGATTTGTTTTTATTTCAAAAACAATATAAGAATAAAAAGCCACCAAAATGCAAGATAAGAAGTCACAATTATGCAAATTATTGTTTTACAAGTGTACAGATAATTCTTCATCCTCATTTGTCCCTTTGGTTTGCACCCTTCTAGGTCTGTGAGATACTTCTACTCATCTACAAGGTTTTGGCACAGGGCAGCGCCGCAAGGAATGTTGCTGTGCTGCCCTGTGTAACAAGCATTTGCAATGCATCGGTCTCGCCTTTGGGACCTTATATGTATTTAGCAATGCAGCATATTAGCCTGGGTGCTGAAACATCTACTGTTCTTTAATATGGAGGGAAAGTGAGCACCAAACTGCGTGACACGCCAGGTATGGTTACACATGGAGAGAAATATTGCCTTTTAGCGGGAAATGGTATAGTCGAAAGCTGTGTTTTTAATATAGAATCAGGGCTTTCGGTGGTTATATCACTCAAAATACAAGATTTGAAGACAATTTCTATGGAGCAATCTCTGTGTGGGCAGAAGGACATGGAGGAGGTAGGTAGTATGGGTGGCAGGCAGTGTGTGGAAAGCTGGGCACAGGAGACCTTAATAGCACTTAGCATGAATTAATGTACCTCACGGCAGGATCCTTCTAATTGGGCATTTAGGTTTTTGCAATAGCTCACGCCAACTTGTAGACAGCCCCTGCAACATTAGCAGTAGATCCAGTCTTGAGATGACCATATTTTAAAATAACTTTTGCTACAAACAGATGCACCTTGGACTGGGCTTGGGACAGTCTTGCTTCAGGAGTTTGACGATGGGGAACACCAAGTGTTCTGCATTTGTTCAAAAGTGTTGACTCATGAGATGACATATGCGACTATTGAAAAACAATGTTTGGCTACACAATGAGCTATGGAAGCACTGAAATGTTATTCACAGGGGTGCCACACCAAGGCCATAACAAAGCATGCTCCATTTAGTTGGTTGGCCCTGAACAAGGCCAGTACCCATAGGCTATTGCTATGGTTCTGACGTTGCATCCATACTCCTTGTCGATAAATTATAAACCAGGGAAATTGACAAATACAACTGATTACTAATCAAGGTTGTATGAAAATGCCCTGCCCAGATGTCAGGGGTCAAGAGGAAAGCAAATGTAAGGAGGTGTTTAAGGGTATTTACCAAAAGATCATGGAGCCACTCCAACAGCAGGTGCCTACAGGAAAGGCGGAGGCTCCCGTGGTCAGTAGGATGGCTCCAAATGGGTGTCGCCGCCAGACAGTTCACACTCACTAATTCTTAAACCATTACTGCAATAACATCCATCCACAAATCCCTTCCTGCCCAAACAAATACTTGTGAAATACAGGCAAGTTGGATAGTAATTAAGAAGCTACCGATGTCGTATTCCAGAATAAGCCATTCCACTTCAATCACTAAAATACCAAGCATTAGCAAGCCAAGAGGTCCGGCGTTCCTATGATGCATGCACAGAACTAACAAGAAGGCAGGTGGTAGATATGGTTGTACTCGGAACATACACACACACTAAGTAAATTCATGCATGCAGACATGATGGTCTGTGCATGCATTCTTATGAAAGCCAATCTTGGTCACTTTGACAATTACTGTTTTTATTATGTCAATTACTATTAGCATTAACCCTTTTTCAAAGCACTCTCAATGCATGCATATGCGGAAGAACAAGAGTAGGAACCAACGTTTCTGAAAATCACATAGTCTGACAAGAGGATAGGCATCAAGGAGGAGAAATACCGACAAACTTTAAGATAAATGGGGGAGTGCACTGGTTGCCGTGGCTGTATTAACAGGTACTCCCAGATAAAAACATTCATACCAGAGGCAAACAAGGCCAGTTATAGAGACTGGTATGTTTAAAAGGCCAGCCTTGGCATTCACTGGTATCTGGCAACAGCCTACCTCTCAACACATCCCCAGCTGCAATAAACTGCGCCCAGACACCAACCTACCTCTCAACACGTCTCCAGCTGCACTAGACTGTGCCCAGACAACAACCTACCTCTCAACACGTCCTCAGCTGAACTAAACTGCACCCAGAGTTGGCTTACCTTCCGGTTGAGTTCAAGATGAGGCCGAGCTGTGAGCTGGGGCCAGAAGGGGCTCCAAACTTTCCTTGATCCAGTAGCAGCTGAAACTGGCACCCAGGAGTATGGTGGGGAGCCCTAGCACTAAAGAGAGAAACTGAGTGGAAAAGAACACTGAAAACATCTAATATGGTCCCGATGACCTGTAAAGTGTTTGGCAGGTGTAACCGCAAATCCTAATAACAAATATGTTTAAATTATAAACACGAGGGCAGAAAACGTGTCTATTTGAAGTATGCACAGAAACTTAACTTATCTTACTTGTGACTATTATATAACACATAAAACAAATCAATGACCGTGTACTTTTAAAAATAAAAGTTTAAGAGAATTACCTTGAAATGTACACTTTGTGATGTATTAAAGATCGCTTACTGCAGCAGTAATGCCGGCAATATTAATTGTCATTGGGTCTAATCTCTCCCATATCACGTGAGGCTTTAGAGAGGGTTCTAAGAGCAGGAGTAACCAGGAAGTGATCAGCGGCATGAAATGAATCTAAAACAAAGGAAACAGAGAATGGACTCTCAAAAAAATTAAAAATGAATACCCGGTCTCCTGCCACACACACCCTCTGCATACTCCTTCCTGCTCTAAGCCCTAAGCTGCGTTCCCCAGTTATAACCTGAGAGTGAAGAGTCTGCATCGTTGCCCGAGAGAGCCGCTTGTCACTGAAAGTTAATTTCCCCTCTCTGCACGGGCATGCCGAGTGCTGCGCTGACGGAATAAGAAGGTTGGCGTATGCACAGCATTGCTGTTGAGGCAGGAGAATTCGTTTGAAACCACCATTTCACCATAGCGCTCAGGTTCCTGGCGATCCGGGCGAGGAGGCAGAACAAAGGGAAAGCAAGTGCTTCAAGTAGATGACGTCACAACAGTGAATAGCAGGATTCCGATCTGGTTATTCAAACTAAAGGCTTACAACTGAAGCCATATACAATTCAGAGTGCCGACTGGATTTAAAGTCCTAAATTGAAATAATGGCAAAGCTGACACCCCTTGTTCCCCCTCCCCCACCCTCTCCTTCCC
This sequence comes from Calotriton arnoldi, assembly GCA_963921515.1. Taxonomy (NCBI): domain Eukaryota; kingdom Metazoa; phylum Chordata; class Amphibia; order Caudata; family Salamandridae; genus Calotriton; species Calotriton arnoldi. The sequence goes on from CAWUFW010006817.1 coordinate 892,713, forward strand.
TACAAACACCACCACCACCCGGCAGTTTTCTAACCTGTGGACTGGAAGTGTGGCGCTGCTTCGATGGTGATCATCCGGATGGGCCCTCAGGACATCCATCCCTGGGCAGAGGGGGGGGGGGGTTACGCAGACACTGAATCCGCGGTTCACCTTTCTCTGCCCCTGGAAGAGGGCCTCTCCTGATTCGACTCCGCTGGCCCTTTGCAGAACCCCCGGGTACTCCACCTCACTTTGCACCCAGGAGTGCCCCTTTTCCAGCAGTGCACCCTTGTGCCGGTGTGGTGGCTTCAGTAACGTGCGTCGCGGTGCTCTGGGGTTAGACCTGTAGCCGGCGTCGGCTTGTTGCTTTCCCCAGGGACCCGGCGCCGCTCCTTGACAAGTCTGCGCCTGGCAGCGGTGCCCTCGCCAGCAGCACACCTCACTCGGCCTAAAGTGGCCCAAGGCAATATCGTGTTTACTCAGCCCATGCGTGTACTGCTCTCCATGCTGCGAGGGAGTCTCACATATACAGCAATGTTTACAAAAAGCGACCCCCGCCACTTGATATTGGAGCCGAGACTCCCGCGTATTGTACAACTTGTTTACAACGCCTGACACCTGGAAATGCACCTATGGTGCTTTGCGCGGCGTGCACTTTACACTGCGACATGACGGCGGGCCCTCTGTTGTTATCGTGTTATGCAGGAGTGGCAATGTTATTAATGAGCTCGCTCGCTGCCTTCCGTAAAGCCGGCCAGGAAGAGAGCACGTCATCGCGTGCGTGCCCTTGTGATTAGAGCACGTCATCGCATCCGTGCCCTTGTGATTAGGCCGGGCGCCAGAAGAAAGTGCGGCGAGTAAAGGGGCCAGTAGCCTTGGAAGGATACAAATGACGACATAATCGTCATGAGGCGGGACTAACAAGCCTTAAACCAATCGGAAGGCAGCATTTACTGACCTAAGCCAATGAAAAAGATGGGCGGAGAGTGGGCAGACCTTACACGAAGCTTCCACACTAAAGTGTATACTGCATGTCTCGGAGAGACAGCGCAAGCGCTGTCTAGGCGAGACCTAAAAAGAAAAGAGCAGAAATGCATCATATCTATGAGATACGGCACATTACTGTCCTTTTCCCCTGCGCTGGCGCATAATGGGCTGCCACGCGCTAACGCAGGCACCCTGGTGCCATGGTGCAAGGGTGTCTGAGTTGTAGGGGTGATTGTTTTTGTGCAGGAAGGGTCACATGCCTGCACAAAAACAGTCATGAGAGGTGTTTTCCTCTTTCTACGTGTAAGAGAAAAAAATTAGGAGAAACAAGAATATTTCTCCTTGTTGCGCCTCCCTAACGCCTGGGGTGGAGATAGAATATGACGCATTCCCAGGTTTACAATTCCTCGTAAATCTGGGAATGCTTCAGATTCCATGGGTGTTGCATGGGAACACCCACAGCAACACCCATGGAACGCTCCTTTCACGCAGTGTTCTGCGTGAAAGGGGCACATATTTACAAGGCCATGAAAAGCCACGCAAAGTGGCTTTGCATGGCCTTGAAAATATGCTGCAGCACATTGCGTAACCGGAGCATCAAAAATGTGACGTTCCGGCAGTGCAAAGTGCCGCTAGGGGCCTTGTAAATGAGGCTCCTAATGTCTTAGGGCCTCATTTATGAGTTTTTGCCAGGTGGGCCTGGAAAGTGCAACACACCAGGGATTCATGTTGTCAGGGTTGAAATGTGCAGCGGTCCAAACAATGGACTATATTTAATGACCTTTGGTTAGCTAGCCATCTTACTCAGAGGATGTCAGGCTGTTTTAATGAATGGCTTTCTTGGCGATCAGTGTAACAGCAGTTGGACTCATTCCTTTACTGCTGAAGGGATCTACTGATTGACATCCTACACTACACTTTGCTATGGATCGTTTCCATGTTTGTGGCAACATGAAAACAAAACTTTCCTTGGCATAGCTGAAAAACATCGAAAGAACGCGCTGTATAATGGTGGCCCAGGCTAATCTACCTACTTGGATATGACATATGACTGGCACTTGCCTGTTAACATTGGCATTGTTGCTCAACCCTGCATGGTATTGGAACAAGAGTGGTACGTTGACCAAGAGGTGCTTCAGTTTTGGCTGCTGTCCTTCACGGTGGGATGCATGAGTCACTTTGATAAACATGGTAGTGGTTACGAGTGTGACATAAGTCCTGTCAGCAGTTCTGTGTTGGGTAGCAGTGGCATGCAGATTGGGTCTGTTTTGGTCAGGCTAAAATCACTGCCATTGGGCGTGTCCTTGACGATTAAGGAACGTTCACTGCAAAATATTGGGCTAACGTGGATCAAGTGGCTGTACAGCTGTATTTTGTGGCAGTACATAGCCTTGCAGTGGTTCTTGCGCCTGTGTAGTACGTAGCTTAAGATCTGTAAAAATGTTACAAGCCACATGTAAGTTGAAATAAAATTTGGGCAGGGGCGAAGGTGAAAGCAATAGATACCAATAAGTGTACTTCTTAAGTTTCTCCCACACTTGCATGTGAGTTCCTATAAAATCTTTAGATATGATTATTTTCAAAATAATTGGTGCACAATATGCTTTGATATCCTACCATCCCAAACTCAGTGGCGGCTCCTCCGCTAAGGCGGAGGAGTGTCGCCCCACTGTGTTGCAGCAGTGAAAGAAAGGAAAAATAAAATGACAATAACATGATGTTATTATCATTTTATTAGTCCCTGCTGCGGCAGCATAGTGGTGGGGCGGGGCTGCTCTAATCACAGAGCAGGGGAGGAGTGGGTGGCACACTGAAGTGCACATGACGCTTTGCCCGGCCGTCTCGGGCCGGCCAAACAGTCATGCAAAATTAGCATGTTCTCCACCCAGACTGCATTACAGCCTGGGTGGAGAACACGCCCAGGCCCTCAGTTCCAGTCTGAGCACCAAATTACGGCATTGCAGTGTTGTGATTGGCTCAGGGGAGCCTGGCTGCTTCCTGTTGGACCAATGGAGGAAAGACGACGTGGGACAGAGCAGCAAGGAGGTAAGTGTATTTTTCTTTTTTTACACTCACTTACCCCCTCGCCCTGCCTCGCCAGATCTGTGCCCACCGCCACTGCCCTAACTGAATGCTATTTACCGACACTTGCAACCTTAGGCTTGAAATATGCATGGAAAATATGAACAACATTAAAAATAATTAAAAAAACAACCCCAATATTCAGAGGGATATTTATAATAGCAACACGCACATTTTTTACTTTTTTTGGCTGCTCAATGATAATGCTTAAAACGTACAATGATAAAACAATATCTCAGTCAAAAGATGACAAACATGTGACAACTGTGTTCAAAACTTAAAATAAATACACCAAAATATTAAAAGAAAACCATTGGTTGCATTTAGGCATCCGTTCAGCACTGCCTTAGTTGTTGTTTATTTTTTATTTTGGCTCAAGTGTTTCATGAAATAAGCATTGGGATATTTAGTTTAGCTAGGTATGTTATTAGCATAATCAATGTCGACTGTTTCTGACACACCACAGCTTTGTTTTAGGAAAATGAACAGGCTGGAATACTACATATGAAAGAGAACACATACTTCAGACAGTAACATTTATTTTAGTATAATTGTTTGGAGTATTTGTGGGCATTCGTAGCCAGAACTGTCTATGCAGTTAAAAGCTGCCTGAAATGTCAGGAAGTTGAAGTTATATGAAATAAAACGTGCCTGCCAATTCATGCTATTAAGATGGTTACACCATATGCTTTGTAAATCAGGGAAAGATAATAGAAAATTGATATTTAATTTTCAGTTTCACAGATGCAATAAAAGCTTGACATATTTTTAGACATTATGCCAAATGTTCAATTAATAGAACTATTTAATTTAGAACATTTATAGTATTGAAGCACAGTGACTATGACCTCTCAGTTAATTATGGACCCTTTTCCGGATCTGTAACTTGATAACTTGATTAATACATTTATTGCATCATTTTCTGGCCCTCTGTGCATGCACTTTTAAATATGAAATTAAACCTAATCATAGAACAGTAGGTTTCAGAGGGAGTTAATTTAAATACTTTGAGTTTAGTTTGTATCAAAATCCAACCTATAATGAATTAAACAAAGACAAATATATATATTAAGGCGTACCACAAAATTGAAATGTGAAAAATGTTTGCTTTTACATATAAATATATACACAATTATTCAGCATTGAACATCAATATATACAATCATTGCTCAAACAGGGTCCAAGAAGTAACAATGTAAAAAAACAACGCTGAACCACAAAATTCACAAAATCCAATTTGTAGTATATTTGCTAGTGATTAATGGGGATTGATATATCCACCTAACACATCGCAGACTTTCTAACCATAGTCCATTAAAACTGGTAATTTAGTTCAAAATGAACAAAGTCAGAAGCTAGGCGTCATAGAGGATATACTGTCAACATTTCAGTCTCAATTGGCTAAAGAGTCCACCAGACCATCATCAGAATTGAGTGACGAAAACAAAGCCAAACAGGCCGACCCCTGAGGAACCTGACAGAATACATAAATGTTAATGAATATTTATTATGAAAATGAAATAATCAGTACGCCAAAAAGAAAATCACAATGTGGATCAATCACCAAAACTGTGCTATCCCAAAACGTTTTTAGCTCTAAATGGGAAAAGCATTCATATGGTATGATTCATGATGTAAATCTGAATACTTACTAATCCTACTATTCCTAAGTAAGATGTGGAATAGATCATTTTATATGTTCAGGGACAATGCCCGCACGGCAATTGTATCCAAAAGTCATAGTCACAAGCCTACTGCTACAGAAAATAAGTGAATATCCAAACAAAACATCCAAAGAGCAGGACATAAATGTTCATCACAACCCCTGAGTCCAATAATGAAGATTACAAAACTTTATTTAAAATATGCATAGAAATGGCCACCATCTTAAAGGTGGGCAGCTCAACAAAGCACCTAGGACGTTATCAGAAAAATAATTCAGACAACACTCATGGAATGAGTAAATATATCAAATTAAATAAGGAACTCAGAGGAAGCGCCATTTGACCTGTTGGTTGAGCCCTTTCTTAACAGTGTTACCTTGCCAGATCCATCTATTCTCCTTAAGTGTGAGCAACATATCCACATTATGTTTTCTCCTGCAGGCACCAATCACTTCAAGTACAAACCATTTAGTAGCATGTGCAAGCATTCTGTAATGGTCCACTAAAGGAGTATTTTGAAAATTACTCCGATATATATATTATTGTTGTAGAATGTGAAGACAAATCTCCTGAGTTGTTTTGCCAATATATTTCAAGGTACCAGGACATTCAATACAATAAATGACATTGTTTAAGGCACAATTAGAAAAATGTCTAAGTTGCCATGTCTTTCCATTCAAATTACATGTTTTAACAATACTCGTGGTGTCACATGCTGTGTAATTTCCAAATTGATGGTGTCCAATAGTGGGTCCAAGTCCCTATAACTGGGTGAGTGTAGTTGTTTGGTGCTCTATATATACTTTTACTAGTATATCTTTTAGGTTCCTGGCCCTCCTAATGGAGAACATGGTCTTGTCTAAAGGGAGGTTTTCCAAATGCAAAAGATGCCAATTTTTTTAAATGATCTTTTTAATCATATTTGATTCTGTTCCAACCATAGTTACACATGCCAGACAGGAATCATTTGTTCTTTCTTTTACTGTTAAAAGTGAATCCCTGTTGTAATACCATGCTCGTTTAAGGGATCTCTTTATGAGATGGTAGGAATATCCCCTAGCAATCCACTTTGATGATAACAATGTGGCTTCTTTGAAGTAATCTTCCTTTTAAGGCAGGCATCCCGGATGCTTAAAAATTGGCCAAAGAGTAGGTTGTCCTTGAGGTTTCTGGGATGATGGGTATTATACTTTGTTCCTTGCTGCCTGCATGGTATAGAGACTTGTGTATTAGATTGCTGAGTCATTTCTAATAGTGAGATCCCAAAAATTGATCGAATTATTATTGAATTCAAAAGTAAATTGTAAATTCCTGTTCGGATTGTTCAGCCATTTATGAAAGACCATTAACTTAGATACAGACCTTTCCAAATAAGGAGAACATATTGAATATACTGAAGCCCCTTTCTGATGTAGTTTCTGTAAGGATCTGATATATTGTAAATGGTTCTTTCTTTAAAGGTAGAAACATAGAGATTAGTTATATCTGGGGCAAATATTGCTCCCATTGCAACTCATTGCACTTGGACAAAAAAACTCTCCATTGAAAATAAAATAGTTACGTTCTAGTGTTATCCACTACTTTTTTGGGAAGAGGTGTGCATTCTTATTTGCGACCTCACTAATTTTTGTGGTCTCTTTTATTTAGATTGACATGGTATACATGATAGAACATGGCTCAATCTTTGATGATTTCTTTGGTAAGTGTTAGTGTATCAGGTTTATTTATTTGCACTTTGGACGTGTAGGTGTAATTTCGGTGTTGACTGATTAGTTGCACTTATGATGTTTGGTGGTGCTAAAAAACTTTTGGGATAGCACACTTTTAGTGATTGATCCACATTGTGATTTTCTTTTTGGCGTACCGATTATTTCATTTTCGTAATAGATATTTATTAACATTTATGTATTCTGTCAGGTTCTTCAGGAGTCTGTCCGTTTGACTTTGTTTTCATCACTGAGTCCTGATGATGCGCTTGTGGACTCTTTAGTCAACTGAGACTGAAACTTCGACAGTGCATTTTCTCTGATGCCTAGCTTTTGACTTCGATCATCTTGAACTATGGCCCTAATTACGATGCCGGTCGGACGAGCATCCGACCGGCATTGATGTGGTAATAGGACTGGCCGACAGGTAGTTGGCAGTCCCGACCGCCTAATTAGGATCCGACCGCCATGGAGGCGTTTGAAGCATGCCTTTTGGCATTGAGGCTTGTGCCGCGGCCGTGAAAAGGGCCACAGCACAAGCCCCAATGCCAAAAGGCATGTTTTTAAACATCCCTGCACCCTGTGCCAGGCACCTCATGGTGCCTGCCACATGGGGCATGGATGTTTGTGGGGGCACCTGCGGTGCCTCCCCGGCCTTAGAGCGGAGGCAGCGGCGGGATGGAGGCCCTGCTAGGGGCCCCCAAAGTCTGTTTCCGACAGCCTTTCAATAGCGGTCAGACCATCGGTGTCGGTCCCACCGACATTTGAATGAGTCCCTAAATTACCAGTGTGAATGGACTATGGTCAGAAAATCTGTCATGTGTTAGGTAGATATACCGATCCCCATTAATCACTAGCAAATATACTACAAATTGGATTTTGTGATTTTTTTGGTCAGCAGTGCTTTTTTACATTGTTACATCTTAGACCCTGTTTGAACAAGGATTGTATATATTATTTATAAGTATTGATTTTCATTGCTGAATGATTGTGGGTATATATATGTATATATTTATATATGTATATATAAAAGCAAACCTTTTTCACAATCTAATTTTGTGATATGCCTTATTATATGTTTGATTTCTTTTTTAACTCATTATAGGTTGGATTTTAATACCAGCTGAACTCAAAGTATATAAACATTACTCCTTTAGGAATCTATTGTTCTATGCTTAAGTTTATACCCAGTTTCCTGTAGTAATATTGGGAAGCCCTAATGTGTGTAGTCTTTTAAATATGAAAGCATGAAAAAACCCTAAGAATTCAGTTCCTCTTTTGATTATATTCGCTAACTTCCGAGGTCTACTGGTCTTTGGTACATCAGATTAATACAACATATACACTAATTTAATACATCAACACAGCACAGTTAATGTTGCGATGCAGAGATGATAGTCAATGTAATTACAATGGCCTGCTAGTGACAAAGAACAAAGAAAGGGTGGTTGCGGTAGATATATGTTATAGGGCTAAGTGTTCTGTTGTTAGCAATAAAATAAATCTGATGATAGCAATAACTCATGGATGCAAAGAGGAGGATGTGGAGAAGGATAGATGTTACAAAATTCCATGAGAAATCCTGCAGATCTCTGTATGAAGAAAGGTGCCAATTATCTATTTTCATTTCCTAAACAATACTGGACTATGTAGCTGGTGCTCTTAGTTTGGCTTAACATTCACAGTATACAAATATAGTGGCCAGTCAAGGGATACATCCATATTGGAGCACTCTCATCTTCATGCCTCAATCCTCAAATGAGCTGCAGGAATATTGTACTCCCCACAGCCAATCACATTCTGGGATATGGACTCTAAAGCATTCTGAGGTCAAACATATGGACAAGGACAGGCCCAAATTTGTCACTTTAGCTTTTCCAAGCTCTCTATGTTTTTTTCTAATGGTGGGCAAAACAAATCACCAAACAGCGAACAGGGTGAAATCAGCCTATTTTAGTCCACCTGCAGGGGGGGCATTTGTGTTGGAAACCCACCAAAATTACCTGTCCAAAGAAAAGGTTTTCTTTTAAGCCCAAGCACAGAAAACCCGCTGTGTTTATGCTACCTACCCTGTCTTTTCTCAAAGTGACTTGAGGAATAATCTTATCACCCCGTGACACAACTCCATTCATGATACACCATTCAGCCCTTACCTTGTGGATAGTACACAAATCTCACATCAAGTTCTGTTCTTCTGACCATCCTAAATTGCAATAGTCAATCACTTTTTTGAAGACTTAAATCAAAAGACATAATTTCTTCACAAACTTTCCCAGATGTCGCTTTAGTCTTACGAAACCTCAGTCCTCTCATATCCTCAAATGCTACCTTACATTCAGACTCATCCAGAGAAAACACATCCAGGTACCCTACAAGTATTCTTGACATGCAGTATGCATGCGTGTTCCTAGATCCTGACACATATTTTATCTAACACTGGAATGCATGTAATTTGCTGGCTATTCTAGTATGTCTTGCAGTTAATATTTTACCACCACCAGGAGATAAAATGTTCATGAGTTGTTTGTGATCTGTGATAATGGTGAAATTCATCCCCTATACATATATTCTGTAATGTTACAAAGCCCTCATAGAAGCAAGATATTACTGCTCAGTTACCGAGTATTTGCATCCGGCCTCCTTCAAGGCTCTAGACCCATAGGCAACTACCCAATCTTCTTTCCATTTTCCTGCATAAGGACTCCAACTATCCCTTCAGCACTTGCATCAATGCAGATTATACACTGTTTCCCTACTATGAAGGATTTTAAGCATGTGCATTATCTTTATCATTCGTCAGGAAAGCAAAATGATTTTCTTGAACAATACACCAGTCACATTTCTCATTCTTCCTCAAAAACGTCCTCAAATACTCCGTTTTACAGGCATAGTTTTCAGCAAATTTCAAATAGATTTCTATTAATCCTAAAAAAAATGCTAACTGTTCCATGATTTGAGGTTCAAGAAAATTGCAAATTGCTTTGATGTGGTCATCTTTTGGGGTAATTCCATCAGCAAATACAACAGCGATACTTGTCCCTTCTAAGTGCCAAACCCTTCATATGCAGTACCCCCAAAACTCTTCTTAAGTTCCTATTGTTATCAACTTGACTCTTCCCAAAGACAAAAATGTCATCTTGGAAGGCGATGTCTCCTTCAAATCGATAGAGTGTCCCTTTCATGATTTTTTTAAAAACTGCGTCTGTGCTGGCGGAAAGGCATGCGTTTATACTGACATGGAAAATTTCTATATAATGAAAGTGGTGAGATTCTTGCTATCCTTGTGGAGAACTATCTGGTGATGTACGCTGACTAAGTTCAAGATAGTGAAAACTGTAGCCCTTGCCAATGTGGAAATGAACTCATGGATGTTGGGTTATGGATATTGATATGGCTGTACTTACGCAGTGAAGATCCACACACAAATGAAGCTCACCAGATGCCTTTAAGGATATAACCACTGGAGATGCACATGGGGTGACTCCACAGCTTCAAGTTGTCATGGTCACATAAATCCTGCAACAACCCTTTTAGTTTTGCTCTGTAGTTATTGGGAGCATTTCTTATTTTGTGTCATTCACAAGATTTATGACAGTGGCATTGCCCTTCCCCTGCAAGTCTACAGAAAATAAAATTGGAATAGGGCGTGGATTTAATCTTATTTCGACATCTTCTTGGTGGGGCCAACCTAGGATCGGCTCCCCCTTATCAGCTACAAATATCTTCCCCTTGGTAAGGCTCTTGAAACCTTTCAGTCCTTAACCATCTAAACAATGTTTGAATAATGCTAGTTTGCAAGAAGTAAAATTGTCTCCTTTCAAAACTTCAACCAAGGCCAAAAATATCTCAAACCAATCCTCCCAAGGCATCGAAAATTCTCCAGAACATTTACAAAATGCAGGAAATTAATTAATCGATGTCATTATTTAAGATTAAAAAAAAGAAAAACAAATATAATCAAAGTGGTCACTATATTCTGGAGTAGAAGAGTATAAAATTGAAGATGTAAGTGTTCCAAGGGTTTTTTGGTGTGGCTGTCACCAGTGTGCAAGCTGTAGGTTAGTATTACATTTTACTTAACCAGGCATAACTGTCATAACAATTGTAGGCAGTAATTCCTAAGGGAAAAAGAGGTGCCTGTCAGCAAGTAACAGTCCAGCAAGTAAATTCTGGAGTTCACTTGAGATAGTTCTGAATACATAAACTCTGCAGATGCAATGCTATGTTCCCAGACTGGCAATGAGATAACATCGAAAATGCCAAAAATGTAACTATTATGTACACATTTTCTATGGCTGATGGGGCATGAAACACAGTCTGCCCTAAAAGTTGGCCGCTGAGTAACAGCGTACACAATTCCCAGAGGCAGTAGAGCTTGAAAGTCGACCCCTGAGTGTCACACTGAAATTAGTAGAATCGATATGTTTCAATCCCAATCAGTGATCGGCCCGCCAACTCCTCACCTCACAAGATACACAAAATGTTTGCCACAACACAAAACCTGCCAGGAACAATGGACAGCGGTACAATGTAATGGCACCCTTGTCGTCGGGCAAGGTATTGTTAAGCAGAATCAGAGTACGATCAGCGCTCATAACATCCTTGTTGCCAGTGAGAAAATCTAGAACACCAAAGAAGTCAGATAAGGAAGGTTATATTTTATTTATTTTTATTTGATGAGTTTTATATAGTCCTGCACATCTAACCTGGGCTTCTATTGGAATTCTATAACGCATATTAGCAAGCCCATTATCGCCGTTTTAGCGGCAGTTTCCTGCCGCTAAAACGGCGATAATTTTAACGTGGGTCTTGCTAATATGCCCCTTTGTTTTAAAAACAGAATAAGTTGACTTTTTGTAATCGGGGCCCGAATCGTTTTTTAGAATTGGCTATCCTAAATTTTCAATTGCTCGACAAAATGCGTTCAATGGTTGATGGTTTGAATGGCATCTGACGCAACAATTATATGTCCTTATAATGTCTACCTAAAAAATGAAAAAAAATCTCACTTAAATCCAACCTGGAACACACAGTCCAGGAGACATGAAAATCGAATAAATCTTAAAACATAAAAAATGACAAGAAAAGGAGCATCACCATTACATGGGACTTCTATTGCAAAATCACTATTTTGGAATTCATGAAGCTTTGGTGAGGATATGCGGATAAATTAAAATAAATGAAACTTCATAAAAAATATTCTTCACATTGACTACAAAAAAAGTGTTTTGCACACTGCCAGAAATGTTAAGGACAAGGCAAAAAATACATTCGTGTTCCACGCAACTCAGGTGGTATCTTGGGTTAATATGTCCCAAGGTTCCTGGATGACCTTTAATGGTTATCCCAGGCCGCGGTGGCATCTTCAGTGAGAGCACCTTTGATTAAGTACATGTTTCCAAGCTCTTTAATTTGACCAGGGAGATGCTGATGACTCTGACAGATGTTCTTCTTTTTATGAGCCAATAGTAGCCTCATGAAGCAGTTTATCATGTTACAGCAGGAACAAAATGACATCGCACTTGAGACATTACATTTCCCATCGCGAGTGACATGTTGACCTGTCTGCCTGTATCTGGCAATGGACTGCAGCCGTTAAAACAGATTGTCGGCACCAGTTTATTTATAGAATACAAAAGTCTTCACACTAAAATGTGCCTTAAGCAGCTGAGCCCTACACCGAAGGAGAATTCATGTCTGAGTGTAGCAACATTACTTTTCAATCCAAGTGCATTTCGTGTTGAATAAATTAGGTGTAACTGAGCACACCACTGCTATTAAACAAGGCCACAAAGCACGCAGTGTTGGCAACATGGAAACATGATTTAAGAAATAAAAAACTTCATAAAATAATTTCTGCTTGCCCTAAAATCAAATTAGAAACCGTTATCATCAAATCTGCATTACTTATTCTGCTGTTAATATTTACATGTTTTAGATCGGGTTGCAAAATTGATTCCACGTAAGCGCCACAAAATATCACCCAATGTGTTTCAGACAAGTCAAGCGAGAGCAGTTTTATGAAGGAATTATTTTTGTGGCAATGCTGCTTGCTTACAACGTGGATAGAATTCTAACTTAATGGCCAAAAGTCTGTGGAAATATCTCATAACCAGTATATTATATCACAATATATTCAATGTCTCTTCCTCATCAAAGTCCTTACTTTATGAAATAGTCACACTCTCCAAAGGAAAAACAAAAGCTAACAGCAACCAAAATGGCCTTGGCCCTCGGGAGGAAGGACTAAATTGACACATATCCCATTGTGCTTCATTTAAACCATTCGGGCCAACCTGCACTCTTTTTTGGGACCAGCCCTTATTTTTCCTCATCAGACATTTACAGTGCTTAATTTAAGCCGGTGGTTTCCGGTTTCAGCACCAGCACTTAATCATCAACACCAGCGCTTTTCATGAGCACCAGGTAAGGACACATTCATTTATGGTAGTCACAGGGAGATTAAGTGATTTGCCCAGAATATAGTCCATAGTGATTTCTTCAAAAAGGTTCTTTATTCAAAAATTCATGCTCAATCACAAAAAACCAGCCAACGCGTTTCGTTCCCAAAATGAAACTGCAGAACTTCATCAGGGCTGTAACAAATAACATTTTAAAAAAACACATAAGAAACATGAAGTGACTGACGGACATGGCTGATAACATGAAAAATTACAACATGGACACTGAGATAACTTACTTATGTCAGTGGCCATGTTGTAATTTTCTGTGATTGAGTATGAATTTTTGAATAAAGAACCTTTTTGAAGAAATCACTATGGAGTAAATTCACTTTTTTCGGTGCACCTCCTTTTGTTCAACAAAAATCGTAATCTGTACTCAGTGGTACTGAAGGGTGACAAGTGCTGGAAGAGCTGTGCACTATTCTCAAAGACTTATTTGCAGCAATATAGTGAGGTGCTATCCAACTGGTCCGTCACTCTGTTTCGCTTTTGGTTTCGATTTGCCCAGAATCATAGGATGTTGAGCCGACCCCCGACTTGAACCTGGTTCCCCAGCTCCGAAGTCAGCAGCTCTGGCCATTACGCCACATCCTCTCACCACTTTCATGGTTAGTAGTTGGTTCTGTTTTAGGCGGCGCTAACAGGAGAAGTGGGCTGGTGCAAGCTGCCATCTGACGAGAGCCCCAGCACTTATTTTTTTATAAATAAACCACTGGACATTTACCACAAACAAAAGAGAGATAAACATGCAAGGGGAAAAGAAGGAGGAAGAGAAAGATGAATTCACCATCACAAAAGGAGAAAGCAGGAATCTACAAGAGTGGGATAAAGGGGTAGCAAGTTTCTGGTAGAGGATTCAAGACACATGAGGTGGAATCAAGACTACGTTGACATTTAATAGCAACTGCTGTGGGCTTTTGAGCAGAGCTTTGGACACCGGTACTCATTCCTTTCCAAATTAAGCACTGTATTCCATTGAAATTCCACATGAAATTCTATTGCCGGATGAATGCACACTGGAGTCACTGCAGAGCAATGATTCCACTTTCTTTCTTTCTAGGACTCTCCCTGCTGAGTGAACTAGGCGATTAGTGGGACTAGTGAGGGTTCTGTCTCAAAATCCATTAAATGTGAGGCTACCTACAGGTAAGAGCAGACTTGCCAGATCCAGCAATATTTGAGTGTCAAATGGCGGAGGTCTCTCCATCAAATAGAAGATGAAAAACAGCACAAAAGTGTATGGGGCACAGTGCTGCCTGGCGAATGGCAGAGCCTGCAGTAGAAGTGTGACATGGCCCACGCTGCACTGTCTTAATGAGGAACCTTAAAGCTTTCAAGAGACAAAGAGAATAATAAAATCAACAGTGAAGGTGGGAGATTAATGCTGATGATTTGACTTAGAATGCACTGATTTCATTGCTGACTTGGCTCTGGGGCAGCTTGTATTGAGAATATTCAGCCTTTATAGAACATGCTCCTAATAAAGGGCGGTTGTTGGTCATCCTCCTTTTTAGAGGACGCATTTCCTCGCTTCTCCTTCTCTCCGTAGATGGGTGAGCAAAAACATTGCTCAAAAAAGAGCATTTTTTTGTATACAAAAAAGAAAGGGGCAGCAATCTAGTCTACATATTACAGCATGGTACATGTAATTGCGCAGCAGACCTGAGAGTGGTTTTACAAGAAAAGTGAAAGAATACGAGGGGGCATACGTGTTCTACTACAGTTCTTTTAATTCCTTTTAGGATCTTACAGGGAAGAGGAGAAGGAAATATCCTGGAATGGAGCAGAAGAGCAACTACATGTCTAAGGACATTCTAGTTCACTTGCTTAAAGATACAGGAGAGAAAGTAGAACTTGCAAGGAAAATACACCTTGTCCACTGACATACCCATCGATAAGGCAATATCAGAAGCCTAAACAAGAACACTTTTGTGCTGTTGCTTCTCGAGATGGGAATGGGGAGAATCAGAGGAACTTCATAAGTTTTGTCTATTAAGATTCATTGGGGAGGCTATGTCATCTTTGTAGTACCGGGGTTTATTAACATAGTCAGTACAAGTGGACTATTTGATGACTTGTCTCTCAGATCTTTTTTCCATTGTATTAGAAGATCCAGAACTGAGGTATCACATTGGCAGAGTAGTAGATTCCTCAAGGCTGAGGGATTATACAGATTCACATCAAGTCGACAAGGTATTGAAGGAAAGGGCATGTACCTATGTAATACAAGTGAATACAATGGTTTAATCCTCAGTCAACTGACACGATTCTTTTAGGCTATTGATAGCATGGAAATGGGTCTAAAATTTTAATTTCCAGTACCAGTTCAACCTGTAACCTACAAGAATGGGCTCCAACTCCGCACCAAATTCTTCTCTTAGGCGACAGATCTTTGCCACAGTTTTTTAATAGAAACTAAATCAAATCATATCAATCAACATGATAATTTAACAATTCTTAAGTTCTGTCAATAACTAGAGATTTAGATTAGTTTAAAAAACCTTTATTCTCATAAAGAGATTAGTAATCTTTTTTTTCTTTTTATTTCAATCAGTAAGTCAGATAAGTCCGTTTACAGAAATGTATCAAGAAAAATATGGTTAGTATCAATAATAATGCAAAATGGCAAGCGTGTTCCATAAAGGAATGAATACCTATTCTAGACTATAGGTCCAAATTAATAGCTAATAGAACCCATAAAGAGTTCATGAAAAGAGTAAGATCAAAGGAGTATAAAGTTCAAAATCAAATTAAGTAGTCAAAACTTCCCATCAAGAGTAGTTCATGAAACTCAGCCTAGTCTCAGTATCCAAAAAGTGTCATCTTACAGTTGCAGTAGCAATCTGTACAAATAAAGCCTCAACAGGGAAATATGGGACAGCAGATGCAGCAGTAGCTACAACCGTCGTGGGCAAGAGATGTGGATAAAAGTCTCCAAGAGAGTTTAGGAGCACCTCCTCAGAAAGAAGCCTCTGCCTCAGTTCACCAGTCCCTAGCTAGAAACACGCACTAACATAAAAGACAAGACCACATGTAAACAACATTGCTGCAGGATTCATTCTGGCATGATACTGATTTAACAGAAATTAAACCTCAACAAGAAGCCCTTACAAATATAGACGAAGCAGGTGTCCAAGTTGAAGTCCTACTTCTGTAAAGTACTAATCATCCTAACTTCATGAGCATGGCCACTGTAAAGCACATGTATTTTCTCTGCATTTCCACTGTGAAACATTATCTGCAATCTTTGATGGAGGTGTTTGCATCCTACTTCTTTCGAGCGCAAAATCTCATATAGTGTCTGTGACGAGGGGGTTCTTTCTTGACATCTGCTGCTGAGATCAGAGATCTCGTTCTAAACTTTTACAAACTAGAAGTATCTTAACTTGCCTACAAGCCCGCCTGTTTGGCCCCGTCTGATATACCTTAGCGGTATGCAAAGTCTTTCCTCCCTTTTCCCAGGATGATGGACAGCTTAATAAAAGAACCCACAGTGCGTTTCCTGCCCATTTTGGAGACGCATTTCTCATGTTTAGGAATACGATCGCATCTCCTCCAAACAAAGAAGCACTTACTTCTGCAAAGTACAAATCATCCAAGTGTGTTTTCTCTACAGTTCGACCTTGAAAAGTTACCTGATGAAGACACTCGAGGAAAAATCACATTGGCAAAGTTACTGACACACAAGGTCACTTGAGGCATTTTCTCTGCGTCCTTTACACAGTTGGAGTGTAGGAAATGTATTATACATTTACCCAATGAGGTAGTACTTACTAATTAGCCAGTAGGAAGTACTCCAGTTGGGTAGAGGAGTTGCACAAAATGCTGGCCTCTTCTTGGATAAAACTAGAAGTATGAAAACTTACCTACAAGCCCTGCCCCATATACATTAGCGGTATGCAATGTCTTTTCCCAGGATGATGGACAGCTTGCTAAAAGTCCCCCCAACGTGTTTCCAAACAATTTTGGAGACGCGTTCTTCATGCCTAGGAATACGATCGCATCTCCACCAAAGAAGTACATACTTCTGTAAAGTGCAAATCATCCAAGTGTGTTTTCTCTGAATTCCACCTTGTAAAGTTATCTGATGAAGATGCTCGAGAAACAATCACTTTGGCAAAGTTACAGACACACAGGGCACTGGAGACATTTCATTGGCATCCTTTACCCAGTTAAAGTGTAGGAGACACACTGTTGGAAATGGTCTTTTTGCAGGATTATTCCCAAGTTTTTGCTTCTTCCTCCTATTTTTCCTGACCTGTTTTTGTTAGATTTAGGACTCTGGGCACTTTGCCACTGCTAATCAGTGCTAAAGTGCATATGCTCTCCATATTAATTGTGTTTATGGATTGGTGCTTCCATGATTGGCATATATACTTTACTAATAAGTCTCTATTAATATGCACAGGTGGGCCCAGGACCTGTAAATCAAATACTACTAGTAGGCATGCAGCACTGATTCCACCCATAAAAGTAGCCTGTAAATGTATCTTAGACCTGCCACTGTAGTGTCTGTGCGTGCAGTTTTAAACAGCCATGTAGACCTGGCAAGTGCACCCACTTGCCAGGCCCTAACCTTCCCTTTTCTTACATGTAAGGCACCCCTTAGGTAGGCCCAAGGTACTCCCATGGGCAGGGTGCAGTGTATGTGAAAGGTAGGACATGTGCTGGTGTGTTTTACATGTCCTGATAGTGAAATAGTGCAAATTTCGTCTTTCACTATTGAAAGGCTATCTGTCCCATTGGCTAACATGGGAGTTACTTTGTAACATTTTACAAGTATAACTTTCCATTGGGACAAGATGGAGAACTGGAGTTTCGGTTCTCTGAACTCAGGATTTACTAATACATCTTTTTAGAGAGATGTTTTTTAAATTGTGTGTTTGAAAATGCCTTTTTGAAAGTAGGCATGTTCCTGTTTAACCATTCTGTGTGCCTCTGCTACTTGTGTATTGACTGTCTGGTTTTGGAGTGACAGGGCTGGGGATGTGCATTCACTGTAGACAGCCACCGGGAGAGGTTGAGGTGTGTCCTGCCTTTCCTGGGTGACTCATAGCTGAGCTGAATAGACCTTGGCTGCATTTAGAGTGGTGGGAGGAGTTTCATTTGCACCTGAATAGGCAGTGTCTCCGCTGCACAATGCTGTCTCTAACCCTGGGCAAAGCACTACGCTACGCTCGCGTAGTTTGCGAGTTTGCGCTACTTCGCACTACGCGAGTTGCACGTAGCACAGTGCAAACACGAGTAGCGTAGCGTAGTGCAGCGGTCATTTTTTGCTTGCTCGCGGTCCTCAACGTCAAGTTGGCGACCGCGAGCAAGCAAAATGACATCCCGGCGAGACTTTTTCCTCGTTTGCGATCAGCAACATCAAGTTGCCGATCGCGAGCGTGGAAAATAAACCTCCCGGCGAGATTCTCAACGCGGGGAGGTCAGGTTTCTCATTGCGAGTGGTCGCGTATGCTCGCGACTGCTCGCGATGAGAAACTACCAGTCCGCGTTGAGAAAGCTGCCGCTCGAGTAAAAATCTACTCGAGCGGCAGTAAAAGACAGCTCGCACTGTGCAAGATGCCGTTTTCAATGATTGCACAGTGCGGACAAGCATCCGGCACTGTGCAATCATCGCGAACAGCGCACTACGCAGTTCGCGTAGTGCTATGCGTAGCTCGCGAAGTGCACTTCGCGTGGCTTCGCGTAGCGCTACTTCGCGAACTACGCCCAGGGTTAGCTGTCTCCACCTCCTGTAGTGAAGCTGGGCCAGAGTGGGCAGAATGGTTTGGACTGGGCTCAGAGACTCTTGCCACAAAGAAAACAAAGAGAAAATGGGGTATAAGTAATGGACCTTAAAGGCCAGAGAATTAGATCACTTCTGGACTGAAGAGGAACCTTTTGCCAAGGAGAAGAGCTGGAGAACTGTAAGGAGGAGTACTGCCCCTTTTCTGTGTGCTTTTCTGGGTTGGCCTGCAGTTGCTGCTTCTGCCAAGGAAGACGACAAAGACTGGAACTTTGCTGATAACCTGCTTAAAGAAGAATCTCCAATGGCTTGTGTGTGCTGGCCTCCTGTTCTTAAGTCTCAGCGACACAAAGACTTCACCACCAGCTCCCCTGAACCCCACTGCTGGGAGTTCTGACCTCCCAGGAGGTGCCTACTCCAGTTTTAGGTCTCTGGAGGTTGTTCCTGCTGTTGGGAGCAGGAAGTAACAAAAAGAAAGTAAGAACAACAACTCAGACGCCATCAGTGATGCCGCCAGTGGCGCCGTGACCTGCACCGAGGCCAGGGGCATCACTCGTGAAGTGCACGACTGTTAGAAATGGAGGTCTCTAGTTGGCAATGGTTTGCACCTTTGTCCAAGTAGGGACCCTTTTTCCTAGTCAGGGTAAGGGGGATACACTTCTAAAATAACCCCTGCTCACCCCCTTGGCAGGGCAGTGTGTAAAGCATTTGTGCTCACATGCAGCCATACAGTGACCTCACACCAGTTTAGAAAAATACGTAATCTTTATCTAAACCAAACAAGACCAAAATGACAAAACTCCACAATATAGTAATCAAAATGTAATCTTTAGAAGGTAAAAACAGTTCTGTCCATAGCAAACTATTAATGCAACACTTTCAACACAAAGTACCTTGGATGCGTCACAATCATAAACAAAAACAGCCGCAGGGAAGGTGATGCATCGGTTCCTTAAGCCCAGGGAAGGTGATGCGTCGGTTCCTTAATACAGGGGAGGTGATGCGTTGGTTCCTTACTGTCACACAGGGGAGGTGATGCGTTGGTTCTTTCCTGAAGGGGAGGTGATGCGTCGGTTTCTTGCTGTGCGGGGAGGTGATGCATCAGTTTCTTACTGTGGCCCCGGCATTGATGTAGACTTGGCGCCCCGGTGCGATGTGTGGGGAACGGGGATGCGTCGATTCTCGATGCAGCAGTGGCAACGGTGCTGCATTGATCACTCCAGCCGTGGTCCCACGATGCGTTGGTTTTGCAGCAGGATACACAGCACACAGCACACAGCAAAGGCTTTGTCCTCTCTTTGGCAGGAACAGCCACTGCAGGGCAACCCCAGACAGCACACAGCAAAGGGGCAGTACTTCTCCTTCAGCTTTGCCAGCTTTTCACCTTGGCAGAGGTTCCTCTTGAGTCCAGAAGTAATCTCAACGTCTTTTCCCAGGATGATGGACAGCTTACAAAAAGGCCCCCAATGCGTTTCCAACCGATTCTGGAGACTCGCTCTTCATGCCTAGGAATATTATTGCATCTCCACCAAACAATGAAGCACTTACTTCTGTAAAGTACAAATCATCCAAGTGTGTTTTCTCTGCAGTTCACTTTGTAAAGTTATCTGATGAAGACGCTCAAGGAACAATCACATTGGCAAATTTACAGACACACAAGGTCACTGGAGACATTTCATCGGTGTCCTTTACCCAGCTGTAGTGTAGTAGAGACACTATACATTTACCCAACGAGGTAGCACTTACTAATCAGCCAGTAGAAAGTACTTCAGTTGGGTAGAGGTGTTGCACAAAACGATGGTCTCTTCTTGAATAAATAAGCAGGATAGAATTTATTCTGGCACGATGCTCATTTCACAGAAATTAAACCTCAACAGGCTACAGTTAGGAAATAAAATGTTAAAAAAACTTTGAAATTCACTGAAAAACACAACACAAAAGGTTACAAAGACATTATAGTCAGGCTCATATTTCACTCATACAAAACCAGATAAACTCAGCAGTTATAGTTAGCTGAGCTAACTATAACTTATGCCCCTGCAATGCACTGCTTATGACCTCACATGTTACATCACTCAAGGCATGGTCAGTGACATCACTGATGACATCACTGATGGCATCTCAAATGACATCACTGATGACATCATCCACATAATCACTCATACACCCACTTACATCCCATACATCTCATACACCCACTCCCACACAACCACAGACATACCCATTCACAGTCCCATACAAACACTCACACACCTAATCACTGATCCATAGAGCCACTCCCACATCATCTCACCCATACACCCACTAATGCAACCATTAACTCACATATACAGCCACTCACGCAACCAGTCATATAGACATACAGACACTTACACACCCACTCATACACCCATGCTCAAAGGAAAATGTAGGCCCAAGCTCTCACCAGAAACTCCTCTATTACTACAAAAGTCTCTTCTGACTCACCCTCATTCCCTCACCATTTACTAAATGATAGTACTCAGAATATTCAGAAAGAACTAATCAGCACCTGATGCACAGGTGATTTTGGTGGTGAATGTTGCTGTGACAACCCCCCCCTGGATTTCACCATAAACCAGACAAGACATGAGCTGAGGAGGTAAGCATGAAAGAGGGGATACCCTGAGGTAACACCGACAGCTATACAGCATACAGACAATAGGAAGGGAACCTAAGGATGTAAGGCAACTGGAAGCAAAGACAACAAATGAGTGTGATGCAGTAAAAGGTACAAACCAGTTAAGCACGGCAAGCTAGAACAACTAAAGACATATTGCCAAGTGTCATCATCTTTTTAGTTAGTCCCATAAATAGAAGTGCCACCCTCTCTGCCCGAAGTGTGTAAAGACCAGGAAGTGGATAAAATCTGTAAGCAAACAACAGGTTATCGGTCTATATTTCCAGTATTCACAAGTTCCAATGCCTTGTTTATGGAAGTCTCCAATCCCAAATCATCCTGCGGCTGATCCCATGTCTCTGATGAAACGGATCCCTGACAGATCCCTCTCCTCAATAAAACGCTTAATTTTATTTAATGTTTATTTAGCTGCCCTCTGTGCTTGGCCTTTCTATATCGGCACTAAACAGAACTGCATATCGACTAAATGGTTCTTAAAAATTACCCCATTACAAAACAGAGGTCTCAAGATCCCTATGCCCACTTACACCCTTCAGAGTCCCTTCCCTTTGCCATCATAATAGAAGACCCTATCTTAAAACGTAAAACTGCTCTACAAATTACAATGATACAGCCAAATAGAGAGCTCCAAATCTTCTTTTTAAAATACCTTTTACTCTAAATCTCTGTAAAAGGATCATAATGAAGGCATGGCCAGGTTAATGGTTGAATTATTCCTTTGACACCACCAGCTCTGCAATCATGCAATACCTAACAAAAACAGAATCTCTTCAACAAGGTTGACCAGAAGTGGTTTTAGAACAGAATGCCACCCCCCCACTGTTTGAGATGATAAACTCACACATATTCCCCCTAAATAAAAATTCAGAAAGTGAACATTACACAGAATGTATAACAACTAAAGAACAATTTGCACATCATTTTCCGCAGAATGATAACACGATAGTATATGAAACCAACCCTTGTGAAGGAAAAAACATGTGTGCAATTAATATACCGGTCCACTAAATGTATGGAAATTGGTGTGAATAAAAGTGCAATTAGGTGAATTGGTTAGCTGTATGACCAAGACGGTAGTCCTACTTCATCGTGTAATATTTGAAACAGCTTGGCAATGAGATCACCCTGGTTCATCTATGCCCAACTTTTGAAGTAGAATCATGGACTTACAGCATGGAACGTCGAGATTTTTTACCTTGATCTACACTCTTCCATCATCCAAAACTCCCAAGCTTTCTCCCACTTATTTCACTCTTATTGGTGACCACCACTTAAACACAGGGACTGTTTTTTCGATTCATACCCAATCACCTTTCGTGGCCATCAACCTTCTTTGACAGCGCCCAGACAGTCTGACACCCCCATGAATGACCCTTCTCACATCCAAGACATCTGGGCACACCCAGATGTGTTGGATGCCACTTAGGACACTACGTTAAACACACAACACGTGAAAAGAGGAATGCTTACAATAAGTCTAACAAGACATGGGCCCGGTGCTCATTCTACCATTGAAACCAAACTACACCGACTGGCGAGCCCCAATAAGTCAGAAAACAGTCTTGGGTTGCTTGTGTTCCGGTTCAGGGAGGACCTGCCTGGCAGTTCGGGCTGGATTGTTCCTATTGGAACAGGTTCAAGACTGATTTGCATAACGCTGGGTTCAAACTGAGGTGGCAAGGTGGGCAAAGCAATGGTGGTTTGGAATGCTACCCCGTGCAAATGCCAGTGGTTAGACTTAATAAAAAATTTCTTCCATCAACTTTTGTGTGTTTGATCACCGGGGGTCCGTAATACAGAAATTGCCTGGGGGCACAATGGGCGTGTGTGCCTGTTTTGTGTGCCCCCAAGGCACTTTTGTATTAAAGAAGTGGCCGCAGACCCTTCTGTAATACTGATAGCACAGGCGCACATGTAGTGCCAACGCTATCACAAGAGAGCGTTCCCCCATGTGCATGGGGGCATGGACCCATGCAAATGAGGGAATCTCTGTGCCTCTGCACCCATGCTGTAATATGGACGCGGGCACGAAAGGAAAAAAACCTGCCAGGAGGCGCACTGAAAGTGCACCACAAAAAGGTAGCACACTGTCAGTATGCCCCCTGAGGGCATCCCTCTAGAGGGGGGAAAATGGGTCCCATGGACACCCCTGACATCCCATTGCAGATGGGTGTAGACACTCACTGCACCCGCCTGCAAGGGGACCGCTCTCCCCTCCTCAAAGTTCAGGCCGATGCCGCCTGCACAGTGAAACACGGAACAGCTTTGAAGCAGTCGCTCTGTATTTCACTTGCATGCGCTGCCCCCAGGGCAGCACGAGTTTGCGCCTGCCCTGAGGGCAGCGTATTCTCTGCAATAGGGTGCACTTTCCCTGTTTGTGCACGGCACACATATTTAAAGATGCACCATGGTGCAAACAGAAACAGTGTGCCCAATCAGTAATAGGAACCCAGTTGTCCCCATGTCTCAATCAATCAATCAATCAATCATGTCACTTATAAAGCGCACTACATACCCGCGAGGGTCTCAAGGCGCTGGGGGAAGAGGGGGGTGGTGCTGCTACTGATCGAAGAGCCAGGTCTTGAGGAGTCTTCTGAAGGCCAGTAGGTCTTGGGTCTGTCGGAGGTTGGTGGGGAGGGTGTTCCAGGTCTTGGCGGCGAGGTGGGAGAAGGATCTGCCGCCGGCGGTCATTTTCCGGAAGCGGGGACTGTGGCGAGGGCGAGGCTGGTCGAGCGGAGCTGGCGGGTGGGGTGTAGAAGCTGAGTCGTCTGTTGAGGTAGGCTGGTCCGGAGTTGTGGAGTGCTTTGTGTGCGTGGGTGAGGAGCTTGAAGGTTATCCTCTTGTTGACAGGGAGCCAGTGCAGGTCTCTCAGGTGGGGTGTGATGTGGCTGCGTCGGGGGATGTCGAGGATAAGACGTGCAGAGGCGTTCTGGATGCGTTGCAGCCGTCTCAGGAGCTTAGCCGTCGTTCCTGCGTAGAGGACGTTTCCGTAGTCCAGCCTGCTGGTGACGAGGGCCTGGGTGACTGTTTTTCTTGTTTCGGTGGGGATCCACTTGAAGATCCTGCGGAGCATTCGGAGGATGTTGAAGCAGGATGAGGAAACGGCGTTGACCTGCTTAGTCATGGAGAGGGTGGGGTCGAGGATGACCCCTAGGTTGCGCACGTGGTCGGTGGGTGGCGGGGCTGTTCCCAGTGATGTTGGCCACCAGGAGTCGTCCCAGGCTGAAGGGTTGGAACCAAGGATGAGGACCTCCATCTTGTCCGAGTTCAGCTTCAGGCGGCTGGTCCTCATCCATTTGGCGACGGCCTTCATTCCTTCGTGGAGGTGGGCTTTGGCGGTGTGAGGGTCTTTGGTGAGGGAGAGGATCAGCTGGGTGTCGTCGGCGTAGGAGATGATGTTGAGGTTGTGCTGTCGGGCGACGTGGGCGAGGGGTGCCATGTAGATGTTGAACAGCGTTGGGCTGAGGGAGGAGCCTTGGGGTACGCCGCAGATGATCTTGGTGGCCTTGGATCGGAAGGGGGCGAGGCGGACGCTTTGTGTTCTGCCGGAAAGGAAGGATGTGGTCCAGTCCAGGGCCTTCTCTTGGATCCCGGCGTCGTGAAGGCGTGTTCGTAGTGTGTGGTGGCAGACCGTGTCGAAGGCGGCTGATAGGTCCAGGAGGATGAGGGCTGCTGTTTCTCCGTTGTCTAGCAGGGTCCTGATGTCATCGGTGGCGGCGATGAGGGCGGTTTCGGTGCTGTGGTTGCTGCGGAAGCCGGACTGGGAAGGGTCCAGGATGTTGTTCTCCTCGAGGTAGCGGGTCAGTTGTTTGTTGACGATTTTCTCGGTGACCTTCGCGGGGAACGGGAGCAGAGAGATGGGTCGGAAGTTCTTGAGGTCCTTGGGGTCTGCCTTGGGTTTCTTGAGTAAGGCGGTGATCTCGGCGTGCTTCCAGCTTTCCGGGAAGGTTGCTGTCTCGAAGGAGATGTTGATTATTTTCCGGAGATGGGGCGCGATGGCTGTACTGGCTTTGTTGAAGATGTGGTGAGGGCACGGGTCTAGCGGTGAACCGGAGTGGATGGTGTTCATGATCTCGCTGGTGTCCTCGTCGTTGATGTTGGTCCAGGAGAGCAGGCGGTTGGTGGTTGTGGGGGCAGTGGTCTCGGTGGTTGCCGGGGCGGTCGTGGTGTTGAAGCTGTCGTGGATGTCGGCGATTTTGCGGTGGAAGAAGGTGGCCAGTGAGTCGCACAGGTCTCGCGATGGCTGGATGTCGTTGGTGTTGGAGCTGGGGTTGGAGAGTTCCTTCACGATGTTGAAGAGCTCTTTGCTGTTGTGTGCGTTGTTGTCTAGGCGGTCTTTGAGTGAGGCCCTTTTGGCGGATCTGATGAGGTGATGGTGACTGCGGGTGGCGCTCTTGTGGGCGGCGTAGCTGTCCGCTGTCCGTTCGTGGAGCCAGATCTTCTCCAGTTTTTGGCATGTTCGTTTGGAGGCCTGGAGGTCTTCGGTGAACCAGGTGGCTTTCTTGCTGGTGTGGCTGTTGGGCGGATTCTTGAGCGGGGCGAGGGTGTTGGCGCAGTCGTCGATCCACTGTCTGAGGTTGCGGGCGGCGGTGTCGGGTCGGAGGGTTCGGCGGGTGGGCTCAGGGCGAGGGTTGTGGTTAGCTGGTCTTCCGTGACTCTGCTCCAGCAGCGGCGAGGCATTTGTTCAGTGCGGTGGTGCGTGGTGGGCTTCCTGTAGGTGAAGTGGATGCAGTGGTGGTCAGTCCAGTGGGGTTCGGAGGTGTGGTTGAAGGAGACGTGTGGGCTTGCGGAAAAGATGGAGTCGAGCGTGTGGCAGGCGGCGTGGGTGGGTGTAGTCACGAGCTGTCTGAGTCCGAGGGTGGCGAGGTTGTCGATCAGGGTGGTGGAGTTGGTGTCCTTGTTGTTCTCGAGGTGGAAGTTCAGGTCCCCGAGGAGGATGTAGTCCGTGGAGGCGATGGCGTGTGTGCTGACGAAGTCAGCGATGGAATCGCTGAACTGTGGTCGGGGTCCGGGGGTCTGTAGATGAGGGTTCCTCTGAGGGTGGTGTTGGGATCGGTGTGGATCTGGAAGTGCATGTGTTCGGCGGTGCTGAGGGTGTCGTCGGTGTTGGTTGAGACTCTGAGGGTGTTCCTGTGGACGATGGCGATGCCTCCTCCGACTCCGTTGGTGCGGTCCCTGCGGGTGATCTTGTATCCGTCCGGGATGGCAATGGCGATGTCGGGGGCTGAAGCGGGATTCAGCCAGGTCTCCGTCAGGAATGCGACGTCTGGGGAGGTTGAGTCGAGAAGGTCCCAGAGTTCGATGGCGTGTTTGCGGGCGGAGCGGGTGTTGAGGAGGATGCATCTGAGGTAGTTGGGTTCTTTCCTGGGCGGTGGTTTGGCGGGGCGGGTGCTGGCGAAGCTGCAGTTCCGGCAGGTGAAGGGCCCTTGGGTGCGCTTCGGGGTGGCCTGGTAGCAGGCGTGATCTTTTCCGGGGTTGAGTGCGTGGAGGGTGCTGGCGTCGTATCGGCGTCTGTTGATGTGGCGGGCGCGGGGGATGCCCGGACCAGGGGGTCTGGCGCTGGGCGCGGTCACGGCACGGACGGGCGCAGACGGGCTTGCCTTAGGCGCACGCGCGCCTTTGGCGCGCCAGCGGCACAGCCGCGCAGCGGCCGCCATAAATGGGGAGGTGGGAGGGAGGAGCAGGGAATGGGGCAGCGAATGGGCAGTGAGGGGCGGGGCCGCAGGGCGCAGCGGCGGGAAACAGGCACAGAAGGGAAAACGAGCACAATCAGGGCATCAAGGGGGCACAGAAAGGAAAAAAACGAGCACAATCAGGGGCAGCAAGGGGGCACAGAAAGGAAAAAACTAGCACAATGAGGGGCAGCAAGGGGGCACAGAAAGGAAAAAACTAGCACAATGAGGGGCAGCAAGGGGGCACAGAAAGGAAAAACGAGCACAATCAGGGGCAGCAAGGGGGGCACAGAAAGGAAAAAAACTAGCACAATCAGGGGCAGCAAGGGGGCACAGAAAGGAAAAACGAGCACAATCAGGGGCAGCAAGGGGGGCACAGAAAGGAAAAAACAGAGCACAATCAGGGGCAGCAAGGGGGCACAGAAAGGGAAAAAAACGAGCACAATCAGGGGCAGCAAGGGGGCACAGAAAGGAAAAAACTAGCACAATGAGGGGCAGCAAGGGGGCACAGAAAGGAAAAAACGAGCACAATCAGGGGCAGCAAGGGGGCACAGAAAGGAAAAACGAGCACAATCAGGGGCAGCAAGGGGGCA
Organism: Calotriton arnoldi; assembly: GCA_963921515.1. Taxonomy (NCBI): domain Eukaryota; kingdom Metazoa; phylum Chordata; class Amphibia; order Caudata; family Salamandridae; genus Calotriton; species Calotriton arnoldi. The sequence goes on from CAWUFW010006817.1 coordinate 920,250, forward strand.
CAGAAAAGAAAAACGAGCACAATCAGGGGCAGCAAGGGGGCACAGAAAGGAAAAACAGAGCACAATCAGGGGCAGCAAGGGGGGCACAGAAAGGAAAAAACGAGCACAATCAGGGGCAGCAAGGGGGCACAGAAAGGAAAAACGAGCACAATCAGGGGCAGCAGCAGGGCACACAGACGGAGCTGTGTGGTGGGGGAGCGACCTACCAGTCAAGGTCAGGGACTCCTTATCAGTCAATTCAGGGACTCCTTATCAGTCAATTCTTCTGCCACATTATTAAAGGGGACCAAATCATCCTTCATCAATAGCCATTCCTTAACAATGTAGTCTTTAACCAGCTGTATTACAGTGTATCCCTCCATACTCTCTCCATTCATCCTCATTCAATGCTCCATTTAACATAGAAACTAGCTGGATTACCACACAAATCATTTCCACATCGTCATCTTCATTGACATCTTTATACAACTTATCATTTAGTAGCAACCTAGACAAGAAATCTACTGCACAATTTGTAAGCCAGCAATATATATATATATCAAGCCTGTACTGAAAGTCCTGCAGGTGATATTGCCACTTGGCAATGCTTGGGGTAACCCTTCTTCCACCAAGGGTACTAAATAAATCAACAAGAGGCTAGCTCTTTTCAAAGTGAATTTAGTACCTCACATGTAATTTCTAAAATATTGTATGCATCACCATAGCGCTTCCTTCTCAATTGCAGCATACATGGGATTGGTCCACATCGAAGCCCTTGAAGCAAACGCAGTGATCACCTCTTTCCAGTTGCTTTTTTCTGCATTAAATAGACCCCAGACTGTGGTTGCTCACATCCATCAAGATAATACTTTAGTCATTGGTGTTAAATGGCTAGATTGGCTGGAATTGAAAATATCTGTCTTAATTTGGTAAAAAAACAGCATTGCATGAATCAGCCCACACACTGACTTTCCCTCAATAAATTCTGCAACACCATGGTTCTATGGCCTATATTTTTGAAAAATGTATCATAAAATGCAACGGTTCCTAGAAAGGACCTCAATTGATCTTTTTTCATGGTAGAGGGTGCACTTTAAATTACATTCAAAATCTTTACCTTTGGCTCAAAACCGTTGCTTGACACATGGTAACTAACATAGTTCAACCTATCTTGAGCATACTTACATTGACCCTTTTTTTCAAAAGGATTGCAATACAACTCTCAATCTCTTCTGTACACAAGGATGTCATCTTGGAAGCAAGCTACTCTCACAACTGCTCTAAACAGCACATACAGCACACTGTGAAATATGAAGGGGGCAGGCACCAAATCAAACGGCATATAAAAGTAACAAAATGTCCCCTCCAGAGTCTGAAAAGATTTAAGATTTCTGGACTCCTCCAACAACTCGATATGATGATACCCTGATGATATATCAAGCATGGTGAATGCAGCAGAATCCTTCAATTAGACAATATATTGTTGATATTGGGTAAAGTTTAGTGGTCGACCCATATATCACGATTTAGATTATACGGATCCACACACAACCTCAATGATCTGTCTGTCCTGCATCCCAACACAACTGGTGCCAATCTTGGAAGCCTGTGTGGACTCAAATACCCCAAGGGTGCATAATTCCCAGGCTTAAAAATAACTCATGCATTGTGGGTATCATTCCCAACTTCAACACTATGCGGTGTTGAAATCCCTTCTTAATATATTGCTAAACATACCCTATGGTCTACAACACCTCCCTCTTCTCCACTACAACCATTTCCCATCAGTCTCTCTAATCTGGATGATTTGGGGGCAAGTATTATGTCAAGCTCACTTTGTTTCTCCCTCCCCAACAAATTGGAACCATCTTTGCCCCCACCCTATATGGTCTTCAAATATTAACTCAGCATCGAATTTACCAATGACTTCCACCTTTTTGCCCCCATAGCAAATGTCTGAATTATTGAATCCTCCAATTTGGCATCCCCAAAAGTATGCCTCTCTTTCTCACCAATTAATGTAAAAGACTACCCTGAGTACACCATAGCTTTCAATTCATGTCAATTTATCATGATGTTGCAAAATGGCGATCTCCTTCTTCTTCTTTCTACTGACGCTACTTCTCCCACACAAGCATCCACACCAGTATGATCGGTCACTAATAGTATGGAATTGTCTGTGCTCTACACTATCTTCCTTAATCACACTTTATAACATGACTGGCAGCACACTTGTCTCAGTGGCTTTACAAATGCCTTTCATACTACAACTGAAACACCTTTGCCCTTGTGAAGGACACTTTTATATTTGCCCACGTGAACTTTTCTCCTGCAGAAGAAACAAACATTTTCAACCCCTTCACACACACTCCTTGTTATCACTTCTTCACAACGACCTTTCTCTTTGACCCAAATTCCCACAACTCTTTTCATGAATTCTGTATCCCCACAATTGACCCCCACATAAAATGTGGACTTCTCCCTCATATAAAGTAGTGAATACTCAATTCTTTTAGCTAAATCTAGGGCAATCTCAAGAATCAGATCCTCCATAGACAGCAGTTTCTCTTGAATTTTACTATTGCTCGTTGTTTTGATTAGCTGATCCTGTTTGATCTTCTCTCTGAGACTGCAATAGTTGCACCTAGCTGCAAAGGTGTGCAGTGCTGCTACTAAGTCCTCAATCCTCCTGGATGTTAAATTCTCAACAAAAATGTGTGCCTTTTAAGCTTTCAAGTATCTTTAACACAGTGGCATAATCATCTATGTCTTCAACGTCACCCCCTTCATCTGTGTGTATTTTAATTAACACCATAGGCAATGTTTTTAGCAGACTCCAGCTCATCAGTCCCAAATTGTTAATGCGTGATACATTTTTTTTTTAAGTGAAGACATCCCCATGTATGCATCGAAATATGCCTCAAATGCTTCCTGCCAACGTTCCCACTTAAATGGTAGAGTGCCAAGAAACACCAAAATCATTAGAGGCAGAGATACATGCTCCATGATACCAATACTAAGAGAACAAACCTATTGTAAACATGTAAAGTTAATGTAGGTTGCTCCTGTGATGTCAGTTATGTCAGCACAGTACATAATATGTGCAAGATGATGGGTCCTTTGTTTGCATATGCAGGTTTGGTTGCTGCTACTCACACAAGACTTCTTACTGTAGGAAAGTAATGCACACTAGTTCCTAGATCAGATGTGTATGGTAAGGTCACTTCACTAAAGTTAGCAATTCAGACAGCTCTTTAATTAGTAGACACACTCAATGTGATGTGTTGTTTTAAGTGCCCGCTGGGATTAATGAAAAATGCGAAGCACGTCTCTCTCTGCAGTTGGATTGTTGCTAGACATTATACAATAGCTGAAGGCTTCATTCATGAACTTCAGCACAGCTTGACACATTGTCACATCAAATTCTCAAGCACGCATGTGAAATGTGCACACAAAAATGTGATGGCGATGCTTATCTTGCATGACCTTGCTGGACAACTTGCGCTGCGTAGGCCTTTTTCGGCCAATGCTGCTAAACTTGCCTGGTGCTCAGGTTGCTAACACAAGAACACGCTGATGCTACCTGAGACAATATTGTAAACCAAATATAACAAGATGCAAAACAGGAGATGGTGGCAAGTCATCACCACTCAAAAGATCAGAATGTAGCCATGGCCATGTCAATAGTATGCCACCAACTCTTCACTCCTGCAGCAACTGCCAAGAGCAGAATCTATTCTACAAGGGTGACCAGAGCGGAATTCTAGAGCAAACTGTGCCTACTGTATGAGGTAAGAACCCCACACCATTCCAGTTCAAATTTATTCATGCACACAAAACTGAATTATTCCAGCCATGAGTAAAAAAAACATTCATAAAACAACACAGCATGTTGAATTAAACTAGATTACCACCCCAGTCTCCATAGTAGAGTCGTTGTCTTTTTCATAACTGTTTCTCTGCAGTGGTTCACCAAATTGAACTGGAAGATACTATCTATTGCAATCAAGAACAACTAACTTAACTACCACATATAACTAAAATGCCTAATTAGAAGAGGAGGTCATAAAACACCTCTAGTGCAGTTAAAACTGCATAAAAACATCTCAACTTTCTATTGCATAGCGGTTGGGATCAAATATCTCCCTTGCTTCCTTCAACACCCACCAGGAAACAACAAAACTTTGCAGAGCAGTGTATAGAGCACAAAAATGGCCAAGCAACCTCCTATGCTAGTACATTTTACTGGGAAATGTTCTATCTCCCAACTCACATCCTTCCTTAAGAAAATTAATCTCTACCAGTTCTATAAAAAATCAAGGCATCATTAATGGTCTCATTAATCTCCCCTAATGATAACATTTGTGACAATGATCCTAAGAATGTGTTTTTGTCAGATCACTTACAATCACTCACTCCGTTCAATGTGAAATAAAATTGAACATCAGGCGAGCCTGAACAGATACACTAAAAATATTGACTTAGAACAATTAATTTCTCAGGTAATTGACCACCGTCCATTTTTATGTACTCTCTTAAGTATTAATATATGTTCACACATGTCTATTATGATTGACATAACCATTGATTTATGAACAAATTTACTGGAAAAAACAAAACTAAAAATGAGCACAATGGTTCCACTCTGAACTTGAGAACAAATTATGCCATGAAATGAAAATGGTGCATTGATATCGCTATCCCATTCCTTTCCAATTTTCGAGCTGCAAGAAGTGGCTAAAAAATCTATCTGCGGTCAGTACCCTTCACGCCCAAATTGAGTAAGTAAAAAACAATCCCAAAACCCTGTATTGTATTATCAGGCAGGCCACAGTCGTAAGACCCTTGCCCCTTTGCAGAAACTGCTACTACATTTAATCGATTTTCTAAATTTCTTTGAAGAAGGTACAAAACGTTAGATCTGATCTGTCGCTTCCATCTACTTCTAAAATCTCATACTATTTTCAGTGGAAATCACTCAGTATCTGGAGTGATGTCACACCAGCTCAACCAACAGATATCATTTAGATCTCTCTGCCCTGTGACCCACATTTAACTCTGTTGACTCAAACCCTGCCACCCTCACTTAATCCATATACTGGTATTTTTAGGGGACAGGTACAGCAAACTCCTCTTTTACAGAAAAGTAATTGATTTATTGTCTTACAACTGGCCAAGTCAAGCAATTCCTAAAAACACTTACTGTTGCCCAGATGACCCTCACAACAATCAGCCTGTAACTGTGCATTACCCTATACCTGAATGATTCATATTAGTAATTCTCCCCAGCTTGTGTGTGACTATTGGTCTTTTCACATCCAACATTCATGTTGTTTGGTTTGCATGCTTGTTCCTTGTTTCTTTGTTAAACTATGTGAGCATGGGCTGCATACAGGGGTGTTAGTCTGTGTGCATGTGTGACGATATAAAGCTACTGGCTTACTCAATGTTTGTATTTGTGGTGGTAAGCACTAGTTTCTGAGAGCATTATTCTATGGTCGTATGTTGTCTGCAACATACAATATGATAATAAGACACATTTTTCCCTTAATTAACCACCTCCATACGACTTTGTGTCATTTAATTTGTGAGGTGTGAAGGCTCAAGATTACTAAAATAGCCCATAATCAAGAGATTCTTCTCAATCTAAAATATGTATGAACCTCAACCTTTATATTAAATTAAAATGTTCCTTAATCCTTGCTGAATGAGTGAATATTCATTTGGTTTCCTGTAAAGATTCCATACACAAGTTCATCCAGACTTGATAGAGAATTCATTTCTTCAATAGCTCCAATATAGATCTATGGAGGGAGCATTCCAGATGAGTCCAAGATTCCAGGCTGTTGTGCAATTCAATGTGCATGAAGGGCCAGATTTATTATTCTTTCACGCAGCGCAATGAGCAAGCCACCTTGCTGCAATGCGCTTCATGAAAGGGCAGGTATGTGCTGTATTTACCATTATATGGCGCATTCCTGTCCTTTCCTAGCGTTGGTTCACTTTTGGCTGTCTAGCACCAATACAGGAACCCTTGCGTCATGGTGCAAGAGTGCCTGCATTGTAGGCAGGATTGGTTTTGTGCATAAACCGATGCATTCCTGAACAAAAGCAATCCCAAGAGGCATGTTCCTCTTTCTACATGTGCTGCAGAATGCCATGATGGGTCATGCAAGATAGCCTTGCATGGCTTGATAAATCTGACGTAAAACCTTGATAAATCTACCCCAAAATGTTTAAAGTAAACTATTAATGAATTTTTAAATGGTTGGTCTTTATAAAGAGAGTGCATAAGTTTGACAATTTTATGGATTCAACTTTTAAACAATATGAGATCTCTGATCTAGTGTCTAGTGAGACCGCATTACCTCAATAATGAATTGATGATTTTTGAAATATATTTGGAATGGAAGTGTAATGGTTCTGCACCAACAGCTCCAATGGAAAGTTAGAAACAGCTTAAATAAGGGGAAAACCTGTATTTGTGGGAACTTGGGTGATAAGGTAATCAGAGTAACAATTGTTCCCTCGGATCAAGCAAAACATTAATGAGGAGCCAAACAAGGTGGTAGAACATCAAGGTATAGTACATATACAAAAACAGTTTCATAACAGGACAAGCTTGTATTGAAGTTGCTTGAATAAATGTCTTAATAATGGTCAAGTAGGTGCTCCCTGTGACACCACAGAGCAAGTGTTCACTGAAAAACTGAATGTTCACAGCAAAAGTGAACTTTCATTGGTGCAGAAAGACACTTCTTGAAGTCACTAGAAGCCAAATCTGCATTTTGCTCTCCCACTATACTAGCCAGTAATTAGCATTTAAAGAGGCATGAATGAGGTGTGAACTTTCTTCCAGAAGCAAACAATAGATTGGTCTGAACGGGCAGAGATGACCCATCTGCTCCTGACAGAATATGCAGGGGAGGCTGGGGGATTCACTTTGACATTAAAGTGTCAAGTCCTGCTTGAATGTCACATCCTGCTTGACAGGTCTGATGGTTTATTTTCATATGACACTTGGGATGCACTTTAAAGGCCTCCACTGTCAGAGAAACTTATTAGCTAACACTTGGGCAGCACCCTTCTTTTCTCTCCCAGCCATTCAGGCCCCAATTACAGTGGGAATCTTTTGACATTACAGTGTCCCAGCCATTTTGACAGGTCATCCATCAATCAATCTGGGGTTTTAAAGCATGCTACTCACCCGTGAGGGTCTCAAGGCGCTGGGGAGGGGAGGTGCGGGCAGCTCCGTAGGTCATTCGAAGAGCCAGGGGTCCATAGGTCATTTGAAGAGCCAGGTCTTGAGGTCCTTTCTGAATTGGTGCAGTGTCGGGGTTCGTCGGATGTGGTGGGGAAGTTCGTTCCAGGCCGCGAGGTAGGAAAAAGATCTGCCACCTGCTCTAGCCCTGTGGATAAGGGGGACCGTTGCTAGGGCGAGGTCGGCAGAGCAGAGGTTTCTCTTGGGGGCGTGGAAGGAGATTCGCTCGTTGAGGTATTGGGGTCCAGTGTTATGGAGGGCTTTGTAAGTGTTTGTGAGCAGTTTGAAGTTTATTCTTCTTTCGATGGGGAGCCAATGGAGGTCGCGGAGGTACTGGGTGATGTGGTCATGTCGTGGGATGTCAAGGATAAGTCTGGCTGCGGCGTTCTGGATGGTCTGGAGTTTGCAGAGGAGTTTTTGGTTAATTCCGGCATAGAGGGCGTTTCCGTAGTCCAGACTGCTGGTGATGAGTGCGTGGGTGACGGTCTTCCAGGCATCGCGGGGGATCCATTTGAAAGTCTAGCGAAGTATGCGGAGGATGTTGAAGCAAGTGCAGGACACGCGTTGATCTGGCGGTTCATTGTGAGTGAAGAGTTGAGTATGATGCCTAGGTTGCGAGCCTGGTCCGTTGCGGTGGGTTGGTGTTCGAGGGTGGGGGCCACCAGGTGTTGTCCCATGTGGAGGGAAGTGGAGTCGAGGATGAGGACTTCTGTTTTCTCTGAGTTGAGCTTCAGGCAGCTGCTGCTCATCCAGGTTGCAACGTCTTTCATCCCTTCTTGGAAACTGCACCTGGTGATGTTGGGTCCCTTGGTGAGGGAGTGGATGAGCTGGGTGTCGTCGGCATAAGAGACTATGTTGAGCCCGTGTTTTCTGACGATAGTTGCGAGGGGGGCCATGTAGACGTTGAAGAGCGTGGGGCTGAGGGAGGATCCTTGGGGTACTCCACATCTGATCTCTGTAGGTTCGGAGAGGAAGGGCAGGAGTCATATTCTTTGTGTTCTGCCTGAGAGGAAAGATCGAATCCAGTCTAAAGCTGTTCCCTGGAGGCCGGCGTTGTGGAGTCTGGTGGCTAGTGTGCAGTGGGAGACGGTGACAAAGGCTGCTGAAAGGTCCAGGAGGAGGAGGGCTGCTGTGTGGCCTTGGTCGAGGAGGGCGCGGATGTCGTCGGTGGCAGCTATGAGGGTGGTATCGATGCTGTGGTTGCTGCGGAATCCGGATTGAGAGGTGTCTAGGATGTTGTTGTTTTCTATGAAGTGTGCTAGCTGGGTGTTGACAACCTTCTCGATGACTTTGGCGGCGAAAGGGAGTAGTGATATGGGCCTGAAGTTCTTGAGATCCGTCGGGTCTGTTGAGGGCTTCTTGAGGAGGGGTTTGATTTCGGCATGTTTCCAGTCATCGAGGAAAGTGGCGGTCTCGAGGGAGCAGGTGATCGTTCGACGTAGTTTGGGTGCGATGCTGGTGGTGGCCCTGTGAAATATGTGCGGCGGGCAGGGGTCAGTAGGTGCTCCAGAGTGGATGCTTTTCATTGTCTTTGTGGTCTGCTGAGTTTACATATAAATTTGTGGCACACTTCAAAGGAGGGCAACAAAATGTAAACACAATTTTGTATATCAACTGTCTGGCTGCTGAAAACTCAGCTTTGTTCTACCATCTTCTGTCTCCGAGATTGATGGGGGTGCAGGGACTGCCTAAAACTCTATTTTAGCGTTGGATGTGGGAGGACACTAGGTTTACCATATTACATTTCCCGACACACACCCAGCACTCAAAGCCCAAGGTTAGTAAGGCTGAAGACTTCAGTCATCTTTAAAATGCCCACAGTTGGTAGGCTAACCCCGGGACCTTTACCCCATTGGTTAGGACATCCCCAGGTGTAATTCCCACACATTATCTCATGGCATAGAAAAAAGGACTCACCAGGGTCATAAGGTAGACCTCCTGTTACAGATACACGGACACAACAAACTACAAAAGGCCTTTTCCTACATCTGCCAAACTTTCCAATGGCAACGGGACCCTCATGTTGGCCTCCTCCTGCCACCCTGTGAGTGTCTAGGTGCTTCATCTGAGATCCTGGAGGCATTAGAAGTGTATTCCTATGGTGGATTGGGTCTTAAAAGACTGAAGTCAGAAGGTAAAATCTATGACTAGATGAACCTAGTTAGTGTAGCTGATCTGTGCTCCATTGCAATCAATGTCAAATTGCACCTAGGTCCTGTTCCACTGCAACCATTGACTATCATTGGCACTTTGTGCTTCTTGGCACTATTTCTACTTAAAGCTTTAGACACAGAAAAACCGGAATACCGGACTAGGAACCTAGCTAGGGTGACGTGAGACCCCAACTCAAGTCGAGTTAGACAGTCTTGTTCAGACAAGAAGGAAAAAATTTCTTCTTGAGTCCCCTCACTCACCAGGGTTTCCCCTTGGTGACATGCTTCATCATTGGGGTCCTCTCAATCCGCTGCGGATTGAGGCGTGCTTCGACTTGCGAAATTACGTACGAGCACTTACGTGAAAAAATGTGTTGTGCAGTGTTATGGAGTGGAAGAATAAAAGATGTTAAAAATACCTGGCTAGTGGGCGAAATAATTTTATTCTAGCTCCTAGTCGGTATATTTAAAAACAGGGGTACTAGAGAACAATGTAATCATGATGAGTTAAACGCCTCTAGTATTGGTCAACATGTTTCGAGCCTCCCCAAGGCCCTTCCTCAGGACCACACAGGGTCCAGCCCTGTGCGTTCCACTCCTAAGTGACCTAAATGTGAGGTAAATAAATTAGTGAAAAGGGATGTGCCACACCTACTGTGTGTACACTAATTGCTAATACATACGATTTGACTCAATGGATCGTAGTATCTGTGGGAAATAAAACAGAGCAATGTTAGAGATACACTTGCCTGCCAGGACACTGGCAGGTAATACACTGCATGCAACACGGTACGTCTGGTTCACGCTAAAGCTTCTTCGTGGTGTGTGAAAAAGCATCATTATCGTCTATTCCATTGTGCCTAGTCGTTAGAAGAAACGTGTGGACTTCGTCTCCTAAGGAGATCTTAATTAAGGTATTAGTTTTTAAAAAAACACGGACATAGACACCACTTAACAAACCACATTTAAAAACATAATGGGAGCGGCGAGATTACATACTTAATGTGAGGTTCAGAATTGCCCCATGGTCTGGAGGGGTTGAGGGGCTCGTAGTCACACTCTGAAAGGATGGTAACAAAGTATGGTTAATTATTAGGCCAGATGGGACTATGTGAACAAGAGAAAATAAGAGCCGGGCTTGCCCGGTGTTGCCGTTTTGCCGCCTGAAAAAGACTGTTGTGGCCGCGCTGTTGGGAGGAAAAAGTTACAGCACTTACTTGAGCTGAGCACGCCTCACTGGTGAGTCACCTACTCGTACCCCTGGAGACCGCATATTAACACGTCTCTCCTTGGGTACTTAGTTATGTAGTCTCGTATCCGCCCAGTCATCGGGTGGATGGTAGAGCTGTGCACGACTAAAAATGGCCGCCGGAGTTTGGCAAAACCGGCGGCCATGTTGGGTGAATTGAGCGGAAAGGAAACGAGACCTTCTTTTTGGTGGGGCATCCTCATCAATGATGTTAGTCATGCACCTCTCGAAGGCATGGTAGCCATACCCGAGGGGGGTAGGGATGCGTAAAAACGAATACGTAAAATACGAAATACGGTCAATAGGTTGATGCGATCTCTAATCGAGTGGCGCCCTCTCTAATAGAGTTGGTTTGAAGGAGAAAACAGGCTGGGCTGACACCCAGACACATTATATGCCTATGCGTCGCGAGTCAGTTTATCAATCGTATGTGGAGAGGTAGTTGGATGTGAACACATTATATGCCTATGTGTCGCGAGTCAGTTAATAAATTGTATGTGGAGAGGTAGTTGGATGTGAAGATACATGTGATGACTAAAATGGTTAAAAACGGTCTAAATATCATCGTATTTGTCGTCTCCATTCATATGCACTAATGAGAATTCGTGCAATGATTAAAAAAGGTCTACAGAACCGCACTGTATAGATAGAGTTTCCACAACACCAGCAAGGCGGAACAAGAAGCGATTCAACTCCTGGCTAATGATAGCAAAATCACAATAAAACCTGCTGACAAAGGGGGAGCAATCGTCCTCCAAAATACCACAGCATACCGCAAAGAGTGCTTAAGACTTCTGGCAGACGAGAGGAATTACATACGGATAAGAGAAGATCCAACAGAACGATTACGTATCGAAATTGCCAGCCTGGTTGAAGAATCAACAGTAAACGACTGAATAACTAAAAAAGAAGGCGACTTTTTGGTGAACGCCAATCCGAAAACACCGTATTTTTATACGATACCAAAAATACATAAGTCCTTGGACAGCCCACCAGGAAGACCTATAGTCTCCGGCAGCGGATCCATCCTGGAACCTCTTTCCAAGTTCGCGGACGCTTTCCTTCGTCCGCTAATACAAGGAACAGGAACCTATTTACAGGACACAAAGGCTGTACTATGCCTCCTCCAGGACCTACACTTCAACCCCACCACCTGCATACTGATTGGCTTAGATGTGGAAAGCCTCTATACTAGCGTACCCCACAGAGAGACTTTAAACATCATAGAGAAGGTCCTTTTTGAACACGAATGGCCTTACCATACACCAAGACATGTAGTCTTGGAATGCTGCAGATTGGCTTTGACAGAGAATTTCTTCCGCTACGAGGAGACACTATTCCGCCAACAGCATGGGACCAGCATGGGGAGCACCTTCACCCCGAGTGTGGCAGGGCTCTATGTACACCATCTTGAAAAGCACAAGATACTTAACAACATGAATCCTTACACCAACCACATATTGTTATGGAAGAGATACATCGACGATGTGTTACTGATTTGAGAGGGGAATGAGTCTGAGGCCACCGATTTCATAACCTGGCTGAATCTACAGGACCCTTTTCTCAATTTTAAATACACAATGAGCAGGTCACAACTGGTCTTTCTAGACCTGAACATTTTTGCTACGGGAGACTCGCTTAAGACCACCACACATTTCAAGCCAACAGCGAAGAACTGCCTCCTGTTGTACGACAGTTTTCACCCGAGACAACTAAAGGAGAACCTCCCATTTGGACAGTTCCTTCATCTGCGGAGAAACTGCATGGATAAAGAGGATTACAAACTTCAAGCAAAAGAACTGTCTGAGAAACTGATTGTAAGAAAGTACCCCCCATACCTGATAACTAGGGCAAGAAAGAGAGCAGCTAACAACCACAGAGAGGCGCTCCTTGAAACACGACACGAAGATAAATCTGAGACTGACAAAAGACCTATCTGCATCACTACGTTTAATATAGCGTCAGACAGGGTGGCCAAAATTGTGAAGAAACACTGGTGCACCTTAAACAGTGGAAACCTGGACATCCCAAGACCAATGTTCTCCCACAGGAAAGGGAAAAACCTGAGAGACATCCTGTTGCATACACGACCCAAAACACCCACTAACAACGGGGGTAACCAGCGGGTATTACAGACCTTACCTAACGGACACTACCCGTGTAATAACTGCAGTGTGTGTCACCTAACATCACCCACCAAAAATGTGGTACTAAACAACAATATGACTTGGGAGCTGCGAAAATTCACAAATTGTAACACCGCAGGGGTTGTCTATTTGATAACTTGTACGTGCAACTTCCACTACGTGGGCATGACCACAAGGAAGGTGAGCACAATAGTGGAACATCGTAGCAATATCAGGTGTAAGCGAGCAACCACAAAAATGACCACACATTTCATTGAGAAACAACACACCCCTAATGATCTTAAATGGGTAGTGTTGGAACACATGAAACATACAGACAACCTGGAACACAGGCTCCTAGAAAAAGAGCAACGCTGGGTATTTAAACTACGCACAGACACCCAGGGTCTGAACGACAACATCCCTTGGGGGCAGTTCACTAAATAGAGTAATAAAGCCTGGGCGACATGGGTCAGATCTAAGCGCCATAGTCGCAACATACGATACATGGCAGCCCGGTCAGGCTATTTCAACTACCACCTACAGACCCCTGCACTTGCATACACGATGTCTCACCATTAAAACACAGGAAAATCTATCTATACAGTGCGGTTCTGTAGACCTTTTTTAGTCATTGCACGAATTCTCATTAGTGCATATGAATGGAGACGACAAATACGATGATCTTTAGACCGTTTTTAACCATTTTAGTCATCACATGTATCTTCACATCCAAATACCTCTCCACATACGATTTATTAACTGACTTGCGACACATAGGCATATAATGCGTTCACATCCAACTACCTCTCCACATACGATTGATAAACTGACTCGCGACACATAGGCATATATTGTGTCTGGGATGTCAGCCCAGCCTGTTTTCTCCTTCAAACCAACTCTATTAGAGAGCGCGTCACTCGATTAGAGATCGCGTCAACCTATTGACCGTATTTCATATTTTACGTATTCGTTTTTACGCATCCCTACCCCCCTCGGGTATGGCTACCATGCCTTCGAGAGGTACATGACTAACATCATTGACGAGGATGCCCCACCAAAAAGAAGGTCTCGTTTCCTTTCCGCTCAATTCACCCAACATGGCTGCCGGTTTTGCCAAACTCCGGCGGCCATTTTTAGTCGTGCACAGCTTTAGCATCCACCCGATGACTGGGCGGATACGAGACTACATAACTAGGTACCCAAGGAGAGACGCGCTAATATGCGGTCTCCAGGGGTACGAGTAGGTGAATCACCGGTGAGGCGTGCTCAGCTCAAGTAAGTGCTGTAACTTTTTCCTCCCAACAGCGCGGCCACAACAGACTTTTTCAGGCGGCAAAACGGCAACACCGGGCAAGCCCGGCTCCTATGTTCACAGAGTCCCATCTGGCCTAATAATTAACCATACTTTGTTACCATCTTTCAGAGTGTGACTACGAGCCCCTCAACCCCTCCAGACCATGGGGCAATTCTGAACCTCACATTAAGTATGTAATCTCGCCGCTCGCATTATGTTTTCAAATGTGGTTTGTAACGTGGTGTCTATGTCCGTGTTTTTTTAAAACTAATACCTTAATTAAGATCTCCTTAGGAGACGAAGTCCACCCATTTCTTCTACCGACTAGGCACGATGGAATAGATGATAATGATGCTTTTTCACACACCACGAAGAAGCTTTAGCGTGAACCAGACGTACCGTGTTGCGTGCAGTGTATTACCTGCCAGTGTCCTGGCAGGCAAGTGTATCTCTAACATTGCTCTGTTTTATTTCCCACAGATACTACGATCCATTGAGTCAAATCGTATGTATTAACAATTAGTGTACACACAGTAGGTGTGGCACATCACTTTTCACTAATTTATTTACCTCACATTTAGGTCACATAGGAGTGGAACGCACAGGGCTGGTCCCTGTGTGGTCCTGAGGAAGAGCCTTGGGGAGGCTCGAAACATGTTGACCAATACTAGAGGCGTTTAACTCATCATGGTTACATTGTTCTCTAGTACCCCTGTTTTTAAATATACCGACTAGGAGCTAGAATAAAATTATTTCGCCCTCTAGCCAGGTATTTTTAACATCTTTTATTCTTTCACTCCATAACACTGCACAACACATTTTTTCACGTAAGTGCTCCTATGTAATTTCGAAAGTCGAAGCACGCCTCAATCCGCAGCGGATTGAGAGGACCCCAATGATGAAGCATGTCACCAAGGGGAAACCCTGGTGAGTGAGGGGACTCAAGAAGAACATTTTTCCTTCTTCTCTGAACAAGACTGTCTAACTCGACTTGAGTTGGGGTCTCACGTCACCCTAGCTAGGTTCCTAGTCCCGTATTCCGGTTTTTCTGTGTCTATTACTGAAAGGAGGGTGGACCTAGCTTTATACCCTCTATCTCCCCCCCTATTTTTTGAGTACTTAAAGCTTTAAACATTCATATCTCTGGTCACCCTTGTTGGCTTTTTGTCATTTGGGTTTCATTTGATTTAATAAATTTTACTCTATTTTTCTTTTTTGGGGGAATTTTTATTGTTTTGCGTTTTAACTTTATTACTATTTTAGTTCAGCATAAGTACGTCACACATTACCTCCAAATTAAGCCTGTCTGCTCTATGCCATAGCTACCAGAGTTTGGGTAATTTTAGTCACATAAGGGTTCACCCTGACAAGTATTGTGATTATTATGTAAGGTAGGTACTTAGACCCCCTAAAGTAATACCCAATTTCTTACACGGTAAATCTGAGCCCATGGCTGCGCTGTGCATCTAAATACCCCAGTGGCATCGGCGGATGATGCATTCACACAATAAAATTCTCATGTAGATCATGCAATTTTTTGGAAATATTGAAGGTAACAAAGCCTTGCATGTAGAACAATACTAAGACAATATTACTGCCCACAGGGCATTGTAAGTCTAGCATTACGAATCGGTAGTTTAAATAAAATCAGCAAACTGTTACAAAAAGAGAAGAAACATTCAATGCATCATTACTCCTAAATATCTATGGGTTATAACAAGATCAAATTTATGATCAATAACAGGTTAATATAAGTTTAAAGAATCATTAGGATGAAAATTATATTGTTAGGCTCAAATAAATTCCTTACAAATGCAAACAGCACTTGAACAAAGGTTATGACACAGGAATGAGTATCTTATTTGTGATTGCAAGAATAATAAAACTGTTGTGCAAGCCAGAAAAACTGAAGAATTGCAAATTACTAGTGTTATCAACATAATTGGACTCTAATGTAAAGAATACATATGTTATTAACCCAAATTAACTGGGAGAGTCATAGGGAGTGGTAAAATCCATTTAGGTCAACATTTTATATGTGATACAATAATGGAATAAGGTAAAAAAGTAATTTGGGTGAAATATCCTCATTTTGTTCAAGTTGGTGGAACAAGATTTATTCCTTTGAAAATGTTAAATGCACCAAAACAGAGGGCTCATTAAGCTAAGGAGTTCAGGAAGTGTTAGTTAATATTCTCTAGAGAAATTTTGCTTCTTACTTCCTCCCCTTCTCTCCTTCTAGGATTCAGGACCGTGTTGTGGCCTCCCCAAGTCCCCAGTTGACGTTTTGTAACCGGTGCCCTCCTGAAAGAAAGTAGAGTCTCAAGTAAGTAACTCCTTCTCTCATCTGTCTCACTCCCTCTCACGTTCCTACTGTGTCTCCCCTGTAGAATGTTCTTTTCCCCTTTCTCTTGAAGGTTGCTTCATGTTTATCCTCTTGTTCCGTGGGGAACCCTACAGGGTACCAAAAATCAATTTTTCAATAAGTAATTGAGATTTATGAATGAAAAAGCTAAAAAGAATAAAGAAAAAACACAATCATATTGTGAATAAAGAACATATTGGGCATTATTTGCCATCCTGCCTGCTTCTCCCTCTGCAGCAGTTTATTATATGGAAACACTCTCTGGGACCTAGTTCATCTGACTCTTTTTCGACTTCAGACAGAGCCTCAAATGTCATATGTATGATTCTAGTTTGCTATACCATGTGCCACCTACTAGGGAGAGTTACCCACCTGAGAACGCCATGCCCCGTCTGGACCTGAAACAGCAGCAATGGAAGACTGGGTAGGCTGGTAAGATCCTTGCTGGATCCGTCATTGGTTTCAGATGCCTTCTGTGTCTTCTCACTTCCCCAGGTTGAGCCTCCTCCATCTATCTCATCCTCGTGGTGGCCGGTCCATGCGTCTCGTGCTGCTTCCTGCAGATTTCCCAATGGTGTCCCTCTGGTGCCTTGTGGTCAATGGTTCTCAAGGGCTTCCTGTGTGGATTGGACCATAACTCGCTGCTTGTTTTTATGCCAGCCTACCCTGTGTCCTCTTGTTTGTCCTACCTTTCTTTCTACTCTTTCCCTACTCAGTTCTTTCGCCTTACCTTCACTTGCTGTTTCCTTGCATTCCCTTTTTCTCTTTCTAGGTGCCATCCTGAATTAAGAGGAGATAGAAGGCTTTGCAGGACCAGAAATCCTGATACATAGCGTCTTCCTCACCATTCATTCCTTCATTCATTCATTCATTCATTCTTTGTAGTAATCAAGGTTTTGTACGACTCTATAGATCTACATTTGGTAACACTATTCAACACTGACCTGATTAACCTTGACAAAAAATGGATAAATCATGACGTCCATGATGAATGTTAAGTGCAAATGCATACAAGATGAATCATTCGGAGAAGATGCAAAAGCCAAGGGGCAACAAATTTGCTTCCTAACTACCAGTGGGAGCTCGCTAATAGGGACACTTTCACCTTGCTGAAGATGCAAAATAAAACAATTTCTTTTTGGACGGAAAATGGTAAGCAAGGAATAAGCATCAACACGGAATATTCATCATGACTTTCTCCTCTATTTAATGCTTAGGAAGAGGTAATATCCAGGGATATAACGAATGCAGACAACATACTTAGTTTAATAAAGGTTTCAAAGTAGTAGCAACATCCATAGGAAGAAATAAATTAAAAACGAGATTAGACTTTTGAGCAGCATAATCCATCCAGGATAAAAAATTAGGAACCGCTGCAGTGAAAATCTACCAAAGGCGAGTTTGAGAAAAAAGTGTAAATGGCCATAAATTAAATATTCCTGGTGTTATGGTTACCATGGCTTAGATACTCAATACCTACTATCCAAAGAGCATACATCTGTGTAGGCCAAAGGGTTAAATCTTATCAGGGTGCACTCAAATTGTCATACTTCCCAGATCAATATAATTTATAAATGTACAAGTGACTCTGATAACACATTTTATTCCATAGGGAGGACTAATTCATAAAGAAATATATATTAGGAAAATAACAGTTTTAATGGTTGTAATCGAAAATTACAGATGAACAAAAACACAACAAACCAATACTATGTGGTCAGGATTTCTGGTGCATATAAAAAGCAGGCAATCAGTTTCCCAGATATATAGGCTGTAGCAGAGAAATTACAACCGACTTAGGTTGGTTATGCATGTATCATGGGAGTTGAGAGGAAGCAAATATCCTGCTGAATTATTTCTTAATAAAACAGGGAGTTGCTTAGCTTTGACTGTGTGGTAGACACCTATCATTATGTCTACTGAGAGAAAAAAGAAAACACTAACTTGTAGGCATGACTGTTACCTTAGCTAGCAACCCTTCCTCCAAAAAGTAAAGGAAATTTAAACTCTCAGACAAAATCAATGATGGAATAAAGTACATTAATAATCACGCCATATTTTTTCTCAGATAATGGCATGTACTAGTTTTTCTACTTTGGTCATGGCAACTTAGGGCCTAATTAGGATGTCGGTCGTAGTTTCCTCCGAACGACAGCTCTGCGGTTTCGAGACCGACCATATGTCAGATATTAAAACAAGTACTTTTATCATTAAACCTGGAAGAAGCTTGGCATACACCAATGACATACCTCGCTTTTAAACAAATTACTAACAAAGCAACTAAACAAGGGTCGCTGCTAACTGACAGGTAAAAGCCACGCCTGGTCGGTGATGCAAACATACAAACAATTGAAACAACAACCCTACTTACAAGAATGCTTTAGAGATCATTACAAGAGGAAACTAACCCTGCTGAGACTGGGGTCTTTCTCGACCAAAGACCTTACACCAAAATGGCTACGGACTTGGCCATCTCTGGACTGTCGTCTCTGTGGTAACGGAGAAGAGTCGTTATTACACATATTATGCATCTGCCAGGCTTTATACAATTTAAGGAAGATCCTCTTGAGGCCAATCTTAAGAGAAACACAAGTCAGGACCTGTAGAGCGGCTGTTATATATTGCCTCAGCGGGTCTTCGGTCCAACTTTCCTGCTAAACAATCAAATTCCTGACATTTGCAGCTCAAGAGCTTGAAAAGAAGGATGCAGCGAAATAGAATCTGGGAAAGATGGACATACATCAGCTGGCTGGACATAGACCTTTCTTGATGCTTTTTGCACTCTCCCTTCCTCCTTTTTCCTTTTTCCTTCTACAGGAAGTACTATTGTCCGGGAAAGTATAAGACCCACATGTGCTGCATTCTCATTTCTCTTTTCTATCTCTCCGAACATTCCAAATTGAAAGAAGGCCCAGAGATGTTTATATCTTGTGAAAAACTTAAAAAGATCAAAAGCACAAGCACTTTTAGCGAAAAGAGAGCACACCAATGTTTACATTACACCTATTAAGTAGTATAGTCAAAGTATTTTGCTATAATAGCCGTTCATAGGTACTACGTGAGGGCCATTCCTCCTTTTTTTAATATTGTCTTATTGTTTTTATTCTTTAATTACGTACATTTGTGCATTGTTGCTTTCCTCATGGTGGCAAGTTTCACCCTGTATGATGTGGTTTATTTCATGGTGGTATGTTCTACCCTTTTATGATTTTAACAAATCAAATAAAAGTATACTTTGCACTAACTTGTAGCCATGACTGTTACCTTAACTAGCAACCCTTCCTCCAACAGTAAAGGAAATTTAAACTCTCAGACAAAATCAATGATGGAATAAAGTACATTAATAATCACGCCATATGTTTTCTCAGATAATGGCATGTACTAGTTTTTCTCCTTTGGTCTTGGTAACTTAGGGCCTAATTAGGTTGTCGGTCATAGTTTCCTCCGAACGACATTTCTGCGGTTTCGAGACCGACCGACCTCGGGTTGGCGGTCCAAATCTACAATACACATGGTGCGGTCGCAGAGTCCCATTTCCCTATGGGAGCTTGTGAGGCAGTCGGAAACTGGCCGCAGCACAAGCTCCCATAGAGAAATGAGAGTCACTGTAAGGCAGGCACCGTGGTGCAGGGATTTACGGGGGGGCACCATAGGTGTCCCTTGGTCCCCAACCGGAGGCCGCAGAGAAAGGGAGGCCCTGCTAGGGGCCACCAAAGTCGCTTTCCGACAGGCTTTTCATGTCAGAAACCGCGACATGGAAAGCCTGTTGGAAACCAACATCATAATCCCGACGGCGGAAATGCCGTCTGCACGGGATTATGTGTGGTTTCCGATGGGCCGTCGGGCTCCTTGAGCCCATTGGAAGCCAGCCGAAATTACCAGCCGGTTTGAATTCCGACCGCCGTAATTCTAATACAGCGGTCAGAATTCAAACCAAGGATGTCAGTTGGAAAGCCTCCGACCTGCGTTCCAAGGAATTCGGTAAATAACCGAATATTCTCAAATAAATAATAAGAATGAGTTGTGGATGTTTTTCCGAGGCTTTGTAAATTGTATTAAAGATGGAAACTGACCTTGGCGAAAGCTGGATGTAGTTTTTGAGGTTTGACTCCCACTGAGGCTTATCATTGAGAGTGGGGAGGTGGGATCACCCCAGGAAGTGGGGAGGAGTGGAGTAGGCCAGGGTGACATATGATATGCTAATATAAAGTTGGGGCTCTGAGGTTCAGGCACCCCGGTGTGTTGCAGACCAAGTAACCATGTCTGCGCAGTTTTTGCTCGTCCCTTAAATCACACATGATGACTTTATCTTTGATAATCCAATAAAATTCAGGATAAAGTGCCTACGCAGGACTGGGGGCGGTGTAAGCCTCAAGAATGGATGGAATAATGTGCCCTCAACAAAGTCAGGTTAGACAATGAAATAGACAGCATAATCAATCAAATAAGCCTTCTTGAGACAGGTAACAATTTAGAAATCATGAAGGTTTATTAAAGATTCAAATTCTTTGCAAAATATAGGAAATTAGCATAAGGCTCAGTCAAATGCAGCATAAAAATTCACAAAATATTCCAAGTCCTATGCAAGAGATAGACTGACACGGATCTGCTCTCTAAGGGTCGGGGCAAACCAGACGAAACAAGACAAGGCCAGTGTTGGAAAAGAAGGGGTATTCCACGCAGGTGAGGATTTATGTACACTTATTTATTTGAAGATAAGATCCTCACAAGGAGCGGTGTCAGTGCGAGGCATGTGGCATCACAGAGCTCTCAGCCACACTAACTGCCAAATCCAATTGACACACCTAGAACCATGCCACATCATTCCATGTTCCACAATCCACCACCACTCTCATCATTCTACCTACCCATCTCTATCCACAGCCACCCATCCCTCTAGAATGGACCTCTTTTAAAACCAAATGCAGAATAAAAAACACAGTCAGCAGAAAATTAAACACGTTTCAAAGTTCAACCAATCACAGTACAGCAATATGCAACAATGCAGAGCTAAAATAAATAATAATTAATCCCTATTTGACCTAATGTCAATGTATGCGACAGTACAAATCTAGTTACACACCAACAATGGCAAACCCATGCAACGAATCGACCTCCTGAGACAGACAGAAAAGGCCCTTGAACAGTTAACAATTACATTTGGAAGGATAGCTTCCTCCCAAGTTCTTAGAGAACAGCATGTCAACACAGCATTTCATTAGTGCACATTATGCTTTGTGTGATGAAAGGAGATATAAAAACATGAACACACAGAAATACAAGATGGAGTTAGACTTGGTTTGGCCTAGTTTATCCTTGAAAATGTCTATAAAGTGCAGTAAAATTGTTTTTAATGCAAGGGGCCTGATTCAGAAAGGTAAATAAACACTTCTATCTAAGTGTACGATTGTTTGCTATGCACAAAGGGATTTACGAGTAGTATCTTTAAGGGTGCTGAGTCTCCACACATTAAAAACCTATCTTTTTATGTGTGGAGACTCCACACTTGTAAAGATACTACTTGTAAATCCCTATGTAAATAACAAATGGAACAGTGCAATTTAGACTCCACCCTTACACGTCACAGAAATGGAATTATATACATGCACCTGACATTAATCTCATTGTGTGTCTTAACTTTATTAACGTGAGTGAAGTATTTAAACACATTACTGAATGGTATTCACTGTAGAAACTAGAGATTTATATTTTTGTGCACTAATGTTCAGTTTAAACAGGAATCATGTATTTCTTTATTCACGTTTTACACTTACACTTCAAGTCATATTTGTATATATAAACATGTATTATTTTGCTCACATTTTGCAGCTCTTTTAAAAGTTACACTTGTGCATGTATAGCCATGTATTTGAAGTGCAAATTAAATGCTCATTTAGGTTAGCCTGACTACAGGCCTCAGTCAAAATATATTTTGCTTGTTAGCATGCTTTTCTTTTCTCCAGGTTTATTATTTCATTAGTTAGAGAAAGGCTTATTGTCTGTATTGGATGGCTCACAGAGAGGGCCTGAGAGAGATAGAAGCTTTCTGTTCATCATGTACCAGGATGGCAAGATGTTCAAGGTTGAGAACCGCAGTTTCAGTTTGATGCATTGGGAATTCAGAGCTATGTTGCAGATACACTCGAGTGGTGCTCTGATTGGTTTCTGGTGGTGTGAGGGAGATAAGACGTTTTTGAATCTCCTGTTACTTTTATATTGGTGTTCCTATAGTTTTGGGTTAGGAAAGATGCCCTTTAGACTTAGAGGGGTACAGATCCCTCTGCTTGCTCTATTCTTGCAAGTGGGAGGCTTTATGGTAAATGCTTATTTCCTTTTCTTTTAGAATTCTACTGGAGTCTGACCATGCTGTCACCTTGTTCTTCGGTGTTCCCGAATTAGAGACCTTTAATTAATTAATCCATAATTGACTTATGTTTAGAATAGAGAAGGGAAGTCTCTTTATGGAACACCTGTTCAGTTTTATCTCTTATTGTATAAATGTGACTGTCACAATTCTGTATCTCAATCTGTTGCGTCGCGAACAACTGAGATATTTCACCTCGCCTATTGTACTAATGTACCTATTGAATTTGTATTTGGCTTGTATTTTTACTGGATTGTTTGGTAATCCAAATAAAACTCTTTATTCATAATTAGTGATTCCTGGTCCTCATTGTGGAGTCAAGTGGGCTTCACAAGTTAAAATTGTATCGTTGATGTTTTTTACCTTTCAATGCTTCACGTCAGCTATCAAAGATTCACACTACCAATGGAAAGAAATCTTTGCCCACTTGACTATGAGATAACGTTGCAAGGCCCAGAATGCTCCAGCACAAAAAATTGTAAACATTCACAAAAGTGTAGGTTTACCTTTGTGAATCAGGCCCGAAATGTTCATGATACTGGGCACACATTTATTAATCAAAAATATATTTCACACACACACACACACACGTGCCAGTGGAGATCTAGATGTTACTGACTAATACATAAAGGACCACTTTAAAGTTCACAGAATGATGCAATAATTGTGGAACTCCCATGAGCACGTTCAGTAGCATACAACCCCTTTCAAGGTAGGTAGGTTGTTCAAAATGTCTCGGAATAGACAACAAGCGTTTTCTGGTAGCCCCCTCACTATTAAATGCTGCCTTCGGAAAACATGATCAATCTCTAAAGATTAAGGTATATAAACATTCATTTTGCTGGTCTGATATTTTACTTTCCGAATATTTAGTGACTTGCTCACGAGACAAAGTCCTCTGACAGAACGTTAGTAAACTATTCTCAGGATTTACGTTCTTGATTTTGCTGTCATTTTCACCTCTTCGTTCTTTGACATAAAGCAGAAAATAGGAGTAAAGGAATGTTTAGTTTAGTTTTGAGGTTCACATTAACTTTCAAAGGGAACTGTTCAATAAGAGTTCTTTTTAAGAATATGGCTTCGTTCTTTCTCTCATTATACCATTCACCGCTGAAAATAAACCATGAAATAAATGTTCCTTTACCGTACAGTCCGGAAACTGCAGCTATAATTTAAGTTGAATTGCCTTGACTGAGCTTTCCAAAGTGAGTCATGAGCACACTGTTTTGATTAAGGTGTGCAGGCCCTTTATGGTCTTGCTTTCTCTATCTACCCGCAGGTCACAACTGTGCAGACGTCCAGCCAATTTACTTTAAAAACATTTTGCAAATAGTGCCAAGGTCTGCTGATAGAACAGTAGATAAGGTTGATTTAAATATACCTTTTGGAAATGGCACATGTTTGGATCAAACAAGCTGATTATAATACATCCTCTAAGATTACCTTTTAAAAGTAAATCAACGACTACAATTACTAGACATGTTACACAATGCATTCAAGAACCTGTCTCTGAGCTTACCATGGACTTAAAATATTGTGCATGATTCAGACATTGACAAAGACAAACGTTCAGGTGTAGATCTACCCTGGCGATCAAAAATGACATTCCATGTTCTCTCCTTACAGAAATTGGTTCTAATTTCACATTGAGTATGAAAGAACAAGTAGCAAATCACTTTTATGTTTTCAAATATTTTGCATGGCTTTTTGGTTGAAAAAAGACATCAAAATGGAAGTATTGGGTAAACTACAATTCATTGAATACTTTGTCATCACACCTAAAAATGGCAGGATGTTTCATAGTTATATTTTGGAGCCTTGCCTTCTAGTGAAGGAAATGTGTTACCTCCTAGATAAAGTTACAATTTTTCAATTTTTTACTTTCCTTATGGGCAAGTCATCTATTGTTTGTTCATTGTGTGCTAGCTAGTAGCCTGAGAAAGGGCTGAATTTTGTTTATTATGCCATCAGGCATTGTGGCACAGAGAGGTATCTTCGCTGATATGGACACAATAGGTAATTTTTTAGCAATAGACAATATGGGGCTTAGTTATCAAAAAGACACACAGTGCAGCACAGCAAGTCACCTTGCTGCGCTGCGCGATAGAGAAAGGAAAAAGGCATAAATGTGCTTATTTAACACAATACGGCACATTCCTGCCTTTTGCAGCGCTGGTGCACAATGTGCTTTCTAGCGCCAAGCCAGGAACTCTTTCACCATGGTGCAAGGGTGACTGCGTTGTAAGTGTAGCGTCCTCCCTAGCCTGGGTACCTGCCAATGACCATGCCACACATGGAGCTTAGTATAAAACATGTTTATTCATCTGCGTGTAACCGCAAACTCAACATTCTAAACCTGCCTTCACTTCGCTACGGTCTAACACTAACATCACAGTTTTATGGAGTCCTTCAGGAGCCAAAAGGGTTCCGTCATTGCTAACTCACACGATACTACATCCCCCTCTATTAAACAAAAAAAAAAACATTTACAACTATATACACAATTATAGCTCTTCAATGAGTCTTTGTTGCGCTCTGATCACAAGTCCTGATCGTGTCTTTGGAAACTGAGGACAGACAGAAGAAGTGTCTGTGAAGTGCAATGTGATGTAGGAACAACAGCAGTCATGGGGTTTTCGTTTGTCCTTTCAGAACCAGTCTCTGCGTGGACATCAGTGCCTGACGAGCGATGAGCCACATGTCGGAAAAGTGACAAATCTCGTGTTATGGACTTCCCAGGGCGTTGGGCAGTCATCATATGTCCTTTGCTGGTCACAACATGAAAGGTCTCAGCATCGAAGAGAGCATCAGATTTTCGTCTTGTAGACTGACGGACGGTGTTGAGACAGAATATCCAGCTGGAAATGTTGACTTACACAAATATCAAGTTGGAAATATCGTGATTCAGAAATATCGACAGCAAGAATATCGTGGACAAGAATATCGAATTTAAAGTAAGAAATATTGTTTTTAAAAATATAGAAGTCATTAATATTGTCTGCAAAAATATAGTTGTTTAAAATATCGATTTTTTAATTAGTGTTATGTATTTTAGTTTATATTTTAAATGTTTGTGTTGCATGTTTTTTTGTATAAGTATTGTTTATGTTTTTTAATATATGTGTTAGATTTTTAGTAGTTATCAATTTAATTTTAATTACTTTTTGTGTTTTTTAGTTCCGTAGCGGGTTGTGGGTTTATACGAGAATAGGGTGGGAAGTAATTTAATTATAATAAATAAATAATTATTTTTTATTTATTTAATTTAGATTTCATAGTGTTAATAATTCATTGATTGAAAATTAATTATGGAAATTGTGTAATTAATTTTAGGTGTGGGTTGTGGGGTTTATAAGGGTAAAGGGTAGGAAGTAATAAATGTTTAATTAAGTAATAATTAGGTGCTAATTTATATTAAATATTTAATTGATGATTAATTATGGTAATTGTGTGATTTGTTTTAGGTGTGGGTTGTTGGGTTTATGGGGTAAAGGGTGCTAAGTAATTTATTTTTAATAATTAATCATTAGTTCTTAATTAATATTGATTAATTAATTGAAAATTAAATATGGAATTTGTGTAATTAATTTTAGGTGTGTGTTATGGAGTTTATAGGGGTAAAGTGTGGGAAGTAATTTATGTTTAATTAATTAATTATTGGTTGATAATTAATGTTAATTAATTAATTGATATTTAATTAGGGGAGTTGTTTATATTTTTTTGTGTGTTGGTTTTACTTTTATAGGGGTAAAGTGTGGGGAGTAAATTAATTTTACTTACTTTATAATTAGTTTTTATATACTATTAGTTTTTTAATTGAAAATAAGTTTCGATTGTGTAATTAATTTTTTTACAGTTTAATTTTACCAGTGGTTTGTGGGGATTATAGGGGTAAAGTGTGGGAAGTTTATTATTTTTTATGAGTTTTAATTTGTTTTTTAATTAATAATATTTCTTTAATTGGTAATTAATTATGTTAATTATCTAAGTACATTTTTGTTATAACATTTAGATGTGGGTTGTGAATTGTGCGGTGTTATAGGGTAGGAAATAAAAAACGTACATTTATGTAATAATTAATGTTTTTGATTCTAAATAATTTCTAATTAAAATATTTATTTGTTTGAAAATTGTTTTTTATTTCATTTAATATAATATTTGGAGGCATTTGCCAGATGCTTTTAACATTATAATATGTTATTTTGTAATATTAAATATATTTGTATTTTAATTTTTTATATATTTATATTTTTTTTATTTATTTTATTTTTTAAATATTTTTGGCCACACCTACTGGGGCGGTATATTTACTGGTTGCACACTTCCGTCTCTCGTCACGAAGAAAAGCCAATGATTAAGAGTTGAGAATACTCGAAACGCGTCTGGCAGCTGAGAACATTGATGTCGGTCTTTGCCATTCCGGACTGCAGCCTTCACGAATAAATTGGGAAAATCACCTACCTGTCGAGGCTCTTCCTTGGGGGCAACCTTGTGATGTTGGATTTTAGCGGCTGGCCCAGCCGCGGAAGAGCCCCTCCGCCAGTGCGGTCCTGTGGAGATGCCACCCGGTGTTTTCTACATATGGGAGGTACTCCTGTCGTGGAGTCAGAAGAAAGCAGCCTGTTTTTAGCAAGACTGTTCATCTCCCCACTGTGGTTGTTATTAATTTTATTTACTGTAACTTGAAGATGGACTCACTTGAGTTATACTAATGTGTGACTACGAATACCATAAGCCCATGCAATTGACCACACCCACTGGGGCGGTATATTTACTGGTTGCACACTTCCGTCTCTCGTCACGAATAAAAGCCAATGATTAAGAGTTGAGAATACTCAAAACGCGTCTGGCAGCTGAGAACATTGATGTCGGTCTTTCCCATTCCGGACAGCAGCCTTCACGAATAAATTGGGAAAATCACCTACCTGTCGAGGCTCTTCCTTGGGGGCAACCTTGTGATGTTGGATTTTAGCGGCTGGCCCAGCCGCGGAAGAGCCCCTCCGCCAGTGCGGTCCCGTGGAGACGCCACCCGGTGTTTTCTACATATGGGAGGTAGTCCTGTCGTGGAGGCAGAAGCAAGCAGCCTGTTTTTAGCAAGACTGTTCATCTCCCCACTGTGGTTGTTATTAATTTTATTTACCGTAACTTGAAGATGGACTCACTTGAGTTATACTAATGTGTGACTACGAATACCATAAGGCCATGCAATTGACCACACCCACTGGGGCGGTATATTTACTGGTTGCACACTTCCGTCTCTCGTCACGAATAAAAGCCAATGATTAAGAGTTGAGAATACTCAAAACGCGTCTGGCAGCTGAGAACATTGATGTCGGTCTTTCCCATTCCGGACTGCAGCCTTCACGAATAAATTGGGAAAATCACCTACCTGTCGAGGCTCTTCCTTGGGGGCAACCTTGTGATGTTGGATTTTAGCGGCTGGCCCAGCCGCGGAAGAGCCCCTCCACCATTGCGGTCCCGTGGAGACGCCACCCGGTGTTTTCTACATATGGGAGGTAGTCCTGTCGTGGAGGCAGAAGCAAGCAGCCTGTTTTTAGCAAGACTGTTCATCTCCCCACTGTGGTTGTTATTAATTTTATTTACCGTAACTTGAAGATGGACTCACTTGAGTTATACTAATGTGTGACTACGAATACCATAAGGCCATGCAATTGACCACACCCACTGGGGCGGTATATTTACTGGTTGCACACTTCCGTCTCTCGTCACGAAGAAAAGCCAATGATTAAGAGTTGAGAATACTCGAAATGCGTCTGGCAGCTGAGAACATTGATGTCGGTCTTTGCCATTCCGGACTGCAGCCTTCACGAATAAATTGGGAAAATCACCTACCTGTCGAGGCTCTTCCTTGGGGGCAACCTTGTGATGTTGGATTTTAGGGGCTGGCCCAGCCACGGAAGAGCCCCTCCGCCAGTGCGGTCCCATGGAGACGCCACCCGGTGTTTTCTACATATGGGAGGTAGTCCTGTCGTGGAGGCAGAAGCAAGCAGCCTGTTTTTAGCAAGACTGTTCATCTCCCCACTGTGGTTGTTATTAATTTTATTTACCGTAACTTGAAGATGGACTCACTTGAGTTATACTAATGTGTGACTACGAATACCATAAAGCCATGCAATTGACCACACCCACTGGGGCGGTATATTTACTGGTTGCACACTTCCGTCTCTCGTCACGAAGAAAAGCCAATGATTAAGAGTTGAGAATACTCGAAACGCGCCTGGCAGCTGAGAACATTGATGTCGGTCTTTGCCATTCCGGACAGCAGCCTTCACGAATAAATTGGGAAAATCACCTACCTGTCGAAACTCTTCCTTGGGGGCAACCTTGTGATTTTGGATTTTAGCGGCTGGCCCAGCCGCGGAAGAGCCCCTCCGCCAGTGCGGTCCCATGGAGACGCCACCTGGTGTTTTCTACATATGGGAGGTAGTCCTGTCGTGGAGACAGAAGCAAGCAGCCTGTTTTTAGCAAGACTGTTCATCTCCCCACTGTGGTTGTTATTAATTTTATTTACCGTAACTTGAAGATGGACTCACTTGAGTTATACTAATGTGTGACTATGAATACCATAAGGCCATGCAATTGACCACACCCACTGGGGCGGTATATTTACTGCTTGCACACTTCCGTCTCTCGTCACGAAGAAAAGCCAATGATTAAGAGTTGAGAATACTCAAAACGCGTCTGGCAGCTGAGAACATTGATGTCGGTCTTTGCCATTCCGGACTGCAGCCTTCACGAATAAATTGGGAAAATCACCTACCTGTCGAGGCTCTTCCTTGGGGACAACCTTGTGATGTTGGATATATATATATATATATATTATCTACTGGCGGTCGCCAGTAGATAGTTATAGTTAGGACCTATTTTCCATAGGAAATTCGCAACATTCTATTTCCAATAACTTTGGCACCGGTTGACGAATCTTCACGAAATTTTCAAAACTCGTGGGGCGCTCCGGTTTGCTCCTATCCTGAAAGTTTCGGGGTTATTCGGCAAGCGGGGGCCGAGAAAAAAGGGGGGTCCCAAAACGTGTTTTCCCCATGCAATTTTCCATAGGAAACTTTAGACACGGCTACTGCCCGAACTGCTGAACGAATTACACCAAATTTGGCAAAGAGGTAGTTCTTGGTTCAGAAAGAACCCTTTTTGTTAAATGGTGTAAATCTGTTCAGTAGTTGCTGAGAAAATCAAAAGTAAAAACACATATATATCTATGGCCGCGGAGGATCCGCGCACCCTCCCGATCACGAGCTGTATGCTAATTGGCTGTCAACACTTCAAACCAGGAAGTGTTGGCAGCCATCTTGTGCCTCGGTAAAACCGAGGCACAAGAAATGAGAGAAACAAGTGCGCAAAATGCAAAAAGGGGGCAGGGTAGAAACACCCTGACCCCCTAGGCCTGCTTAGGGGGTCCCACAAGGACCCCCAGGGCCAAAAAAAGCATTTTTTTTTAAAACAAAATCGGCGAGATTCGCGCACCCAGCGCAAATTTCGGACGAAAATAAAAAAAAAACAAAGCGCGGGCTCCCGTGCTTC
The DNA here is from genome assembly GCA_963921515.1 of Calotriton arnoldi. Classification (NCBI taxonomy): domain Eukaryota; kingdom Metazoa; phylum Chordata; class Amphibia; order Caudata; family Salamandridae; genus Calotriton; species Calotriton arnoldi. Next base: position 950,601 of record CAWUFW010006817.1, read on the forward strand.
ATATTCAAAAAGCCCCCGGGTGGGCCAAGTCCCGGGGGCACTGAAAAAATGTGTGGGGGGGCCCCAATGCCCCCCCAAGCACCGGGGACCACCACCCCCTGGGGCTTTCATTAATTATTTGCGGGGGGCACACGGCCCCCCCGCAGCCCCGGGGACTGCCACCCCCCGGGGCTTCTTTTTAAAAAAAAAATAAACCTGTGTGGGGGGGGCTCGAGCCCCCCCACACGCCCCGGGGACCGCCACCTCCCCGGGGCACTAAAAATGTAAATTTGGGGGTCCGTTACGGACCCCGAGCCCCGAGGACCACCACCTCCCCGGGAATGTGCACACGATGGGAGGGGGCCACGCGGCCCCTCCTGGAGCCTGTGATGGCCCTGGGGACCCCCACCCCTAGGGCTGGCTCCTGCAGTGTCCCGGGGTGCCCACCCCCAGGACACTGCTGTTTGCAATGACAGGGCGGGAGCCTCGCGGCTCCCGCCCTGTCATTGCAAACTGCTTTGCTTCATTGAAGCGAGAGCAGGGAAACCTGCTCTCGCTTCAGTGAAGCAAGCAGATCGCTTTCCACACGGGGAGCTGCATGTCAGCAGCTCCCATGTGGAAAGCAATGCCGCTCCCGCAGGACGCGGGGAGCCGGGCGGGACCGTGGGGGCATTGGGGCTCCCCATGGTCCCCAACGGATAGGGCCAACCCCGGGGGATGGGGTCCCCGTGGCTGGAAGTGGCCCGGGAGGGGCCACGTGGCCCCCTCCCCAAAATTAAAAATTAAATATAAAAATAAAAATAAAGGCCGGCCCCGAGGAATGGGGTCCCCGGGGCCAGTAGGCCTCAGGAGGGGGCCAGGCAGCCCCCTCCATAAAAGAGAAAACAAAATCTGGCCATGCCTCGGGGATGGGGTCCCCGGGGCCGGGATTGGCCACGGGAGGGGGGCCACGCGGCCCCCATCCCGTTCATTTTTTTTTTTATTAAAAAGGGGTCAGGCCCTGGGGGATGGGGTCCCCAGGGCCCAAAAAAAGTAAAAAGAAGGGGGGCCACACAGCCCCCCTTCCCCAATTTTTTTTTTTTAAAAACACGCGATCGTGCCGGAGGCTTCGCCCCCTCCCAGCAACACTCTGCAAACGCGCCCTGTGGTGCGTTTTAAGTTGGGAAATGAATTCCCCTTCAATCCTGAGGGCCCCTGGGGGTCAACTAGCCCACCAGGTACCTCCAGTAAGCGCCACAGGCCTGCCTTGCAGAGAGGTGGTCCAGGCCACGCCCCTTTTTACACCTCTATGCAACGCAGCTCTGTGGCGCTTACTGGAGGTACCTTGTGGGCTAGTTGGACCCCAGGGACCCTCAGATTCAAGGGGACTTAATTCCCCAACTTAAAACGCGCCACGGGGCGCGTTTGCACAGTGGTGAAGGGAGGGGGCGGGGCCTGAGGTGACATGTGTGCAAACACGCCCTGTGGCGTGTTTTAAGTTGGGGGATTAAGATATAGACACTCATGTAGCTATTCACAAACCCATGCAGCCGCTTACACACCAACAGACAGACGGATACAGACATTCACACAGTTTAGTCACTAACCCATGCATTCAGTAAGATACGTTTAATCACTCATTTGTAGAGTCAGTCACACACCTACTAAATCATCCATTCAGACACTTATACACCCACTCATTCTTCAATACGCCTTTCCCTATATATTAAACATATTTAAACTTTACAGAAACACACAGTCACTGGATGATGTCATCAGTGATGTCATCAGTGATGTCATTTGAGATGTCATCAGTGATGTCATCAGTGATGTCACTGACCATGTCATGAGTGATGTAATATGTGACGTCATCAGCAGTGCATTGCATGGGCGCGAGTTATAGTTAGCTGAACTAAATATAACGGGGGAATTTCTATGGTTTTGTATGAGTGAAATGTCCAACTAACTATAACGCCCCTGAAACCTATGGTTTTTTCAGTGAATTTCTAAGGTTTTTTAAGTGCTAATTTCTAATTATAACGTGCCTGAAACCTATGGTTTTTTCAGTGAATGTCAAAGGTTTTTTAAATGCTAATTTCTAACTATACCATGCCTGAAACCTATGGTTTTTTCAGTGAATTTCAAAGGTTTTTTAAATGCTAATTTCTAACTATGCCTACAAAGGTAGGACATGTGAAGAACGAGGAAGAAAAGCGCACAAAGAAGCAAGACAAATGCAGAAAGAGGCAACAGAAGTCAGGAAAGACGAAGAAAAGTGCAAGAAGAAGCGAGATGTGCAGAAAGAACCAACAGAGGAGCAGAAAGTCCTCCTGTGCCCCCAACTTTTTGCTGACGGGTACTGGTGGTAACTGACTCTGACTAACCGGCCCTAGAGCCAGTGCTATGCTAAAAGACACTTAGAATACAGTGACAACACCTACATACACTAGGGAACACTATGCGTTGGGGTACCCCTGTGATTAGCATGACCTCCTCTGTATTTGCCATGAGTTAGTGCCTGGGTCATTGGATGAGTACATGGGTACTGACTGGATGATTAGAGTACTGCAAGGAGAGTGGATGGTGAATTTATAAACGCTTGTGTTTTGGCGGAGTGATTGGATAAGGACATGGAACTGGTTGGGTGATTGGAGGAGTGCATGGGTAGTGACAAGGAGATGGCTGGACTGCATCAATAGTCCTCAGGGGATTGTAGCAGTGCATGTGTTAGTGCCTGCATCATTGCATGAGTACATGGGTAGTGACTGGATGATTAGAGTACTGCAAGGAGAGTGCATGGTGAATTTATAAGTCCTTGTGTTTTGGCGGAGTGATTGGATAAGTACATGGTGCTCGCTGGGTGATTGGAGGAGTGCATGGGTAGTGACATGGCGATGGCTGGACTGCATCAGTAGTGCTCAGGGTATTGTAGCAGTGCATGAGTTAGTGCATGGGTCATTGCATGAGTGCATGGGTACTGACTGGATGATTAGAGTAATGCAAGGAGAGTGCATGGTGAATTTATAAGTGCTTGGGTTTTGGCGGAGTGATTGGATAAGTACATGGTGCTCGCTGGGTGATCGGAGGAGTGCATGGATAGTGACAGGGCGATGGCTGGACTGCATCAGTAGTGCTCAGGGTACTGTAGCAGTGCATGAGTTAGTGCATGGGTCATTGCATGAGTGCATGGGTACTGACTGGATGATTAGAGTAATGCAAGGAGAGTGCACAGTGAATTTATAAGTGCTTCGGTTTTGGCAGAGTGATTGGAAAAGTACATGGTGCTCGCTGGGTGATCGGAGGAGTGCATGGGTAGTAACAGGGCGATGGCTTGACTGCATCAGTATTGCTCAGAGTATTGTAGCAGTGCATGAGTTAGTGCATGGGTCATTGCATGAGTGCATGGGTACTAACTGGATGATTGGAATACTGCAAGGAGAGTGCATGGTGAATTCATAAGTGCTTGGGTTTTGGCGGAGTGAGTACACACATGTCACCTCAGGCCCGCCCCCTCCCTCCACCACTGTGCAAACGCGCCCCCTGGCGGGTTTTAAGTTGGGGGATTAATTCCCCTTGAATCCTGAGGGTCCCTGGGCCAACTAGCCCACCAGGTACCTCCAGTAAGCGCCACAGAGCTGCGTTGCAGAGAGGTGGTCCAAGGCCACTCCCCTTTTTACACCTCTCTGCAACGCAGCTCTGTGGCGCTTACTGGAGGTACCTAGTGGGCTAGTTGGACCCAAGGGACCCTCAGGATTCAAGGGGACTTAATCCCCAAACTTACAACGCGCCAGAGGGCCTATTTGCACAGTGGTGAAGGGAGTGGGTGGGGCCTGATGTGACAAGTGTGCAAACGCGCCCCGTGGCACGTTTTAAGTTGGGAGATTTACTCCCCTTGAATCCTGAGGGTCCCTAAGGCCCAACCAGCCCACCAGGTACCTCCAGTAAGCACCACAGAGCTGCGTTGCAGAGAGGTGGTTCGAGACCACGCCCCTTTTTACACCTCTCTGCAACGCAACTCTGTTGCACTTACTGAAGGTACCTGGTGGGCTAGTTGGCCGCGTTGGCCCCCCTCCCGTGGCCAATTCCGGCCCCGGGGACCCCATCCCCCGGGGTATGGCCAGATTTTGTTTTCTTTTTTTCTTTTTTTATGGAGGGGGGCTGCCTGGCCCCCCTCCTGAGGCCCCTACAGGCCCCGGGGACCCCATCCCCCGGGGACGTCCTTTATTTTTATTTTTATATTTTATTTTTTAATTTTGGGGAGCCCCAAGGCCCCCACGGTCCAGCCGGCTCCCCGCGTCCTGTGGGAGCCGGCATTGCTTTTCCACATGGGGAGCTGCTGACATGCAGCTCCCCGTGTGGAAAAGCAATCTGCTTTGCTTCACTGGAAGCGAGCAGGTTTCCCTGCTCTCGCTTCAATGAAGCAAGCAGTTTGTAACGACAGGGCGGGAGCCGCGAGGCTCCCGCCCTGTCATTGCAAACAGCAGTGTCCCGGGGGTGGGCACCCAGGGACACTGCAGGAGCCGGCCCTGGGGGGTGGCGGTCCCCAGGACCATCACAGGCTCCAGGAGGGGGGCCGCGTGGCCCCCCCTCCCATTGTGTGCACAGCCCGGGGAGGTGGTGGTCCCCGGGGCTCGGGGGTCCGTAACGGACCCCCAAATTTAAATTTTTAGTGCCCCGGGGAGGTGGCGGTCCCCGGGGCATCAAGCCCCCCATACAGGTTTTTTTTTTTTGTTAAAAGAAGCCCCGGGGGTGGCGGTCCCCGGGGCTGCGGGGGGGCCGTGTGCCCCCGCAAATAATTAATGAAAGCCCCGGGGGTAGCGGTCGCCGGGGCTTGGGGGGGCCTTGGAGGCCCCCCCACACATTTAAAAATTAGCCCCGGGGGGTGGCAGTCCCCGGGGCTGCGGGGGGCTGCGTGCCCCCTGCAACTCATAAATCAAGCCCCGGGGAGGTGGCGGGGGGGCATTGGGGGCCCCCCACACATTTTTTCAGTGCCCCCGGGACTTGGCCCACCTGGGGGCTTTTTGAATATGAAGCGCGGGAGCCCGCGCTTTGTTTTTTTTTAATTTTCAGCTGAAATTTGCGCTGGGTGCGCGAATCTCGCTGATTTAAAAAAAAAAAATGCTTTTTTTGGCCCTGGGTTCCTTGTGGGACCCCCTAAGCAGGCCTAGGGGGTCAGGGTGTTTCTACCCTGCCCCCTTTTTGCGTTTTGTGCACTTGTTTCTCTCATTTCTTGTGCCTCGGTTCTACCGAGGCACAAGATGGCTGCCAACACTTCCTGGTTTGGAGTGTTGACAGCCAATTAGCATACAGCTCGTGATCGGGAGGGTGCGCGGATCCTCCGCGGCCATAGATATATATGTGTTTTTACTTTTGATTTTCTCAGCAACTACTGAACGGATTTACACCATTTAACAAAAAGGGTTCTTTCTGAACCAAGAACTACCTCTTTGCCAAATTTGGTGTAATTCCGTTCAGCAGTTCAGGCTGTAGCCGTGTCTAAAGTTTCCTATGGAAAATTGCATGGGGAAAACACGTTTTGGGACCCCCCTTTTTTCTCGACCCCTGCTTGCCGAATCACCCCGAAACTTTCAGGATAGGAGCGGACCAGAGCGCCCCACGAGTTTTGAAAATTTCGCGAAGATTCGTCAACCGGCGCCAAAGTTATTGGAAATAGAATGTTGCGAATTTCCTATGGAAAATAGGTCCTAACTATAACTATCTACTGGCGACCTGCCAGTAGATATATATATATATATATATATATATATATTCACTGAAAAAACTGTAGGTTTCAGACATGTTATAGTTACAAATTAGCATTTAAAAACCTTTGAAATTCACTGAAAAAACCATAGGTTTCAGGGACGTTATAGTTACAAATTAGCATTTAAAAAACCTTAGAAATTCACTGAAAAAACCATAGGTTTTAGGGACAGTTATAGTTAGTTGGACATTGCACTCGTACAAAACCCGTGAAATTCCCCCGTTATAGTTAGTCCAGCTAACTATAACTCGCACCCCGCAATGCACTGCTGATGACGTCACATATTACATCACTCATGACATGGTCAGTGACATCACTGATGACATCACTGATGACATCTCAAATGACATCACTGATGACATCACTGATGACATCATCCAGTGACTGTGTGTTTCTGTAAAGTTTAAATATTTTTAATATATATAGGAAAAGACGTATTGAAGAATGAGTGGGTGTGTAAGTGTCTGTATGGATGATTTAGTAGGTGCGTGACTGACTCTATAAGTGAGTGATTTAACGTATCTTACTGAATGCATGGGTTATTGACTAAACTGGGTGAATGTCTGTATCCGTCTGTCTGTTGCTGTGTAAGTGGCTGCATGTGTTTGTGAATAGCTACATGAGTGTCTATATGAGTTATTGAATGCTTGTCTGAGTATCTGTATGGGTGCCTGAGTGTTTGTGTGGGAGGGGTGTGTGCAACTCTGTGCATAGATGTGTGAGTGGGTGATTCACTGGGTGGATGGTTTCAAGAGTGCAACTGTGATAGACTGTATGGGTGGGTAAGTGTGTGTAAGAGTATGTTAGTGAGTGAATGTATGTCCCAGTGGTACATGTGTGAGTAACTACATATGTGAAAGGCAGTATATATGTGTGTTGGAGTATATAAATAGCTATAAGCGAGAGTGAGTGATTGTGATAGTGGCTGTATGGATGAGTGTGTGCTTGTATCAGTGATTGTATAAGAGCGTAAGATTGTGCTACTATTTGTATGAGTAAGTGAGCTGGTGTGTGTATAACTGTATAGGTGAGTAAATGGTAGTGTGTTTAATTATTTGCATGACTGACTAGGTGTGTGAGTACCTCTATGGATGAGTGGCGGTGTTTGAGTGTCTATATAGGAGTATGAGTGCATATGATAGTCATGTACTGAGTGACCGTAAGTATGAGTGACTGTACGGGTGAGTGAGTGGATGTGTGCGTAGACCTAAGAATCAGTGAGTGGGTATGTAGTTATTGGTGTTGGAGTGTCTATGGTTTTGCGAATGGCAGTCTGTAATTTAGAGTGGGTGTATCAAAGGTTATATTAGGGTGTGAGGAGGTGCATCAGATTATCACGTGGATGATGTCATCAGTGATGTCATTTGAGATGTCATCAGTGATGTCATCAGTGATGTCACTGACCATGTCATGAGTGATGTAATATGTGACGTCATCAGCAGTGCATTGCGGGGCGCGAGTTATAGTTAGCTGGACTAACTATAACGGGGGAATTTCACGGGTTTTGTACGAGTGCAATGTCCAACTAACTATAACTGTCCCTAAAACCTATGGTTTTTTCAGTGAATTTCTAAGGTTTTTTAAATGCTAATTTGTAACTATAACGTCCCTGAAACCTATGGTTTTTTCAGTGAATTTCAAAGGTTTTTTAAATGCTAATTTGTAACTATAACATGTCTGAAACCTACAGTTTTTTCAGTGAATTTCAAAGGTTTTGTAAATGACAATTTTTAAATGTATTAATTGTTATATAAATTTTTTTCATACTGAGTTCCAAATTTTTTAGAAACAATTTTTTTACATATTTTATTTTTTAAATTACATTGTAATTACATATACATTACATTACAAAAATACTTTCTCAGAATGAATTACTTTAGTTTAATTACTTTGCACATAGGCAATAGACTTTTAAGTACAGTAGTTACAGTTGTTGCAATGGGCAACACATTTTCAAACACATTGCAACATTCAGCTCAATGTGAATTTCTAGTTAAATGCAATTAGTTACTTTATGGATTACTTTTCTAACCACATTACTGGATCCTAGATTCAGTCCTGGGACATCTCCTGTAAACAGTTGAGTAAAAGCGTTTTGGTTACAGTCGTGATTTTTAAGGAATATTATTGTACTTTAAAAGTTCACACTTAGAAACTTTTTCTCATAGAATCACCAATGTTATCCTATGGAAGGAAATTCACTTAGAAGTTAAAAACTGTTATCGTTACTTTTTCTTACTCAGTGTTGGATCCTGGATCCAGCACTGGTGCATCTCCTGTAAACAGTTGAAAGAATGCGTTTAAGTCATACAGGCGATTTTTTAGGAATATTTGTAGTTTGTGAAAATCAACACTTTGAAACTTTTCTGCTGAAAACCAGACAATGATATCCTAAGGAAGGAAATTCAAGTTACTGGTAAGTACGGTTAAAATTACTTTTCAGGACCAGTACTGGGCTGAAAGATGCAGCACTGAGGTCTCTCCTGATAACAGGTGAGTAAATCGGAATTCGGATTTCGGCTGATTTTAGAGGAATATTTTAAAGTTCCAAAACTCCACACTTAGAAGAATTTCCAAGTGAAACCAGTCAATGTTAGCCTATGGAAGGAAATTCAAGTTACTGGTAAGTACGGTTAAAATTACTTTTCAGGACCAGTACTGGGCTGAAAGATGCATCACTGAGGTCTCTCCTGATAACAGGTGAGTAAATCAGAATTCGGATTTCGGCTGATTTTAGAGGAATATTTGTATGTTTCAAAAATCAACACTTAGAAACTTTTTCAGCAAAAAGCAGGCAATGATATCCTATGGAAGGAAATTCAAGTTACTGGTAAGTACGGTTAAAATTACTTTTGAGGATCAGTACTGGGCTGAAAGATGCAGCACTGAGGTCTCTCCTGATAACAGGTGAGTAAATCGGAATTCGTATTTCGGCTGATTTTAGAGGAATATTTTAAAGTTCCAAAACTCCACACTTAGAAGAATTTCCAAGTGAAACCAGTCAATGTTAGCCTATGAAGGAAATTCAAGTTACCGGTAAGTACGGTTAAAATTACTTTTGAGGATCAGTACTGGGCTGAAAGATGCAGCACTGAGGTCTCTCCTGATAACAGGTGAGTAAATCGGAATTCGTATTTCGGCTGATTTTAGAGGAATATTTTAAAGTTCCAAAACTCCACACTTAGAAGGATTTCCAAGTGAAACCAGTCAATGTTAGCCTATGAAGGAAATTCAAGTTACTGGTAAGTACGGTTAAAATTACTTTTCAGGACCAGTACTGGGCTGAAAGATGCGGCACTGAGGTCTCTCCTGATAACAGGTGAGTAAATCAGAATTCGGATTTCGGCTGATTTTAGAGGAATATTTGTATGTTTCAAAAATCAACACTTAGAAACTTTTTCAGCAAAAAGCAGGCAATGATATCCTATGGAAGGAAATTCAAGTTACTGGTAAGTACGGTTAAAATTACTTTTGAGGATCAGTACTGGGCTGAAAGATGCAGCACTGAGGTCTCTCCTGATAACAGGTGAGTAAATCGGAATTCGTATTTCGGCTGATTTTAGAGGAATATTTTAAAGTTCCAAAACTCCACACTTAGAAGAATTTCCAAGTGAAACCAGTCAATGTTAGCCTATGAAGGAAATTCAAGTTACCGGTAAGTACGGTTAAAATTACTTTTCAGGACCAGTACTGGGCTGAAAGATGCAGCACTGAGGTCTCTCCTGATAACAGGTGAGTAAATCAGAATTCGTATTTCGGCTGATTTTAGAGGAATATTTGCACAATGGTGAAGGGAGGGGCGGGGCCTGAGGTGACATCTGTGCAAACGCGCCCCGTGGCGCGTTTTAAGTTGGGGGATTAAGTCCCCTTGAATCATGAGGGTCCCTACGGGCCAACTAGCCCACCAGGAACCTCCAGTATGCGCCAGGGGCTGCGTTGCAGAGACATGTACAGAGGCCACACCCCTTTTACACCTCTCTGCAACGCAGCTCTGTGGCGCTTTCTGGACGTACCTGTTGGGCTAGTTGGCCCCCAGGGACCCTCAGGATTGAAGAGGATTTAATTCCCCATCTTAAAACGCGCCACGGGGCCTGTTTGCACACATGTCACCTGAAGCCCCGCCCTCCCTTCACCACTGTGCAAACGCGCCCGTGGCGCGTTTTAAGTCGGGGATTAACTCCCTTGAATCCTGAGGGTCCCTGGGGTGCATCTAGCCCACCATATACCTCCAAAGCGCCAAAGAGCTGCGTTGCAGAGAGGTGTAAAAGGGGCGTGGCCTCTGTACACCTCTCTGCAAGGCAGCCCCTGGCGCATACTGGAGGTTCCTGGTGGGCTACTTGGCCCCAGGGACCCCCAGTATTCAAGGGGAATTCGTTCCCTCTGCAAACGCGCCAGGGGCGCGTTTGCAGAGTGGTGAAGGAAGGGGCGGGGCCTACGGGCCCGATCGTTTTTTTTTTTTTTCTTTTTCCCCCTGAAGGGGGCTGTGTGGCCCCCTTCCTTTTTCCTATTTTTAGGCCCTGGGGACCCCATCCCCCAGGGCCTTACCCCTTTTTTAAATTAAAATAAAAATAAAAAACGGGAAGGGGGCCGCGTGGCCCCCTTCCCTGGGCCTGTATTGGTCCCGGGGACCCCATCCCCGGGGCATGGCCTCTTTTTTTATTTGGAGGGGGCTGCGTGGCCCCCTCCTCAGGCCATTTAAGGCCCCGGGGACCCCATCCCCGGGGCCGGCCTTGCACTTTTTAAAAAAAAATTTTTTACTTTGGGAGGGGGGCTGCGTGGCCCCCTCCCGGGCCACTTATGGCCCCGGGGACCCCATCCCCCGGGGCCTGAACTCTCGTTGGGGACTGTGGGGGTCCCCAAACCCCCACAGTCCCGCCGGCTCCCCGTGTCCTACGGGAGCCGGCATAGCTTTACACATGGGGAGCAGCTAACATGCTGCTCCCCATGTGGAAAGCAGTCGGCTTTGGATATTGGAAGAGAGAGCAGGTTTCCTGCTCTCTCTTCCAATATCCAAAGCAGTTTGCAATGACAGGACGGGAGCCGCGAGGCTCCCGTCCTGTCATTGCAAACAGCAGTGTCCCGGGTAGGCACCCCGGGACACTGCAGGAGCCGGCCCTGGGGGTGGCGGTTCCCAGGGCCATCAAGGGCTCCAGGAGGGGGCCGCGCGGCCCCCTCCCTACATTTTGAAAGCCCCGGGGAGGTGGTGGTCCCCGGGGCTTGGGGTCCAAAACGGACCCCCATTTTAATTTTTCTTAGTGCCCCGGGGAGGTGGTGGTCTCGGGCGTGTGGGGGCTGGAGCCCCCCACACAGGTTTTTAATTTAAAAAAGAAGCCCAGGGGAGGTGGTGGTCCCGGGGCTGCGGGAGGGCTCAGAGCCCTCCCGCACCATTATACATAAGGCCCCGGGGGTGGTGGTCCCCGGGCTTGGGGGCCCTTAGAGGCCCCCCACACATAAAATTAACCCCCCAGCATGCCCCCGGGACTTGGCCCACCCGGGGGCCAATTGACATCGAAGCGCGGAGACCGCGCTCGATTTTATTTTTTGGCAGGGTTCGCGCTCCCTGAGCGCATCCTGCCGATTTTTAAAAAAAAATTTTTTTTTTTGCCCAGGGGTCCTTGTGGGACCCCTGAGCAGACCTAGGGGTCAGGGTGTTTCTACCCTGCTCCCTTTGTGCGCTTTGCGCACTTGTTTCTGTCCCTCGGTTCTACTGAGGGACAAAATGGCTGCCAACACTTCCTGGTTTGGAGTGTTGACAGCCAATTAACATAAAGCTCGTGCTCGGGAGGATCCGCGGCCCTAGATATCACTATCTTTTTACTTTTCATTTTCTCAGCAACTACTGAACGGATTTACACCATTTAACAAAAAGGGTTCTTTCTGAACCAAGAACTACCTCTTTGCCAAATTTGGTGTAATTCCGTTCAGCAGTTCGGGCTGTAGCCGTGTCTAAAGTTTCCTATGGAAAAATGCATGGGGAAACGCGTTTTGGGACCCCCTTTTTTCTCGGCCCCCGCTTACGAATCCCCCGAGACTTTCAGGGTAGGAGCGGACCGGAGCGAGCCACAAAGTTTGAAAATTTTGCGAAGATACGTCAACCGGCAAGAGAGTTATTTCAAATAGAATGTCAGCGGATTTCCTATGGATAATAGGTTGTAACTATAACTATCTACTGGCGACCGCCAGTAGATTATATATATATATATTATCTATATTAGGGTGTGAGGAGGTGCATCAGATTATCACGTGGATGATGTCATCAGTGATGTCATTTGAGATGTCATCAGTGATGTCATCAGTGATGTCACTGACCATGTCATGAGTGATGTAATATGTGACGTCATCAGCAGTGCATTGCGGGCGCGAGTTATAGTTAGCTGGACTAACTATAACGGGGAATTTCACGGGTTTTGTACGAGTGCAATGTCCAACTAACTATAACTGTCCCTAAAACCTATGGTTTTTTCAGTGAATTTCTAAGGTTTTTTAAATGCTAATTTGTAACTATAACGTCCCTGAAACCTATGTTTTTTTCAGTGAATTTCAAAGGTTTTTTAAATGCTAATTTGTAACTATAACATGTCTGAAACCTACAGTTTTTTCAGTGAATTTAAAAGGTTTTGTAAATGACAATTTTTAAATGTATTAATTGTTATATAAATTTTTTTCATACTGATTTCCAAATTTTTTAGAAACAATTTTTTTACATATTTTATTTTTAAATTACATTGTAATTACATTATACATTACATTACAAAAAATACTTTCTCAGAATGAATTACTTTAGTTTAATTACTTTGCACATAGGCAATAGACTTTTAAGTACAGTAGTTACAGTTGTTGCAATGGGCAACACATTTTCAAACACAATGCAACATTCAGCTCAATGTGAATTTCTAGTTAAATGCAATTAGTTACTTTATGGATTACTTTTCTAACCACATTACTGGATCCTAGATTCAGTCCTGGGACATCTCCTGTAAACAGTTGAGTAAAAGCGTTTTGGTTACAGTCGTGATTTTTAAGGAATATTATTGTACTTTAAAAGTTCACACTTAGAAACTTTTTCTCATAGAATCACCAATGTTATCCTATGGAAGGAAATTCACTTAGAAGTTAAAAACTGTTATCGTTACTTTTTCTTACTCAGTGTTGGATCCTGGATCCAGCACTGGTGCATCTCCTGTAAACAGTTGAAAGAATGCGTTTAAGTCATACAGGCGATTTTTTAGGAATATTTGTAGTTTGTGAAAATCAACACTTTGAAACTTTTCTGCTGAAAACCAGACAATGATATCCTATGGAAGGAAATTCAAGTTACTGGTAAGTACGGTTAAAATTACTTTTCAGGACCAGTACTGGGCTGAAAGATGCAGCACTGAGGTCTCTCCTGATAACAGGTGAGTAAATCGGAATTCGGATTTCGGCTGATTTTAGAGGAATATTTTAAAGTTCCAAAACTCCACACTTAGAAGAATTTCCAAGTGAAACCAGTCAATGTTAGCCTATGGAAGGAAATTCAAGTTACTGGTAAGTACGGTTAAAATTACTTTTCAGGACCAGTACTGGGCTGAAAGATGCATCACTGAGGTCGCCAGTAGATAGTTATAGTTACAACCTATTATCCATAGGAAATCAGCGACATTCTATTTGAGATAACTCTCTTGCCGGTTGACGTATCTTCGCCAAATTTTCAAACTTTGTGGCCCGCTCCGGTCCGCTCCTACACTGAAAGTCTCGGGGGGATTCGTCAAGCGGGGGCCGAGAAAAAGGGGGTCCCAAAACGCGTTTTCCCCATGCATTTTCCATAGGAAACTTTAGACACGGCTACAGCCCGAACTGCTGAACGGAATTACACCAAATTTGGCAAAGAGGTAGTTCTTGGTTCAGAAAGAACCCTTTTTGTTAAATGGTGTAAATCCGTTCAGTAGTTGCTGAGAAAATGAAAAGTAAAAAGTTAGTGATATCTATGGCCGAGTAGGGTCCGCGTACCCTCAGCGCACCCTGCGCGCACCGTCCCGATCACGAGCTGCATGTTAATTGGCTGTCAACATTCCGATTCAGGAAATGTTGGCAGCCATTTTGTCCCTCGGTAGAACCGAGGGACAGAAACAAGTGCGCAAAGCGCACAAAGGGGCAGGGTAGAAACACCCTGACCCCTAGGTTTGCTCAGGGGGTCCCACAAGGACCCCTGGGCAAAAAAAAAAATAGAATTTTTAAAAATCGGCAGGATGCGCTCAGGGTGCGCGAATCCTGCCGGAAAAAATCGAGCGCGGTCTCCCGCGCTTCGATGTTAATTGGCCCCGGGTGGCCCAAGTCCCGGGGGCATGGTGGGGGGGATAATTTAAAGTGTGGGGGCCTCAAGGGGCTCCCAAGCCCCGGGGACCGCCACCCCCCGGGGATTTTTAAAAAATGGTGCGGGAGGGCTCTGAGCCCTCCCGCAGCCCCGGGACCACCACCTCCCGGGGCTTTTTTAAATTAATTACAAAACCTGTGTTGGGGGTCTCCAGCCCCCACACGCCCTGGGGACCGCCACCTCCCCGGGGCACTAAACATTTAAATATGGAGGTCCGTAACGGACCTCCAGAGCCCCGGGGACCACCACCTCCCGGGGCTTTGAACTGAATGGGAGGGGGGCCGCGCGGCCCCTCCTGGAAGCCCTTGATGGGCCTGGGGACCACCACCCCCCAGGGCCGGCTCCTGCAGTGTCCCGGGGTGCCTACCCCCGGGACACTGTAGTTTGCTATGGCAGGACGGGAGCCTCGCGGCTCCCGTCCTGCCATAGCAAACTGCTTTGGATATTGGAAGAGAGGCAGGGAAACCTGCTCTCTCTCCAATATCCAAAGCGATTGCTTTTCCACATGGGGAGCTGCATGTCAGCTGCTCCCCATGTGGAACAGCAATGCCGGCTCCCAAGGGACGTGGGGAGCCGGCGGGACTGTGGGGGATTGGGGACCCCCACAGTCCCCAACGGAGAGGGCCAGCCCCGGGGATGGGGTCCCCGGGGCAAGTAGTGGCCCGGGAGGGGGCCACGCGGCCCCCTCCCCAAAAAACAAAAAAACAACAAAAAAACACGGAATGGCCGGCCCCGGGGATGGGGTCCCCGGGGCCTTAAATGGCCAGAGGAGGGGGGCCACGCAGCCCCCTCCAAAGAATATAAATAAAAACGAGGCCATGCCCCGGGGGATGGGGTCCCCAGGGCCAATACAGGCCCAGGGAAGGGGGCCACGCGGCCCCCTTCCCGTTTTTTTTTAAATTAAAAATTAAAAAAAAGGGGTAAGGCCCTGGGGGATGGGGTCCCCAGGGCATAAAAACAGGAAAAAGGAAGGGGGGCCACACAGCCCCCCTTCAGGGGACAAATTTTTTTTTTTTTTTTTTAAAACAATCGGGCCCGCAGGCCCCGCCCCCTTCCTTCACTACTCTGCAAACGCGCCCCCTGGCGCGTTTGCAGAGAGAACAATTCCCCTTGAATACTGGGGGTCCCTGGGGGCCAACTAGCCCACCAGGAACCTCCAGTATGCGCCAGGGGGCTGCGTTGCAGAGAGGTGTAGAGAGGCCACACCCCTTTTACACCTCTCTGCAACGCAGCTCTGTGGCGCTTTTGGAAGGTATATGGTGGGCTAGTTGGACTCCGGGGACCCTCAGGATTCAAGGGGACTTAATCCCCCAACTTAAAACGCGCCAGGGCGCATTTGCACAGTGGTGAAGGGAGGGGCGGGGCTTCAGGTGACATGTGTGCAAACAGGCCCCGTGGCGTGTTTTAAGATGGGGAATTAAATCCCCTTCAATGCTGAGGGTCCCTGGGGCCAACTAGCCCAACAGGTACATCCAGAAAGCGCCACAGAGCTGCGTTGCAGAGAGGTGTAAAAGGGTGTGGCCTCTCTACACGTCTCTGCAACGCAGCCCCTGGCACATATTG
This sequence comes from Calotriton arnoldi, assembly GCA_963921515.1. NCBI lineage: Eukaryota > Metazoa > Chordata > Amphibia > Caudata > Salamandridae > Calotriton > Calotriton arnoldi. Next base: position 966,239 of record CAWUFW010006817.1, read on the forward strand.
GAGGTTCCTGGTGGGCTAGTTGGCCCCTAGGGACCCTCAGGATTCAAGGGACTTAATCCCCAACTTAAAACGCGCCACGGGGCGCGTTTGCACAGATGTCACCTCAGGCCCCGCCCCCTCCCTTCACCATTGTGCAAATATTCTTCTAAAATCATCCGAAATACGAATTCCAATTTACTCACCTGTTATCAGGAGAGACCTCAGTGCTGTATCTTTCAGCCCAGTACTGGTCCTGAAAAGTAATTTTAACCGTACTTACCAGTAACTTGAATTTCCTTCCATAGGCTAACATTGACTGGTTTCACTTGGAAATTCTTCTAAGTGTGGAGTTTTGGAACTTTAAAATATTCCTCTAAAATCAGCCGAAATACGAATTCCGATTTACTCACCTGTTATCAGGAGAGACCTCAGTGCTGCATCTTTCAGCCCAGTACTGGTCCTGAAAAGTAATTTAAACCGTACTTAACGGTAAATTGATTTTCCTTCATAGGCTAACATTGACTGGTTTCACTTGGAAATTCTTCTAAGTGTGGAGTTTTGGAACTTTAAAATATTCCTCTAAAATCAGCCGAAATACGAATTCCGATTTACTCACCTGTTATCAGGAGAGACCTCAGTGCTGCATCTTTCAGCCCAGTACTAATCCTGAAAAGTAATTTTAACCGTACTTACCAGTAACTTGAATTTCCTTCCATAGGATATTATTGCCTGCTTTTTGTTGAAAAAGTTTCTAAGTGTTGATTTTTGGAACATACAAATATTCCTCTAAAAACAGCCGAAATACGAATTCCGATTTACTCACCTGTTATAAGGAGAGACCTCAGTGCTGTATCTTTCAGCCCAGTACTGGTCCTGAAAAGTAATTTTAACCGTACTTACCAGTAACTTGAATTTCCTTCCATAGGATATCATTGCCTGCTTTTTGCTGAAAAAGTTTCTAAGTGTTGATTTTTGAAACATACAAATATTCCTCTAAAATCAGCCGAAATACAAATTCCGATTTACTCACCTGTTATAAGGAGAGACCTCAGTGCTGTATCTTTCAGCCCAGTACTGGTCCTGAAAAGTAATTTTAACCGTACTTACCAGTAACTTGAATTTCCTTCCATAGGCTAACATTGACTGGTTTCACTTGGAAATTCTTCTAAGTGTGAAGTTTTGGAACTTTAAAATATTCCTCTAAAATCATCCGAAATACGAATTCCAATTTACTCACCTGTTATCAGGAGAGACCTCAGTGCTGCATCTTTCAGCCCAGTACTAATCCTGAAAAGTAATTTTAACCGTACTTACCAGTAACTTGAATTTCCTTCCATAGGATATTATTGCCTGCTTTTTGTTGAAAAAGTTTCTAAGTGTTGATTTTTGGAACATACAAATATTCCTCTAAAAACAGCCGAAATACGAATTCCGATTTACTCACCTGTTATCAGGAGAGAGCACAGTGCTGCATCTTTCAGCCCAGTACTGGTCCTGAAAAGTAAATTTAACCGTACTTACCGGTAACTTGAATTTCCTTCATAGGCTAACATTGACTGGTTTCACTTGGAAATTCTTCTAAGTGTGGAGTTTTGGAACTTTATAATATTCCTCTAAAATCAACCAAAGTACGAATTCCAATTTACTCACCTGTTATCAGGAGAGAACCCAGTGCTGCATCTTTTAGCCCAGCACTGACCCTGAAAAGTAATTTTAACTGTACTTACCAGTAACTTATATTTTCTTCCATAGGAATCCATTGTCTACTTTTCAGCAGAAAAGTTTCAAAGTGTCGATTTTCACAAACTACAAATATTCCTAAAAAATCGCCTGTATGACTTAAACGCATTCTTTCAACTGTTTACAGGAGATGCACCAGTGCTGGATCCAGGATCCAACACTGAGTAAGAAAAAGTAACGATAACAGTTTTTACCTTCTAAGTGAATTTCCTTCCATAGGATAACATTGGTGATTCTATGAGAAAAAGTTTCTAAGTGTCAACTTTTAAAGTACAATAATATTCCTTAAAAATCACGACTGTAACCAAAATGCTTTTACTCAACTGTTTACAGGAGATGTGCCAGGACTGAATCTAGGATCCAGTCCTGTGGTTAGACAAGTAATCCATAAAGTAACTAATTGCATTTAACTAGAAATTCACATTGAGCTGAATGTTGCATTGTGTTTGAAAATGTGTTGCCCATTGCAACAACTGTAACTACTGTACTTAAAAGTCTATTGCCTATGTGCAAAGTATTTAAACTAAAGTAATTCATTCTGAGAAAGTATTTTTGTAATGTAATGTATAATGTAATTACAATGTAATTTAAAAAATAAAATATGTAAAAAGAAAATGTTTCTAAAAATGTAGTAAATCAGTATTAAAAAAATTTATATAACAATTAATATTTTTAAAAATTGTCATTTACAAAACCTTTGAAATTCACTAAAAAAACGTAGGTTTCAGACATGTTATAGTTACAAATTAGCATTTAAAAAACCTTTGAAATTCAATGAAAAAACCATAGGTTTCAGGGACGTTATAGTTACAAATTAGCATTTAAAAAACCTTTGAAATTCACTGAAAAAACCATAGGTTTCAGGCACGTTATAGTTAGAAATTAGCATTTAAAAAACCTTACAAATTCACTGAAAAAACCATAGGTTTTAGGGACAGTTATAGTTAGTTGGACATTGCACTCGTACAAAACCCGTGAAATTCCCCCGTTATAGTTAGTCCAGCTAACTATAACTCGCGCCCCCGCAATGCACTGCTGATGACGTCACTTATTACATCACTCATGACATGGTCAGTGACATCACTGATGACATCACTGATGACATCTCAAATGACATCACTGATGACATCATCCACATGATAATCTGATGCACCTCCTCACACCCTAATATAACCTTTGATACACCCACTCTAAATTACAGACTGCCATTCGCAAAACCATAGACACTCCAACACCAATAACTACATACCCACTCACTGATTCTTAGGTCTACACACACACATACACTCACTCACCCGTACAGTCACTCATACTTACGGTCACTCAGTACAGGACTATCATATGCACTCTTACTCCTATATAGACACTCAAACACCGCCACTCATCCATAGAGGTACTCACACACCTAGTCAGTCATGCAAATAATTAAACACACTGCCATTTACTCACCTATACAGTTATACACACACCAGCTCACTTAATCATACAAAGACTAGCACATTGTTACGCTCTTATACAATCACTGATACAAGCACACACTCATCCATACAGCCACTATCACAATCACTCACTCTCGCTTATAGCTATTTATATACTCCAACACACATATATACTGCCTTTCACATATGTAGTTACTCACACATGTACCACTGGGACATACATTCACTCACTAACACACTCTTACACACACTTACCCACCCATACAGTCTATCACAGATGCACTCTTGAAACCATCTACCCAGTGAATCACCCACTCACACATCTATGCACAGAGTTGCACACACCCCTCCCACACAAACACTCAGGCACCCATACAGATACTCAGACAAGCATTCAATAACTCATATAGACACTCATGTAGCTATTCACAAACACATGCAGCCACTTACACAGCAACAGACAGACGGATACAGACATTCACCCAGTTTAGTCACTAACCCATGCATTCAGTAAGATACGTTAAATCACTCACTTATACAGTCAGTCACGCACCTACTAAATCATCCATACAGACACTTACACACCCACTCATTCTTCAATACGTCTTTTCCTATATATATTAAAAATATTTAAACTTTACAGAAACACACAGTCACTGGATGATGTCATCAGTGATGTCATTTGAGATGTCATCAGTGATGTCATCAGTGATGTCACTGACCATGTCATGAGTGATGTAATAAGTGACGTCATCAGCAGTGCATTGCGGGGCGCGAGTTATAGTTAGCTGGACTAACTATAACGGGGAATTTCACGGGTTTTGTACGAGTGCAATGTCCAACTAACTATAACTGTCCCTAAAACCTATGGTTTCTTCAGTGAATATATATATATATATATATATATATATATATATGTGTATATAGTGTTATATATATATATATGTGTGTATATTGTTATATAATTTTAAAATTATACAATAAATTAAAATTAATAGTTTATTCATTGTTTTAAAGTAAATATGTATATATATATATATATATATATTGATTATTATGTATGTGTGTTTAAATTTTTTTAAATTACGTTTTTTTGTTATATTTGTTAAAATGTATATTGAATCAACTTTATTTTTCTTAAATTAATTTTATTAACTAATATATTTAATATTTATTATTTTATTTTATATATATAAAAATCCATATTTTGACAACTAAATTTTTAACATCGATATTTTTTTCAATATTTTTGTACTTACCTGTTTAAGTATAGGGAGCCGATATTTTTGCATTCTATATTTTTTCATTGATATTTTTTACTTCTATATTTTTTACGTCAATATTCTGTCAGTGAACCCTGACGGACAAGCTCTCAATCTCCTCTAGTGAAAATAACATCTTTTAGCACTTGTCTGTGTAGGCCTTCATTTTTCTTTTATGATCCTAGTCTTTTATACAGTTTTCTTCCTCAGTATTCGATCTTCTGTTGGTCCATTAAGTTAACTTGTTCGTCGCTGCTCTCCCAAACATTAAGGTTGCAGGGCTTTCACATTTTGGTCGAGTGAGGGTTCGAACGGTAAGCTCAAAGAGTAGAATTCAACAGAGTTTTATGGCCGAGCTTTTCCAATACAGCACGCTGAACAGCTTTCTTAAGAGTACTCATGAAACGTTTGCCAATGCCATTGGCCTGTGGCCAAAGGGAAGTGCTCTTCTGAAGCTTCACATTAAGATGACTGAGAAAGTTTCTGGATTCTCGACTGTAGAAAGGTGGGACGTTGTCAGATTTTAAGATTGCAGGGACACCCCATGTAATGAAGATGCCGTCTAATCTCTAAATGACTCTTTCTTGAGTGAAAATATTCATCAACAATCACCATCAGGTGATGTCCATTGTCAAGAGGACCTAAGAAGTCAATGCAGTTCTTTCCCATACATGCTTTGGCAACTCTGACATGATCAAGGTGTGTTGAGGGGTTTTCAATGAGAAGGCAGTTACAGAGATGACTGGCCTTCAATTTTCTTTCACTTCTCTCAACCGTATGAGGAAACCAGACTCGGTCAAGGAGAGCTTGATTTGTGGCAACAATTCCACGATGTCCTTCATGGGCCACTTCAATTACCTGTTGTCACGGACTCTCCAGAAAAACAATTCTAGAACCTCTTAAGATAATGCCTTCTTGAGAAACGGACAGTTCATCTTTGACATTTTTAAGCTTTTGGTGCTCACTGTCACTGGTAAGAGGTCGAGTGTGCTCGTTCCAAGACTGATGCATAATAATGCCTTTTAGTTTTACCATGTCACTATCTAGACTCGTGGCAGTGACAATCTGTTCCACCAAAATGGCAGCTGGTGTGTTTGATTTCACAATGAAGTTTATGTAGCTTCAGACCTCTTGAAAGGAGTACGATGGCATTGTAGAGGCACTTGTGAGAAGTAGCCGGCAGGGTTTTGACCTTCCCCTGGACGGTGCATGATAGTGTAGTTGTATTCTTGTAATCATAGGCCCCAACATTCAATGCGAGGAGGCATTTTTGCCTTTGGATTGACAAAGATGGTCAACAAAGCTTGATGATCTGTGGCAAGTGTGAAAGGCTTTCCATACAAGAATATGTGGAAATGTCCACAAGCCCACACCACTGCTAAACTTTCTTTCTCAGGTTGTGAATAAGCATGATCAGTTTGGGGCAAACATCTGCTTGCATATGCAACAATATGTCTATTAGCATTTAGGTGTCCGCTGCGCTGTGCAAGGATTGCGCCTAACCTGATGGGGCAAGCATCAACAACAACCGTGGTGTGAATCTTTGGATCAAAGTATGCCATTTCAGTAGCGTTCTCAATAGCTTGTTTGATTTTCTGGAATATTTGCTCACATTCATGTGACCAATGAAATGAAACATTCTATTTCGTCAAGTCTCTTAATGGAGCAGTTACAGTGGCAAAGTCTTGTATATATCGAGAATAGTAGCTGGCCAAGCCAAGAAATGAACGTAACATAGAAACATCTTGTGAGGGATTGGCAGATGACAACGCCTGCAGTTTAGCTGGATTAGGTGTCATACCCCCAACAAAAAAGATACGACAAAGAATTTTAGCTTGGTCTTATGGATCTCACATTTCTCAGCATTCAAAGTTAAACCTGCATCAGTGAGCAAACGACACACTTGCATGAGAGCTTTATCGTGCTCCTTCTGGGTATCTCCGAAAACCAATATTTCATCATTATAACTTAAAGCATTCATGTACGACTGTGTGATACATTGAATGACATCTTGAAAAAGCACTCCCAAAGATGATACACTGAAACTTAGACTTTTATAATGGAACAGACCAATATGTGTAGAAAAGTTTGTAATGTACCTGCAATTCTACTCGAGTTCCAATTGATGATATCCTTTATTCAAATCAAGGCGAGAGAAAACCTTCACACTGTTCAATTGCGTTATCATGTCGGCAATGTGCGACCTGGATGTCGTTCTTGTTCAATTGCCTTGTTCGCTTGATGCATATCCACTCAGATGCATACAGCTCCTTCACTGTCCTTTTTGGGTACCACCACTATGGGAGAAACCCATGGCGTTGGACCAGTAGAATGCTCAATGATATCGTGAGTGAGTAATGATTCAAGTGCTTTTTCAAGGGCTTCCTGTAAATTAAATGCAATTTGACGTGTCGTTGAGCAATAGGATGGACGTCCTCATTAAAGAGCAATTGTACTTTCATAGTCTTGAGTTTTCCCAACCCATGAAACAACGAACGTAACTGACTTACTATTTCGTGATGAGCATTCATGTTATAGTTCACTAATATCAGTCCCATATCAGCAGCTGTGCTGAAGCTGAGTAAACAGGCACTTGAAGTACATGAATAGGTGCTTGTACTTTTGTTTTCTTGTGTTTCATCATTGATACAAAGGAACCTGGATTTTTTTAGGGTGTTGAGGCAGCCCATGTATACACTTTGGTTTTCGATGGCGAAAGTCATGGTAATGGAGATAGTTCACGGTATTTCTCCTCAGTCATAATGTTTATTGATGCACCACTGTCGATAATAAAAGGTACTAAGCAACTGTTTATTTTTAGTGCAATCTCAGGACAATGTTTGAATGACTTTGGTGCTTTATCATGTCGACTTTTCTTTGACCTGTATTTTTCTGCACATGCGGCCAGTCCAACATGTGCACAGTTTTCTGAGGTGAAATTTGACATTGCACAACCATCTTCTTCACTTTCACTTGACATTGATACTGGTCAACAGTTTGACAATGATTTAGATGATGGTCGACTTCATTCGGTGTTGACTTGTCTCAACTGGTGTGGTTGCTTGGTCTTGTGGACGTGCGCCGAACATAGATTCTGAGATGTTCAGGTGGGTATTTTGTCTTTGCGCTGTGACGCACTTAGCTTTTCCTTTGCCTTTCAAACCATTACAAAATGGTTTCTCCTTCCCACAACCTTTGCAAATCAGTCCAATATCGGGACATTTACCTTTGTGTGGAAATAAAAATCCACACCTGAAGCACAACTTCTTTTTCTATTGACACATCAATCTGTGTCCTTCTGCCTTGTACTGTTGCTTACTTTTCATGATCATGAGTGACTCACTCTGAGCACCTCCATCCTCCATGTCAGCAGCTTGTCAATCAGCACGCTATTCAGCTGTGGCAGCCATGAGTAGTCGCTTGAGGCTAAGAGTTTCTCTCAGCATTCATCGTCATAATGAATCTTACAGGCATCCGTCAATAACTCTGAGACGTATAGCTTCCTCATCATTAAATTCATTGAACTTACAGTGTTTGATTAGCTTATCTAGTCTCTCAACAAATTTATCAATGGTTTCACAAACTTTCTGTCCTTCTTGACTGAAAATGTGCCTTTTGTAATCTACATTTGGCATTGGATTGAGCTTGAGATTCAAGGCTGCTCTGATTTAACAGTATGTAATTTTGTCAACTCGCTGCATTTTCTTTATTATTTATTTACACCTTCAACAGTAAGATTCTTGAGGCATTTTGATAATCTTCTTGTTACATCTTCTAATGCAGCAATGAAATCATCAAATGTCTCTATTAAGAAGTCCATCTGCTGCCAATATTTTGCTTTTTCGGAGTATCTAATGGTGGTTTCAGGAAGGCTGCCGCATTGTAACCATGTATGAGATTGGCTGACACTGAGAGTGGAGTTCTCTCCAACACTGTCTGCTGTCCACTACGATCTGCTTCATCCATACCATTTCTAAGGCCCTGTGCTGTGCTTGCCTCTGGGTCATCCTGGACAGTCTGTGGAACCTTGACCTCCCGTCTTGGTCTCCATTGGCACCCTTCACTTCCTAGAGACCTTTGGAGTTGTACTGAGCCACCACCCAGCAGCTTTGGTGGCGTGCTCCTTTGTGTATGGATGACTCTGTAAGCGCAACCCCAGGGACTTCTTCTGGGCCACTCGATCTAGCGCTGTAGTATGATGACTCCCTTTACTCAGTTCTGGTAAGCTGATGACCGTTTCTTGTAATTGAATTGCTTTGCTTTTAGGTGTCTCTTTGGTCTGTCTGGCACCTGGTTGATCTCTGCCTCACAGCACTTCTGATCACAGTGTTATCTTGCAATTTGCTGTCGCTATTTGCTGCTCTTTTAAGACCTGGTTATATCCACCTTTACAGTTATCACTCCATATGATGTACAGCTTTAGGTTGCCTGGCTGTGCGGTACCCCTTTTTACAGCCTTCCCAGCAGGTTCTTGGCCAATGATGTGTAGACTTCTCAGTGAAGCTTTTGTTATCTTCAAATGCTTTACACTGGCTGGAGTTGTGCTTTGACTCCACATACACCAAACTTCGAGTCTGCACTATGATTGAGGCACACGTGGCATGCACAAGCAGTTTGCTGGACCACGGCAAACTCTCTGGAAAGCACTTTCGATCTTCGAGTTACTTATTCCCTATCTTGTCGCCAGTTGTAGCATCCTCCCCAGTCTGGGTACCCACGAATGACTACACCACACACTGAGCTTAGTATAACATGTCTATAATTGTCTGCATGTAACCACAAACTCAACATTCCAAACCTGCATTCATTTTGCTCCACTCTAACACTTATGTCACATTTCTATGGAGTCCATCAGGAGCCAAAAGATTTCCGTCATTGCTTACTCACATGGCTCTACAGTAAGAAGGATTGTTTTTGTGCAGAAAGGGGCACCTTCCTGCACAAAAACAATCCCCTTAGGCATTTTTCTCTTTCTTTTTTTTTTTAAATTCTTTATTGAATTTTAGACGAAACAAACCAGAAAAGACCATACATATGAGACTGACCATGACCACCCCCGGGAAAATTCTCCTCCCCCACCCTGGACCAACCCCCACCCCCCCGGCTGGTCGATGCGGCAGAGAGCCAAGAAAAAAAAAAAAAAGAGAAACGAAAGAAAGAGAAAAACCATATCCCTTTAAATGAGGAAAAGAACAGAAGAGAAAAAAAGAAAAAGTAAGAAGCACTCCCAGGCAGAGCAAATATTCAAATACATATATATACATATACATATATAGACCCCGACATCCTCTTGCTACAATCCTAGATATGTCAAAATATTGATAAATCCTAATAACCCATAAGTATACTCATCACCTATCGCCATCATCATCATCTTCACTGCTCATATTGTCCAACCCATCTTAGGAGAGGGGCCCAAATTTCCCTCCCCTTAGCACTGGCTCTTGGCCCCTTTCTAGCATATACTGCAGTTTCCAGCCTAAAAACTGCCAAGAATCTACCCAGCCATTGTTGACTTGTGGGTGGCACAGGATCGAGCCAGTGAGTAGCTAGGCAGAGCCTAAAAACAGTCATTGCAATAAAAAGAAAAGTCCGAACCCGACCAGCTAGTTGAGAACAACTCAACCCTAGTACAATCAACTGCGATGTCATCTCAATTCGCTGTCCTATCTGAGATTCTAACATTGCACCCACTTCCCTCTTGATCTCAGCCAGATCGGGGCAGGTAGCAAACATATGCACAATGTCAGCCGCTACAAGCTTGCACCGAGGACAGGTAGAGCCCACATCCCCGCCCCATTTTGAGATCTTCTCTGGCGTTATATATAAATTAAACCAGGTCTTAAAATATTGCAGTTGAAGATTAGCAGCAATAAAAGAAGTTTGGGCCATAAAAGAGCCTCTTCTGGTTCCCCTGAACTAACAGAAAATCTCTCCTGCCAACGATCACTATGCTTAGATAGATCGTCCTTCATATTCTCGTTGAGCCTCTTATAGATAACCCCAAGGGTACCTGATCCCTTAAGAAGCAGTTCCACTAGACCTATTCGAGCAAAGCCGCTACTGCCCCCTACTTTCCTCCCTAAAAATCTCTCACTTGGAGATATTTAAAAAATTGTCGGTTGTCCATTACAAAAGAATCCTTAATTGTATCAAAAGTCCTCATCCCTGTCTCATCCATAATATCTCCAACCATCATAATACCCTTATCCTGCCAAGTTTTCATATACCCATCATTGAAAATAGTTGGAAACGACTTATTACCATAAAGTGGAGTATAGGCATGAATGAGGCCCATACCTAATCTTTTTCTGACTGCGGTCCAGATTTTAAAAGCACACATCAACGTCTTAAATTTAACCCGTTTGTAATATTTAAAATCAGTATGCTGTCCCAGGCAGCCCCTAGCCTCTGACCCCAATAATAAATCATAAATTGATTGATCTGGCGTGCCCTCCGGACCTTGATCGGCTCCAACCCTTATAAGACTTCCCATTTTGAGAAGTATAGCAGCCCAATGATATAACAAAAGATTGGGAACTGCCCAACCGCCTCTATCCTTCGGGAGCGTCATAAATTTTAATGCTCTCCGGGGACGACAGTTAGCCCAGAGAAATTTTGTGAACAGATAATTCATAGATATGAACCAGGAATTATTAATAGCCAGCGGAATCGCCTAAAAATATATAAAATTTTCGGCAGAAAAACCATCTTGATGATATTACATCTACCGACCAGCGTCAATTTAAGATTATCTATTCGATTAAATTCTGCCTTAAACTTCGGGACCAATGGATCCAGATTCATTTCTGCAATTTTGGACACATCAACCCCGATTTCAATCCCAAGATACGTTGCTTTCTGCACAACCCGAGAGTCATTAATCTGAAGGCCCTTGCTAACAATGACAAGGGTTTTATTAGAATTTAGTCGATATCCTGAGATGTGCCCAAAAGCCTGTGCCTCTTTTTCAATTTCGGCTAACGCACTAAGTGGATTGGGTGTCAAGATAGCGAGATCATCGGCATATGCCAGAATCTTCGTGCTCCCTCCTTTACTGTGTATAGCTAAGATGTTATTATTGTTTGCCAATTTTCGAATCAGAGGATCTATATATAAAGCGAACAATAGGGGGAGCATGGGCACCCCTGACGTGTCCCCGGCTGATTGACACTGGCCCTGACAAATCGCCCATGAGAGCGATCCTGGCCACCGGATTCTTATACATTACGGCCACAGCCTTGATGAAGCCCATGCCCAACCCTCTACTCTCTAGTGTTGCCCATAAAAAAGGCAAGGAGACCCTATCAAAGGCTTTCTCTGCATCTAGCAGAATCAGCCCGATAGGGTCTCCTGTAATCCCTGCCTCATCAAAAAGAGCTATTACTCTCTGGACATGATCGATTGTACTCCTACCAGGGACGAACCCATGTTGGATAGATGAAACTAGATTCTTGATCACCCCTGCTAATCGATTGGCCAAAATCTTGGAATACACTTTTATGTCAGAGTTAATTAATGTTATTGGTCGGTAAGACCCAAGCTCTTTGACGGATTTCCCTTTTTAGGAAAAACCACTATATTGGCCGATCCCCATGACTCTGGTGCTCTTTGGCCAGCCTGGGCTCCAAGAAAAACCTCAACCATTAAATCCAAGAGACAGGGAGCCAATTTCTTGTAAAATTCACCCGGGATGAGATCGGTACCAGCCGCCTTCCCATTAGCCAGAGAGCTAATAACACTCACAATTTCCTCAGCTGTAATAGGTACCTCTAATGCTTCCCTTTCCTCGTTAGTTAATTTCTCCCCTGTGATGTTAGCCAGATAATCGTGAATTTCCTGGTTACTCCCAATAGATTCTTCCGTGTACAACTGTTGATAAAACCGCTGGAAGGCCCTACGAATATCAGAAGCCTCTAAGACCATCCCGAATTGAGGATCATCAATTGCAAGAATTGCCCCCTGTGTCACCCGTTGTCTAATACGGACTGCCAGCAAGTGTCCTACTCTCTCACTACACTCATACATTTTAGAACGCCAGGCAGTATACTTCCCCGCTGCCTTCTGAGTAGATATTTCCAATATCTTAGATTTAGCAAGAGCTACACATACTTGCGCCTGTCCCACATCACCCGGCATTTTTCTCTTTCTATGTGTTCTGCAGAATGCAGCATACATAAAAAGAGGAAAAAATGAGGAGAAATAAAGATATTTCTCCTCGTTACGCCTCACCTGGGGAAGCGTAGCAGTTTTGGCTCATTCCCAAGTCTACCACTTATGAAAAATCTGGGAATGCATCAATATCCATGAGGGTTGCGTGGTAACACGATCCCCCCATGGAACGCCTCCCTGGGGCAGAGTAACGCAATGCAGCGATTTGCGCTGCGCTGAGTGACTCTAGATTTATCAAGCTACTCAGGGCCAAACATGGTGGCTTTGCGCGGCTTGATACATCGCTTGATGCGTCGCGCATGCACCCCATTTTGTGGTGCAAAAGTGAGTCAATCCTTTAATAAATATGGCAATATATGTCTTTGTAGAGTGCACCCTCAACATCTGAGGCACCTTAATGCTATTAACAAATGTTTATTGTTACCAAGAGGTATTTGTTTAGTCCTTTTTGGGAGGCAAAAAGCTGAGGGCAACCAGGGTTGGAGTGGGGCTAAAAGTAGGCCAGGGCAGTGCAAAAAAAGTGGCCCATATTCGAGAGTCACAACCTTTCATAAAAAATTGCTTGGTATGTATCGGAGGGCTAATTTCTGGAAAAATGTGTGGTAAATTAGGCATTGTAAAGTTTGTACAATCAGCAACATTGGTCAAAATTCTAAACGCTTCAGCTCTAAAAACTAAACAATTACTTGCATTCACAACACTTTGAACAAATTAGTGAGATACCCACTCCCAATCAACTATGTCCTCCACCCTGATTATCACATAAATCAGAAATCTACTACAAAGCCACGGGGGCAGTGGGATCAGTCGAGATCGAAAGAATAAAACCCGTCATTTTCAGTGGCCACTCACCCTTTTTTCTGTTACCTTGTTTTATAACACCAGTGGTGAATGAAAGCCTTTTATTCACTAGTGGTATATTTAAAAAATGGCCACTGTCACTTCAGTCTGAGACAGTAAATTCATCTAATGGATGACACAGGCACAGAAAGGCGTCTTCTCCAATCATCAGAGAAACTGGCCATGGTTGGTGAAGTCCCTGCCCTGGTCTTGTGGTCCTACCATGCCTCAGGGACTCCTCCTTAGTGATGCACTGTAGCACCACTTGTTTATGTAGCCCTGGGTGTTTTTGCCTTTATCGCTGCAGCGTCTAGGGCTACCCACCCAATAAGCTGTCACCTCATTCTCTCAAACCTTAACACAGGTGAGAGGGTGTGGGGGAGTACGAGGAGTCTCAATGCAGCACCGGCCCCCCATTTAGGGCGGAGGAGCATCGCCCTCCTGCAGCCAGTGCAGCAAAGGTGGAAAATAAAACTGTAATTAAATGAATTACCATTTTATTTTTCACAGCTCCCAGCCCAAGCTGTGTTTGAGGGCGGGGCCATTGCTGCTGACTGGCATCAGGGGAGGAATGGTGCACACTCCAGTTTAAGGTGCGCATGTCACTTTGGCCAGCTGGCTTGCAACAGCCAGCCTGACATGTGTTAGACACCTTGGTGGAGAAAGCAGGCACAGGCCCCCAGTGCCTGATAGAGTGTCAAGGCAGTCCGTACAAACAATCCTGACACTTCTCTCATGCTGCTAACATTATCAGCAGCATGAGAGCAGCATCCGGATTCATAGAGGGGAGTTTGCTGAGGCCCCAAGAGGACTTGCACTGAATGTATTCAAGAAGACAACACAGAGGACAAGGAAGCGAGGGTGTTAAAAATTGAGTTTCTGGTTGGCAAAGGTATGCACCCTGTCCAAGCAGTAACCACAGTCCTAGTCAGGGTAAGTCAGTTACAAACTAACAGATAACCTGTGCTCATTCTATGGCAGTTTGACACAGAGCAGTCAGGCTTATCTAAAGAGGCAATGTGTAAAGTATTTCTGCAACACAATACACAGTAACACAATGAAAACACCACAAAAGACTCCACACTGGTTTAGACAATTTGACAATAATTTTATAAATAAATCAAGACCAAAACGATAAAAATTCAATAAGTAGTAGTTGAGATATGAATTCTTAAAGAATAAAAAGAGTTACAAAAAGTGCCATTGGGGGTTATCTGGTCGCGCTGGACTGGAGCAAAGTCAACAGTTCAGGCCGACTGCAATGGAGAGCAGGTCGGGGACAAGAGCCATGCAGGCTGAGTGAGCAAAGTGCCTTGATCCTGGTTGCAACAGCAAGATGCAGGGTGCAGATGAGCGATGCATCGTTGTCGAGCCTGCAATCGAGGTGATGCATCCATTTTCTCCATGCAGTGGTGGTGAGGCATTGGTTCAGAAGATGAAGCACCAAGCTGAGATGAGTTGGTTCTGAAGTGCGATGAGCTGGATTCCTCAATGCAGTCGAGGAGCTGCATCAATCTGTCTACACTACTGCGGCGGCAATGCGCGGTTCCGATGCATTTGGCCTACAAGGCGATGCGTTGGTTCTGAGAGCAATGTGCCGATTCTAATCCCACAACAGGATCGATGCGCCGGTTCTGCTACACTCAGACTGGAGATGTGTCGATTTCTCTGGTGAAAGTATCTGGGTCCGCTTCCCGTTAACCGGACACAGGAGCAGGTGTAGAGACTTTGATAGCCCTGAGTCTCAAGCAAAAGGAGGCTAGCCACAAGCCCTTGGAGATCACTTTGGTTGCAAGGCAGAGTTCAGCTCTCCAGCAGCAGGCTCAGAGAGCAGCAGGCAGCAGGGCAGCACAGCACAAAAGCAGGTCTTCCAGATCAGCAGTCCAGCAGGGTGTTAGTCCTTGATGCAGCACAGCAGTTCTTCTGACAGAGTTGAGTCACAGGTCCAGAAGTGTCTCATTTGGTGGGGTCAGAGCATCAGTTGTACCTTTAAAGTGGGGGTGACTTCAAAGAAGGGTCTTTGAAGTTCACAGACACCCCTTCTTCCCAGCCCTGGCCCCAGGTTAACTGTAGGGGGTAATCAGCCCCTTGTGTGGGGGCAGGGCACTGCCTATTTAGGTATAAGTGTCAGCCTCTCTCTCCTCCTTTCTTGCCCAGGAAGAGCCATAAGAATGCAGATTAGTACTCAGACACACCTAACCTTTTTGTGTTTGTGGCTGTCTAGATGGAATGCACAAAGTGTAACTGTCACCCAGCCCAAACATGTATTGGAGACAGGGTGCAGGCACCCAGAGTTGTAAGAGCAGGGACATGTCCACTTTCTAAAAGTGGCATTTCTACAATAGTAATGTTAAATCCAACTGACCAGTAAAGAGGATTTATCATTACCATTCCAAATATATCATACATGACACAGCTACTCCTTTTTAATCAGGAATTACAGCTTTAAAGTATATTAAGGAATTCCCAATGTTAACTTATGAGAGGAGTAGGCCTCACAGTAGTGAAAAACGAATTTAGGTGTTTTTCACAACCAAGACATGCAAAACTCAAAAGTATATGTCCTACCTTTTACTTATACTGCACCCTACCCAGTGGGTCTACCTTAAGGTTGACTTATGTGTAATAAAAGGGGAGTTTAAGTGTTGGCAAAGGGTTTTAAATGCCAAGTCGAAGGCTTGTTAACATATTTTTGTTTATATCGGGCCATGACTAAGAGTTCTGGAGTTGAGGCTGAAGGGAATGAGAGTTTCTCACAGTGGCTGTCAGTGGGCCAAAAATATAACAATAATATTAAGAAATGTACTTACCCACTGCTAGACCTATCAGCCTTAGATTGGTCTTCCCCCAAACTTTGTGCCTTCTTACCTCCCTGTTTTGCTGAATCTTTTTGTTGGCCTTAGGACTCAGAGCAATTAAACACTGCTGACCAGTCCTAAGTGCATGTGTTTTCCCCTAAACATGATGACATTGGTGCATACACAATTAGCATATTTAATTTACTGGTAAGTCCTTTGTAAAGTGGTATATCATATATCCAGGGTCTGTAAATTAAATGCTACTAGGGGGCCTTCCAGATGCCTAAGACACAGGCTGAAGACAGGACAAAACCATCACAATGGAACATAGTGATCCACAAGGAACCTCAGGATGACATTCAGGTGCCACCGAGCCCAGGACATCAAGAACAACGAGGCAGTCCGATCGCCCAGCACCTAATCCATCGGAGTCAGAGCCAGCTGCAACTACCATGCATTCACTGAAGAAACCATGTGATGACAAAAGAGCCAGCATCAGAGACACCAGAAAACAGGGCAGGGGAAGACCCTCAGATGCCAAGGACTCACACAGGGGATACGGAGAGCCCGAAAAAACAGCTGCAAATCCCAACATGGACACATTTCCAGAGGGACAGGTAGGAGAGTGGGAAACCCCATATGGATCCTGGAAGCCGACCATGAACACTCACCAGACTCCCCTCAAGGGGACCAGAAGCCATTATGGCCCACCCTGGAGGCATTCAAGCATGGGAGGCAGAGAAACCGAAAACACAATTACTAGCATCCACTCTCACCAAGTCCGAATGACTCCCAATGCAGAGCATAAGAAGACCTGGGATACAAACTCCTGGATGCCTGCACCAAGGAGGAGACAGAGATTGAGAGACCCTGTAACAACAAGCCACCTCACACAATCGCCAAGCCCCCAACTTGTGACATGCCAGAGAGGGCATCTGGGGACCCGGAAAAACCTCAGTAGCGATGGAACAAAAGGAAACCGTCACATCAGACCCACCATCATGTGCATCAACAGAGGAAACCAGACAGAACGGGGCCACGCCAGAGCCACCAGAACCACCCATAATAAAGGCCCATAACCTGACTGGACAAGCACCAGCCAACATGTATACAGTAACCAGGACCTGAACAGCTGACAGGATACTGACACCAGCCATGGCATCACCAGGCCAAAACTAAAACACAGTAATGACACTCTGCGTAATGCACCAGGCAGAGGGCTGTAGAGAGACCAAGGCCTGAACCATTCTCTCCATCATGAGAGCCTAAAGTCAAACCACCTCGCCAAAATTAGTCCATCGGAAGCCCAACACAACGGACAAATCAGCTGACATACTGCTGAAGCAACATATGGTGCAATGTACAGTGAGTAAAACACATTCCAAGGGGATTGGATCGCTGACCATGAGTACCAGACCACACATAAACACAAGGCTGAACCCATGTTCCGCAAGCCCAGGCAAAGTAATGAGGTGCCCAGAAGCAGAGCAGATGCCAGGACCTGAACCACCAAGTCCGGGAACAAAGTCGACAGCTTTGACCAACAGGCCACATCACAGGTCTAAAGAGAGTTCAGGAGTCCCAAATGACCCACAAGGGGACAGACAGGAAGGAATCCTCACAATAGTTGTGATGAAAACACCACCAGAGTCCCAAGACCAAGCCCCAGACCTATAGCTCCAGGAGAACAGCATGGACGCATGACAACCGAAATCAACTCACCCCAGCCGGAAACCAGCATTGCAGACCTCCGGTTGGGTGAAGACAATCTGTTGTACCCCTCCACCCACTCAAGTGCAACACAGAGAGCCAAGCAGGTTGAATAGTTGGGTACCGAGATGATACAGGAAACCCAGCCACCCAGACACATCCACCCGACCAGAGGAAGGCACCACAGACCTCCGGCCAGGGCGAAAACACAGCAAAGAAGGAACCATTCTCGACCACCGTAATGAAGCACACACAACCAGTGAACACCAGGAGTCAAGCCCGTAACATTCAGAGCCGGGGTCTAAGACCCAAACCACTAGGCCAGAGTGACTCATCCCTCACATACCATACTAATGCCGACTCCCGCCATAAACATATTTCCGAATGTCAAGGAACAGGGAATGTCACCAGACTAACCAAGAATAGCCCCGGCAATAACACCAAGTCTGCAGAAATGCCCATAAAATCAGCAGGCCAGCAGACAGAACTCCACACAATAAATAACAATGTTGCTGTGGAGAGAGAGACCCCCCACCCCGCAGTAGGATTGAGAGCACCCAGTTGCATGGCAATCCAGGAACACAACTCCGGCAGCAGAGAAGCATTGCAGATTCCTTATGGGTCAATGCAGCACTCGGCCAGAAGGCCACGTCTGCTGAGGCCGGAGGAAGGCACTGCAACCCCATGGCCGGGAGAAAGAGGGAAAAAGCGGTCACACAGCAAACATACTTTGCTCCCCCAAGCGGGTCCCAGGAGTCTACCATGCTGTCTCCCGCACCATGATAAAAACACCCACATACCGCCTCCAGGCTCACCTGCACCGCAAGAAGGAAGCAGCAAATACCATCGGAGAATGCGCACTGAGCCAGTCCCAAAATTCAGCCATGAGGTATGAAGTAGCTGACATGCTATCAAAACAATTCAGTTTGAAGAGTGGTTTGCACTAAAGAATCGTAGAGAAACGTTGAGTGTGTGTGATAGTGAAAACAAACAAATGCACAGCCATAGGTATCTTAACAATGTGTTCCAAACAAACCAACAATCCACACTGACCCTTGCTGCTCCCATTAGACGAGGGTGATGCTAGCAGAGCTTTCATACATTCCCCCAAAGAACTCGAGCCTGGTCTGCCTCCAGCTCTCCTGTTAATCATGCGCGAAAGATGCTGGTGGACCTGGTGAGACCGGAGGCCATTGTACAGAGCCCACATTAGAACAATGGAGTATCCAGTGATGGGCGTAGGAATAGGAAAAGGGAAAAGAATTAAGTATTTGAACTTTTAAACAATCTGAATAAAGTCAGTTTCAAACTAAATGGTATTACATGAAATAATTTCTAACAAATGGTGATGTCGTTTATCTTGAAATATTTTATTAACTGTTTATTCTAAATGTATATTCTATAAATGTATTATGTAATAGAGCGCAAGTGTGATTTGTTTTGTGCTTTCAGATTTTAACTATGCTTCCTTCCGAAGGGAAAAAAGTCTTAGGGGTATATTCACAAGAACGTGTGATAACTACTGCAAGAGTAGCGTAACGCAACTTTCAATATCGCAGCCTATCACGGGAAAATAACCCTGTGTCAACGTGGAATTCACAACAAGGCGGTAGCATGCGATAGTCACCAGATAACGCGTCAAATCTCAGCATGAAAATCAACGCCACGCAGAAAAAATGCGAAACGCGAACGCGAGAAATCATGCGATGAGGCCAATCGCAGTACAAAAAGTAGCGAAAAGCAGCCACAGGCCTGCAAATCCCACGCGTCTGGCGGGAAATTGCACCATGAAAACCACAGAAACAACACACCAGAAATAAGCCAAAGCATGTAGCAACATGGATGCACCCTGACCCAGCGCAGAGGTCAACGCGATCCCCACAACCCCCACAGACCACCAGCAAGGAACAACGTTGCGGAGTGTTGCGGGGGACAGTGGTAGGTGTCCTCCAGGGCATGGTGCGGAAGGTCTGATTTCTGATGTTATCTGGAAGCAGCAAATGGAGGAGTGGAAAGCGCAACCCTCGTTTTCACCAACAATTCGGTATCAGCTACATGAGGATGAAAACTAGCCCCTAGTCCATAGACTCAAACGCCACCAATGTATGACCAGTGAGTGTCCATGAATGTCGGGGAACACACTTAGTGGCACAGGTGCTGAGAGGGGATGCAGTCTGCGATGATGCCGGTACACAGATGTGAACTCCAACATTGCCAAATCAAGACTCTGTGACCTACTGGACCACAGTGTAGGCCGGAGGCAGCGGTCAGCAGTGGCCCACAGCCATGTGTCGTTGGCTCGCGAGGCACAGAGTTAGTGACACAGTGGCAGTTGTCGGTAGTGTTCAATCACCTCCGTAACGATGATCCTGTTCCCTCCGGACTGCAACGCGTCATCCTCTTACGCCTCTCCGTGCGTGCGATGATATGTATTCTGCCTTTTGAATTACCGATGTTCAGTTCCAAATCTGTGATCCCACTCGTGTGCAGCGTAGGCCCAGGGCAGTGGTCCGCGTAGGCCCACAGACACGTGTGGTTGTGATGCCATGCACAGACTTGTTGGCACCACATCGAAGGAAGTATAGTGAATTGTTCTCTGCCTTAAATGATGTTCACTGCCATGGTGTAATCAAGACTCAGTTCCAAATGTGTGACCTACCTGACCGTGGTGTAGGCCTGAGGCAGCGGTCAGCATGGCCCATTCACCTAGTGTCGCCGGCATAGGTTGGATGGCCCCACCGGCCTGCGTTGTTCAGGTTCAGTGGCACCACGTGTAGCCGGCTGGCGTTGAACAGGGTTAGTGGCACCACGTGTAGCCGGCTGGCGTTGAACAGTGTTAGTGGCACCACGTGTAGACGGCTGGCGTTGAACAGGGTTAGTGGCACCACGTGTAGCCGGCTGGCGTTAAACAGGGTTAGTGGCACCACGTGTAGCTGGCTGGCATTGTACATGGTTAGTGGCACCACGTGTCGCAAGATGCCCATATGGAACTATGCCTCACTGATCGGGGGGGTCTGGTGCTCTGGCCACTGGCCGGGATTTGGGGTCACTGCCATTCATGACTCAGGACACAGTTTCACATATGGGACCTACTGGTCCGAAGAGTAGGCCGAAGGCGGCAGTGGAGTACGTCAACAAAAAGGGAATAAAGCGGGCCTGTGTCGTGGAGGCCGTGATGGTCTGAGGTGGCTGCCAAGGTCGCGGGACTCAGGCTTGGAGCTTGCGCTGGCACGTGGTGGGCCCTCCTTGACACACGCCGGTGTCGGCAGGTGATCAGTGTGGCCTAGCTGCGCAGGGGCGGGCCTGACGGGTTCGTGGTCCAGCGTGCCGGGGTCCGGCAGGCGCACAGCATTGCAGGCAACTACGCTCACGAGGACGGCGTCGGCCTCGTGGCGGGGTGGGAGGCACCGCACTGGCAGAGACGTGGGGCTTTCCGGGAGAGGACCACGCCCAGGCCTACGTGCTTTTTATTCACACCCCTACGCTGGGGTGGCCTACGCCGGGCCATCCCACTCCGGTGACGCTTCGGGGGTGGCGTCACAGGCAACATTTCCGCAAGTTCCCCCACTGGCTGGGGTGGCATGGTTGCGTCCACTGTCCACTGCACTCCATACGCAGAGGTGTATGTCACCATGGATATGGGTGTGTTCTGCATATTGCGGTCTGTTTAGCACATCTCCGCCACTCTTGGCATTGTGTGTTTCCCGATCATAGCTCTACTGCATCCTTCACACATGCCTGGTTGCCACCTCTACCCACATTCGGCTATTATGTGGCTGAGGTGCCATGCCGTTGATGGCTCATGTTCAGGGCTTGCCCAGGTTACCATTGTAAGTTGTTCTGTCGTGTCTGGTGGGTGGTCATGTTGTTGTACATGTTTTTTGTGATTTTGTGGCGTGTGCATTGCCAGAGTTGTGAGTTGCATGGTTGTGGAGTTGAGGTGTGTGGGGTGTTCATTTCGGACTTGCCAAGGGGGTGTGCATTTCCCTTTTTGCCATCCTGGGAACGCTGGTTGATGATGGGCTGTCGGAGGATGAAGGTATCATGCACACTGGCTGTGTATTTGAAGGCGACATTGTTGGGGGTTCCACGGTGTTCTGTTGTTGCCTGCACATTGATGTGAGACGTGTGCTTCCTGTTGAGGTGATTGTGTGCTGTGTCACCAGGGGGCACAGGTAGTACATGTGTGCTGTGGATTGCCCCCTACACGTGCGTGCATCCTGCTATGGCGTATGGTCCTTGCTTGGTCTCCAGCGGATCCTGCGCATTGTGTTGTACGTATGGGGACTGGGGTACCAGGGTGATGGTGATATCCAGGACAGGTGTGGGGGACTTGGATGTGGCTGGCTGTGTGACTCCTCCGACTCTGGCGGGTATTGTTTGGGGGGTACCAGGGGCCAACAGGTGCAGCCAAGCCGTCAGCTTTGTGTGGGGTGGGATGTTGGTTGTCTGCTGTGTTGGTGCTGTAGGCCTGTTAGGCGATGATGGTCAGGATACGTAGGATGGTTGTCCCTTTCAGCCTGTAGTGGACGGTGACATTGTCAGATGTTGGGTCTGTGTGGCTGGTACGTTTCCTGGGGTTCCGCTGTCTTTGTCTGCGCTGCGTCTGTGGTGGTCGGGGGGGGGGTGTTCTGGGTGTGGGTTGGGGTCCTGGGGTGGTGGAGGTGGGTGTTGTGGCCCTCTTGGGTGTCCGGGCCGCATGATAGGTGGCTCCATTGCATCTGTTGCCCTTCGGATGTGGCCCTGGGATGTGCTTCCTTTTGTGGTACTGGCTGCCGTCCGACTTTACACCAGGTCAGAGCAGGTGTAAATTTCCTGGTGCTAACGCGCCTTATCGCCTGTTTTGTGTTTTTATCGCCGATGTGGCTGGTCGTTGTGAATGTTGAGGTGTGCTGTTGTCTCAGCTTTTGGCACGGGAACGCCTACTCTGCATCTCATTAGCGATATTTGCGGGGTCCTCTGTGGCGATGTTTTTTGCGGCTGCTATCGCGGGTAAACTGGTGCTGTGGGCTGTTAACACCGGCTTGTGAATGGGGAGGTAAATTTATCACGACTTTGGCTGGGATAAAGTGCCGTTAATTCGGCGATAGCTCCTTGTGAATATGCCCCTGACTGTCTTAATAGAAATAAAATTATCTGTAGGAATCTGTGAAGTCACAACTCATTTAGGTATTTTTTAACTTGGCGTGCTGTGCTACGTGGAAAACTTGTAAGGTTTTTCTTTTTTAAAGTACAAGTTTTACAGCCCTGTGAGGTAGCTGAAGAGACTTCAGGGCCATTAGGGAAGTGGATGGAACACTGCTGCGCAACAGTGATTTTGAGCCACGTGATGTCTCATGCTCTAAGGAGTGGAACTTCCAGAGGCAGGAAGTCATCATGGTGTAGCTGCTCAGATTGTAATTGCTGGAAATTGTCACCAGAAGTGGGCCGGGAAGCTGAACCTTTACCTTAGGTGAAGTCAGTCAAGCTTGAGAAACATTACCTACCTAAGGAAGTAGCCGAATATTTAGCCTTGGCAGGCACAGGCTGCAGCAATATCCTTGGTCCAGTACCCGGCCAAAGTGATGGAGAAGGCCATCAACAAACAACTTTCAACCCACCTCGAGACCCAACACCTACTGGACAACACCCAAATCCATCTTCTGAAACAACCACAACACCAAAATAGCACTCATTGCAGCCACCGACAACATCAGGACCAAGGACAAACAGCTGCCCTCATCCTACTCGAGCTATAACAGCCTTCAACATCGTCTCCCACTATACTCTGAACAGAAGACTGCACAACCTAGGCATCCAAGGACCCAGCTCCACTTAATCTGCTCTTTCCTCACAGGAAGAACCCAACGCCACCATTCACATTAGAGACCAAGAAACTGATCAGTTGAGTCCCCCATGATCCTTCCTCAGCCATACCCTGTTAAATATCTACATGACCCCTCAAGCCAACAACATCCGATCCCAAGTCATCTCCATCATCTCCTACAGTGGCGGCTCGCACAGGTAACTCTGTGGGGCGGTGAGGTGGGGAGGTGGAGGGGCAGGGTGGGGGGGGTAGTGGAGTTCGACATACAACGGGAAAGATTAAAGTAAAGAAATAAAAAAATAAAACTACTTACATTGTGCTCGCCGCATCACCGAATAGGCGATGCTGCGAGCACAAAGTAAGTCGTTTTTTTACTTTAATCTTTCTCGTCGTATGTCAAACTCCACTATCCCCCTACCCTGCCCCGCTCCGCCCTGTCCCACCACCCCACAGCGTTACCTGTGCGAGCCACCACTGATCTCATATGCCAACAAGACCCAACTCATTCGCTCCCTGGCGAGAAAAAAACCACCTGAGGAATCAACTTCACCAACTGCAAGACCGTGGTTGCAGAGTCGATGAGAACAAACTGCCTGAAGGTTAATTCCATCAAGACAGCAGTTCTGATCTTTAGTAACAAGACCTCCGCCTGGGACTACACCTGGTGGCCGTCGGAGCTAGGACCAAGACAAACACCCACTGACCACGCTAGAAACTTGGGAATCATCCTAGAAGACGAACTCTCCATGACGGCACAAGCCAACGCAGTGAGCACCTCCTGTTTCCACATCCTACGCGTGCTATGTAAGCTTCAAGTGGCTACCACATACACCAGATGGACCGTCACCCAAGAACTTGAGCTGCTCACAGAAAAGTGTGTCCACCACCATGACAAAGTTTTTGGAAAGAGCTAACTACAAGTTCCAGAAAGTGAGAAGCACAAAATCTGAAAGGACATTCAGGCAAAGATCAGTGCGGTTAGTGTCACACAGCTCTCATTTGAAGAACTACGCAATTGTGGCTATGATCTTCAGGCATGAACCGAAGAAAAGGGGGCTAGGAGATTTCCAGAGGCATGGCTAACATGCAGAGGATCATTCACTTACCCACCTCCTAGCCCTCTGGAGGACATGATTGAGGATACGTTGCAGCCAGAAGCTATTGTTAGGGTCTCTGAGACTGATACCTCTGCCACACCCAGTGCCACCAAAGGTAAGATTTAAAATTTGTTATACTATTAATAATTTATACTTCCCTTTAAACTTAAATCTACTCCAGGCCGCAATTAATAATTAGCTCACCAGTGCATCATGGGATTTGTAGTTGGATGTCTAATAAGAAAATGTAAGTTGTAACATGAAGATTTTTGTTGTCTCATCTAAAGTGAGATACCAAATGACATTAAAGAACTTCATAATAGATGCTGATTTTTATTTTAAACAAACTTTAAGTAACATTTTACATAACAAAACGTTCATTGAACTAAACTATTAATCATCTATCTGACAGAACTACCTGCAACAAACATAGTAGAAAATGAACAGGAGGATATTCAGTCTGAAAACATTCCAATTCCAACACCCACAACACCTTCACCAACCAGATGTAGAGCAACAGTGTCCCCACTCCCTGATTTTGTGGCACAACATGAGGGCTTCACAACAGACATGTTTACAACTCCCGTGGACATGCAATCTACACAAAGGCTACAGTCCATTCGATGCAGAAACAATGCCATCAGAAGGCGTAAACTTTTTGGTCGAAGGGCTTCTGATGTTGAAGACAGAAGTGCAGTATTTAGTGGTTTGGGCATCTATGTTATTGGTGCAGTGCCTGCAATGTAAAAATATAAAGTCATTGAAAACACAGTTGGTGTCAATGATTAAAAACATTTGTGACGTAAAGTATGGCATAAAGCAGCTGAACAACCCTGTTGAGAAGGGCCAAAAAGCAGCTGCAGAAAATTATAAGGAGCTGACAAATGCCATTATGGAGTCATGCACAGTAATGCAGCAAGATAATGATACACACCAATGGTGCCATCATCAACTCATTGGCAGATTGGAATGGTTTCACTAGATTGGTCCATTGCCTGGCAACTGCTACAGCAACATTATCTCGCCTTACAGTGACCATGCAGGTTGAGATGGCACATTATCTCGACTTACAGTGACCATGCAGGTTGAGATGGCACATTACAATGGAGAAGTAGCATGAGGATTAGTGCAACTCACCAAAGAAATTGAAAACATGCAAACAGCACACATTGCAGCAACCAGTGACTTAGGAGTGAGGAGTTATCCAGTCTAAGTAGCAATACTGCCCCTGAAATTAGGAATCCTAGTTGCAGACAAAGTGCATCTACTGAGGGTTCACCAAGGCAAATTGCTGAGCACACCAAAAGGCCTAGTGGAGTGCGAGGTAGAAAAAAGTAGTTGCAACATGGTTGTGTTTTCACATATATTATTTCTCTAACTCGGTTTACATTTGTTATGAGTAAGATGACAATTTTGCTTTGGCACAACATGTGCATTTCATATTGTGTTTTGAAAATGTAAAAAATAGTTTACCTGAAGTTAAGGTAATAAACAAAATCATGGACAAATTCAATCCTAAATGCATTTTTCTTACCTTACTTACCTCTCTGAACGTAGTTCTCTGACTTCTGCTGCCCTTGATCCATCTGTAGGTTGATGTGGTGGGGCTGGCTGATCCTCTAACTGGAATCCGAATCTGACAGGATAAGGTATATGCCCCTAGATGTGGCAATGTTGTGGAGTATTGCACATGTAGCAACAGTTTTGTAGCAGATTTCTGGTCTGCATTGTAGTGCCCCACCGCTCTGGTGGAGACATCTAAAGCGACTCTTCAGAAGCCCAAAAGTCCTCTCTATCTCATTTCTTGTTCTTTTATGTGCAGCATTGTAGCTGTGTTCACTTGCGGAAGCAGGGTTCAAATAAGGAATTCAAAGCATACAATGACAAACTGAAAAATTATGTAGTGACAAATGAGATATACACCTCTACTATATACGAAACAGATCTATTATTATTTACCTAGTAAATATCCTTCACCAAATTCACCACCAAGAAGCCGTGTGTAAATTCCAGAATGGCAACATATGAAAGAATCATGTGTACTTCTGGTAAATCTGGTCGCTATGTCAGTAATCATATTAGAGGCATTGCATACCACTTGAATGTTTAATGAATGAGTATTCTTACAATTTCAGAAGATATATTCATTATCTGATGAAGGATATATTACAGCATGTATCTCATCAATGCAGCCTATGACATGTGGGAATTGGGCTAACTGATAATATTTTAATTTGTTAAGCTGCAATTCCTGTGGTGTGTTTGGAAATTTGATGTAATCATTGATTTTCATGAGCATTGCATCAAGAAATGCATGGAAAAACGTGAGAGTGCACTTTGGGAAGCCCCTCCTGCTGCAGCTATCACACCCTGGTAGCTTCCTGGGGCTAAGATGTGTAGGGAACATAACACCTGCACATGGGTGGGAATTGAAATGGTCCTGCGAGTATGTCGCTGTAGTTTAGGATGAAGTTCAGAGATAAAATCTAAAATGAGGGCAGAATCTAATCTGTACTTCTCAAAGACTTCCTCCCCTGTCTGATCAAATATGGTGATACGAATTCTAAAAATGAGTTCCTGTCTCCTCCTCCTTCTCAGCAAACCTGCCAGGATCCTCCTCCTCTTCGCCATGACGTAGAGTGCAGCCATTGCGGAAAATGCAGATGGGCTGTGGGGCTTTTATATAGGTTGCACCTGATTACCACCTGATTTGAGTTGGTGGTAATTTGCATATGCAAAATGTTGATTTTGCGAATCTTCACAATTCGGGAATGCTTGATACATTTATTTAGCTTTTCCCTATTTGGGAATCGCTAAATGTGATTCCCTATTTGGAGTCGCAATTTTAGAGAATGGCAAATATTGTAGATTCCTAAAATTGTACAGTGAATGCCTTTCATAACTCGCAAATGCCAATTTAGAATTTACTAATGGCCAAATTTAGCGATTCGCACCATGTGCAAATGCAAATAGGCTTGATACATCTGGCCCCAAGTGCCTGTAGCCTGCCTCTGGGTCAGATCACTGGGTGTAGCTGACAGTTGGGCTTTGTGTATTCCTCCTAGACAGCCACACACAATAGAGAGCTTAGGTGGGCCTGGATAGGCCATCACAGGCAGGAAGGGAGGGGTAAGGGGCCCAGCCCTTCTTGCACTTGAATAGACTGTGTCCTGCCTCCACACAAAGGGATGCATTGCCCCTGTATTTAGTCTGGAACCAGGAGCGGGGAGGCAAGAAGATGGTGCATTTCAAGGGAAAGCCTCTAGAAGCTCCTTCCACTTCAAGGGATGGCCCAGCCATAAATATTGGACCTCAGACACTAACTCCTCCATACACTTCTGAACCTGTGGATACTCTGCCAGGGAGAAGGGCTGCTGTGCTGCTGAAAGGACTGCCACTTTGCTGGACTGCTGCTCTAAAGGACTGCTGCTCTGCTGTGCTGACCTTCTGCCAGCAGCCCTCTTGCCTGTGTGAGAAGGATTGGACCTGCATCTGTTGAACCCAGGACTCCAGTGTGACTCCAAGGGTGAGTTGGCTGGCCTCCTGACTAGAGCGTCAGGAACAGGAGGCTCCAACAACCTTGAACCCAGCACCTGGACTCTGCCATCTGTGAGTCCTAAGCTAACAAGTGGTGCCACCCCAGGCCTGAACCCTTAGAAGCGGGACTAAAGGCGCTCTGCCAGCCCATCTGTGGACCCAGCAGAACCGATGCATCTCCTCTGCTGTGGGGTGCAATCCCGAGCAGAACTGACACCTCGACTATGCCTTGAGGTTTCACTCAGTGCAAGGACTCCACATCGACCTCACAGCCCGCATCAGAACTGAAACCTGTGCGAAGCTTTCCCGATGCAGGCCCTCACATCGCAAATCTCTTGTTGACAGCAGCCTCAACAAAGAGGCAGGTTCTTGCATCACAGCCTCACAGCTCCACTGAACGAACACACTGCTTTGACTGTGCAACACGTCTTCAACACCAGATCTTGAGCCGCAAGTGCTCATCTACAGGATCCTCAATGATGATGCAGGACCTCACATCCTAGCTTCGCCGCACCTCGGAACCAAAGTATCACCTCTGCTGCATTACGCATCCTCAGGGCAGGACCTCGCAACACTCCGCAACCAGGATTTAAGGTACTGTTGTTCACTGGGCCTAACTGGATCCCTGTAGCTGGCCCACACTCCACAGTGGTAGGCCTGAATTTGTTACTTAGTCCCTGTATGGCGCAACAAGACATTCACAATTGGCGCTTTGTGATTTTTGGTGTTATTTTCACTGAAATATTCAAACCTGCATATCTCCTGTACTACTGATTGAATTTTTGCTGTTTTGGTCTTATTATATTTATTAAAATCTACTGTATCTTTCTAAATTGGTGTAAGATCCTTTTGTGGTTTGTTTTCATTTTATTACTGTTTAAAGTGTTGCACAAATACTTTACATATTGCCTCTCAGTTAAGCCTGACTGCTCCATGCCAAACTACCAGAGGGTGAAGCACAGATTAATTATGGGGTTGCTTGTGACTTTACCCTGATAAGGATTGTGGTTGCTGCTTGAACAAGGTTTTACTCCCTCAACCAGTAACCCAATTTCTTACAACTGATATAAAAGTTGTCTGCCTTTAATGACCTAGAGATAGGGATCGATCTTCTGCTTGTTTTATACGGTTTTTGTTTTTAACTGCAGACTGAAATCAAATTGTGTATAAAAAACATAAATCTCACTAATAGTCATTTTGACCAAGTCAATGCATCCAAATTCATCAACTGATGATTCTGTCAGATTTTGTACAATGTTAATATTCGTTCCTTTTTGATAGTTACTACTACATTTAAAATAATACCTGCCAAAGACACTGTGTTTTGACAGTCCGTTGAATGTTCTCTGTTTAATTTTAACATGACAACTGAAGATCTCCCCGAATTTCTTTAGGTTTGACTGCTCCTTCCCTATCGAAATATTAAAATTTTTGGTATTTAGAATGAGGATATTTACAAATACTGTTATTCTAAAATTGTAGCCATCATATTGACGTGAAGGATCTCTGCCTTCTTTCTCCTTCTGATGTGCCTGGGTGACAAAACGTTATGTAAATACGTTAAATAAAAGTGTAGAAAGAGGAAACTATCTAATCACCGAAAAACAGTTTTGATATACATGGCAATAAGATCTTAACATGCACAACTATAAGTGGGCTGGGATGAAAAAAAGTCACAGATTCACTAGAAGAAGGAAATTACACTGATACTTGCATCCATGGTCTTAAAAGGAGCAGACGAACGCCATTGCTGAGAGTTTACAGGTGGCCAATGAAATTCGCCCAATTCTACCTATGTTGCTTTCCATTGAAGGTTTTGGTCATAAACTATGGATTGACGTTTTAGGTTTAAGAGCAGGCCATCAAGCTTTAATGTGGACAGTTAAGTGTATCCCATAAATACAAGATTACATCTTTTGCATGGAATGCCTCATAAATGAAAAATGCGACAGGCGACTGCCGTTAAACAAACACTGATTGATTTGACACAGGAAACAACATTAGTGGCTATACATGATAAATCCTACTGCAATCAATTGATGACTTAGATGCAGCACCAATCTCTAAACAAATATTGGTGGAACTGGACAAAAACATTACAATTCTGGTACATCTCACAAACCATATTCGGAGGGGATGAGAGGTCAGAAAAAAACGCTGTTCACTGTTAAGTAATCTCTACATTTAAAAAGACTGGAATATAGAAGGAAACCTCCATAACTCAGCAGGCAGAAATACTGAGAAAATATGACAAGAAATGATGACATTAGAACACAAAGTTATTTTAGGTAAGGATTCCACAGATTGGAGAGCAATATGTGTAAAAGAGCTCATAGGAAGAGATAGTAATATCCGTACATATCGATCGCCAAAAAATGAGACCCACGGTTGTAAGTGAAAAAACATCACTTGGTCAAAAAGCCAATGGAAATAATGGACCTCTCGCAGACGCTACAAAAATAAGACTCTTGCATTCAACGGTGGATAGACTACTCTGCAAACTGATTACCACACAAGGACAATACCCACCACATTCCTTAACAACACACGTTCCTGAGAGGAGCCTTCAAACAGCATTTTCCTAAAAGAATGACAGACATTCACACTCAAAATATTGCAAACGTTTCACCACAGAAGACCTTAAATAACTCATATGAAGCCTTTAGTGGACAGGACAAATTAAATTATAAAAGAAATGAATGAGGTAGCCAAAGCAAACAAGGTACAATGTGGTGGGGAGGAGGGGGCAACATCTAAAAAAAAAACTTCTAGCAATGTAGGTCTACTTCACTTTCAGGTATTAAGTGTCCTCTTGTAAAAACAATTTTTTAAAAAGGATAATTTTACTGTAACAAATTAACGAAAGAATGGGTAGATAAAAAATCACCAGAGGGTGAATTATGAAGCAAGAAATTATCAGATTCAAGTGACAGAGTAAGAAACAAAACCAACATGACAGGGAACATTGCACATGATGAAATGGAACATTATAAGTGCAATTGGTGAAAAATAGGAGTAAAATAATTGAGAAGTCACAAAAAAAACAATCATCAGCTTAAGGTGACCACTAATGCATTTCAAGGGCAAACAAAAGAAAGTGTGGCTTCATGACAAGGTAAAATGGAGAGCTGGGACGATAGGGAGAACAAATGCATAATAAAGGCAAATGTTCATTTTTACTTAAATAGCCATTTATTAACAGAAGCAGTGCAATGACAGTGTATTTATACACGGACCTATGGGAAGTCTGTTTGTTTACTAAGAACATATATTATCATCTCTTGCATGGTAGACATAGTTCAAAGTGTTATCCATAGTACCATACTATAGTAAAGAGCCTACCATGTCTCACCATGCCTGTGATGGAGCAGGCTTTTGCGCAAATAAAACCTGCTCGGATTAAACCTACCATAGTGTGAGTTATTAACAAATGTTTGGAATTAATTGAAAATATTAATATGCAGTCGAGAAAAGAATTAGAAAGGTGTGGGAAAATGACACTGTGACTAAAGTAGGCCACAAACGATTTCTAAAACATGAGTAAAATATGAAAAGATGTGCATTGTTTGTTAGCATAATTAAGCAAAATAATAATTACAGAATAATAGTTTTAAATGATTTTGTTCTACTAATTAAAGTTATACTAATGAAGAGATTGAAATGAAAATAATGAAATGGAATTTTTGTTTTGAATAAATAATAAAGTCTGTTTATTTCTCCTAGAGAAACTGCAAGTT
Source organism: Calotriton arnoldi (assembly GCA_963921515.1). Classification (NCBI taxonomy): domain Eukaryota; kingdom Metazoa; phylum Chordata; class Amphibia; order Caudata; family Salamandridae; genus Calotriton; species Calotriton arnoldi. The sequence continues at coordinate 998,356 of CAWUFW010006817.1, forward strand.
TACAAGAAGCCCTCAACATTAGCGTTAGGTTTAATTTTGCTTTAGAATGTAGAAATACAGAAATCGAGTTTATTTCTTCAAAGCTGTCTATTCTGTTCTCTATTTATGAGTGGCTGCTACGTCTCCAGTATATCTACGATGCTTCCTACCGTTGCAGGAAAGACTGAGGGGCTTATTTACAAGCCCCTTGCGCCACGCGTACGTCACTTTTCCCATGTTAAGAATGACGCAAAAGTGGCGCAAGAGGCTTGCAAATAAGCCCCTGAGTTTCTAATGATAAACTGTGCTGCCAAATGTTTCCAAATGCTTCTGAAATGTGTGTATACAGAGGAAGGAGAGAACTTGATTTCCTCTGCTGAAGGACAACGATGACAGCATGGAATTAAACAATGGACGTTTGAAAGGGAAGAGCAACGGAACTGGTGTGATTTAACACCCTATGCCTGACAGCCAATCGGAGAAGAAATGTTCTAGATTTTGTTACAAGAATAAGTCAGAAATGATAGTCATTAGGGTATAATTATTAGTGAGTTTTTAGGAGAAGGGAGTCTGTCTGTCGGAGAATTGGAGAGTCGGCGAGGCAGAGGCAGAGAGAGAGAGAGGGGAGTGTCGGTGTTAGATCTTTTTGAGGCATATCGTGTGAGCTGTTCTTTAATGTACTTGGCAGATGCTGTCTGTAAGCTGACTTCCTGACTTTGCTCCTCATACATCATGAGGATAGCCCCAGCTTACCCTCTCGGCCGGAGGGTTAGCATTTCAGCTCTTAGCACGCTGTGCTATAGTTTCTAGGTTAGTATGAAATTCTGTAATTGCATTATTCTTACTGAAAATGCTCTTTGTCTCAAACACATCAACTCCACTTCTGCTCCTTGATTGAGATGTTACTGTGATCATCTGTATTATGTTCTTGAGTGAATATTCAGATTCAATATTGTATTTCTGTGTGACCAATATATATATGATTACAAAGAATATAGATATAAGCAAACTAACAGAGAAACTGAGTTTGTCATTATTCATTATAATGATGATAAAGGGATGTTGTAGAGATGTACTCCCTTTGAAACGGAATGTAGAACCATCTGCTGGCTGGAATGTTAGGTTTTAAATGTTAAGGGTGGTTAGAGCTGTGAAGCTGAAGTGCAAGCTGGAGGTGTTTTCCTTATCTCTGAATAAAGACTTACATGAACTTAATCTTCCTGGATATCATCTTTACATTGGCGACGAGTTGGAGAACCCATACTGCGCAGGGGGCAGTCTACTATTCACCTCCACCCCTGGATTTTATTTCTACAACAACAGTAAGTGTTCAGTGAAGCCTCGACCGTGTGGAACCTTACTGAAATGGTTTCTATACTGTTTCACTAGCGCTGAATGTGAGATGGAGCGCTATGAGTGAAATTAGGACCGAGTGAAATTATGACATTCTTTAGAGCATTAACTAATGCTAATGGAATGAAAGCTGTCGCGCTAAACTAGTGCTGAAAGGACACGATCGAGTGAAGAGGATCGAGTGAAGTACTGGTGCGCTGCGCTAGAGATGAGCGCTGAAATTTCTACCATACGTAACGGAGGAAGAATATTTATCCTTCATTTCTGTTAGTTATTTTCACTTTGCTACAAGAGAGGAGCCGTTGAAATTGACTAGCAGATGAAAGCGATACATGCCGTTGAGTGACAGCAACCTCTAGAGGCTGACTCTGTAAAAGCGACGAAATTGACAAGAAAAGAAAAAACTGAGGGAACTGACCGTTACTCTCGTGCTGTCCCTGTGCTGTTCTTGTGCTTGTCCTTCATTTTCACGAGCGCTTACTCGCGCGCACTGCCTCATTGCCTCGTCAAGATTTGTCTCCCACTTCCTACAGAAAACGGACGTAAGCGACGCATTGTGGCGGCCATCTTCACTCTTTGGGGCAAAATATTCTTGAATCTACTTCTTTTACATGACTGTCTACTCTAGCGGCCATCTTGGAACGGTTTTGGTTGCATTAGCTTATAAAAGCTTTCCAATCTATACGAAGATACATGACAAACTTGGACACAAGGAAATAAATAATTACCATTTTATTATTTTATTATTTTCATTATTATTTTAATTTTTTATATTAATTAATTGTTTTACTTAACAATAATTTTATTACAGGTACCATAGTCATACAGTTAAGAAAAGGTGTATTGGTGTAAGGGGATTGGTGTTACACTTTGTTTTACTGCACTGTTCACATAATTTATCTGTAGATATGACGGATCAGGGTTTATCTGCACCGCCTACCTTTCTAGCTACACCTGGTGAACCTCCTATTCCGTGGAAGGAGTGGAAGAAATTATTTATTACTTATGTGTTAGCAGCGGGGGCTGACAAATACGGCCCAGTGCGCAGACAAGGTATATTACTCCATCATTTAGGTGTTGAAGGGAGACGATTGTATGAAGATCTTCCGGAAATATCTTTGGGAATGGGTGATGGTCAGCCAAATAATGTTTATGAAATGACATTGCAAATGCTAGAGGTTCGTTTCAAGACAAAGATTAATACTGTTTTAGAGAGACACAAATTTTTCTGTCGTACTCAGAAGGTGGATGAAGATATTGCAACATATGTTGCTGTACTTAGAGGTCTTTCACTAACATGTAAATTTGGAGAATTAGCTGATTCACTTATCCGCGACCAAATCGTAAGGTGTACTAATAACAAAAGAGTTAGAGAAAAACTTTTAATTAAAGATCCCTCGCTTGAAGAAGCTATTCAGATTGCTAAGGGGTTGGAGCATACAGATTTGTGGATTAAAGAAATGGATAAATGCAATACTTCTGTGTCAAGCAAGGAACATATTCCTAGGGGTCTGAAGTGCATGATGTTATTGATGAAACTAAGAAAGTGAAGCCTGTCCCGAATTTCCAATCTCCTAACAAAGTTAATGAGTCTGGGAGAACCTTTTTCCCGACACCCAAATTTGATACCAGATTAGTCAAATGTTACCGTTGTGGCGCTCCTGGCCATATTGCTTCTAGTACTATGTGCATGGGCAGGAATGCCATCTGTCGATCTTGTGGAAGGAAAGGTCATCTTGCTAAGGTTTGCAGAACTAAACCCAATTCACTCGAGTGCAAGAAGTACATGATACTTGTGAAAGTGTACGTGAACTGATGTTGAATGTAGAAGTTTGTGAAGAATCAAGGGAAGTCAATTTTGATTCACATTCATCTTTAGATGGTGTTCCTAGTGAAAGCACAAATAAGTTAGAGAAACCTCATTGTGTCATAAACTTAGACAAATGTGGGATTGAAATGTTAGTAGATTCGGGAAGTCTATATACTTTACTCTCTAGAGAAACACTTCACAAGAAATGGACCGGAGAACAGTTGGTGTGGGACAATCCTGACATTAAAGCAGCTGGGTATGGTGGAAAAATAATTGATATTGTGGGGATGAGATGGATGGTTATTTCATTTAATGGTAACAAAGTTTTTGGACGTGTGTACTTGACTAAACAGGGGTCTGACCTTTTAGGTTGGCGTCATCAAAAAGATCTCAATATCATTTTGAATCCGAATTCCACTGAACCTGTTACTACTTCAGTTGTGCACAACATTGATATGTGTGTAATGAATATGATGGAGAAATATCCCAAAGTGTTTTCTGATCAATTGGGAAAACTTAGAAATTTTTCTCACAAAATTATTTTAAAAAATAATTCAAAGCCAGTGGTTCACAAAGTGGGGAGTGTACCCCACCTCATGAGAGAACCTCTTCATGAGGAACTTAAAAAACTCCTAGAGCAAAAAATAATAGAATCAATTGAGGCGTCTGAGTGGTTGGCACCCATTGTGGTAGCGCCCAAGGAAGGAGGAAAAATTTGTTTATGTATAGACTTACGCGACCTGAATAAAAATATTTGGGTCGATAGACAGCCATTACCTAACATATCGGAGATGCTGACTGCAATGGGTGGTGGAGATGTTTTTAGCGTAATCGATATGTCGGCTGCTTATCACCAAGTAGATTTACACGAAGAGTCTAGACATCTCACGTCTTCTGTAACACCGCTGGGGGCATTTCGTTACTGTAGAATGCCTTTTGGGTTGGCGTCTGCCTCAGCGGTGTTCCAGAGAGTAATGCAAGGAATTTTTGAGGGGCTAAGTAACGTTCTTTGTTTTCAAGATGATGTGTTAATCGTAGGGAAAGATGGTACGCATCATGATGAGGTTTTGAGTGAGGTATTGAGAAGAATGGAAGAGAATGGGCTGACAATTAAGAAAGAAAAATGTCAAATAAAAAAAAATTGTGTGACCTATTTGGGACATGAGATATCTAAGGATGGAATTAAACCAAAAAAAGTATTGTCTCTGCAGTAAGGAATGCTCCTGTTCCTATGACTAAGGATCAGTTGAAATCCTTCCTTGGCTTAGCGGAATATTGTTCAAAGTTTGTGGAAGGCTTCACAGAGATTGTAGAACCCTTAAGGCAATTGATGAAGAAAGGTGTTCTCTTTGAATGGAATGAGGCTTGTAGTGAAGCGTTTGATAAAGTGAAGAACTGTATTGCTCGAGCTCCTACACTTGGTCATTTTCATGTCAATGCTAAAACGCTTATTACAACTGATGCAAGTGCTGTTGGAGTTGGAGCCGTGTTGACTCAGATTTATGATGGGCAAGAAAGAGTCATTGGGTTTGCATCTCGGAGACTTCGTAATGCTGAATTATCTTATTCAGTTATTGAGAAAGAGGCGCTAGCGTGTGGTTGGGGCATAAATCATTTTAGGTACTTTGTTTGGGGACTACCTTTCAAGGTCCGTACCGACCACAAACCCCTTATCCATTTGTTCAAGGGGGGAAGGGGTCTAGAAGGCAGTGTAACCCCTAGAATTTCAAGATGGATGTTGTCGGTGCTGGAGTATAATTTTGAAGTAGAATTTGTGAGGGGTTTGAAAAACGTAGTAGCTGATTGTTTGTCCAGATTGCCTCTTGATACGGTGGAATTGGTGCTGGACGAGGATATAGTAGATGAGGAGATTGATGTGGTAGGAAGAGAGAAAGTGGGACTGGCTCTCGACAAAGAAGAGTGGGCATTGGCCACATCTGAGGATAGTGTTCTACAACAAGTTGTGAAATTTGTGTATGAAGGTTGGAGTGGTCATGAGGATGATGTCCGTTTTAAAGGATACTATCATGTTCATGACGAATTGAGCGTGTATATAAATGTATTATAGTAAGGTGTACATATAAACATTCTCTTTGTTCTAGGTCCTCCAAAGGGGAATATTTCATCTAGCCATTTGCCAAATCCTTGTCAAATTCTCCGGTCCGTCGGAGGACCTGATGTATTATGGGCCAAAATTAGACTTATGTATCGAAGAAGGAAAATATAGGCAAATAGACAAACTGATTATAGTGCATGGTATAAATGATTATACGCTCTGCTTTGGTTACCTGAATTTTGCTGTGCCGCACGCTATCAGTTTTTGGTAGTCAGACTAGGATGGTTTTAGTGTGGATTGATTATATTGGCAATTGATTAAGATGAGAATTATTGTTTGTTAATAACCTTACATACCTTTTCGTTACATGTAGTGGTCGCACCGGATTTGACCTTAAAGGGAATTTGTTGGCAGGTCCGGAGAGGCCTAAGATCCCGGGATAAGCCCAAGGCCGTGCCTTAATGTGTTATACACTAAGTAGGATTGCGTTGTCTGCTGTTGATGCAAGTATTGAGCAATAGTCGTATTGTCAGTATTGCACAGGGAACTTTGGAGTTAGTACAGTAGAGACTTATTTGGGTACCTTTAGAAAGCGCATCTGGAGAAGTCCCAAAAGTTTTTACTTGATTGGGAGTGGAATCACGCTGGTCGGAGATTTCACTAGTAGCGAGAGCGTTCTTGGAGAGTTTGTATCTATCTTCTTTTAGTGGAGCAGACAGGCCGTGTCTATGTGTTCTAACTTTGTTTGTCTAAAAAGTTTGTAAATAGTTGCTGATAAATTTTGCAAAGGGAGGGCCAGTTGCAGGAGTTATACTGACGTCACAGAAAGCCGCGCTGCTATTGTTGAGTTAGTGTGAGTCAATATAGAAAGCTGCGCTGCTATTGGTTGATAAGTGTAAGCCGTCACGAGAGTGTTGTGCCGTTATTGGTGTGTTGGTGTGAATCACGCTGGTATTGGTCAGTGTGAACCAATTGAATTCGATAGAAGTACGGAAGAAGTTCTTGAATAAAAGGTATACCGATCGAGTCAGAAAATGAAATTGTTAAAGTTGTTGAAAACTCTATTTAGAAAAGAGGAGCCTATACCTATTAGAGAAGGAATTTATGTAGCTCCTGAAGGTACGCCTACTTCTTTTATGTCGTTAGAAAGGGGTTATCATACGTGTACATGGTTGGAAAATTGGATGAAGTATACCGAGAGAGATGGTAATTTGGCATTCCCAGAACATGGTACATTCAATACAAGGATTTAAGAGAATTTGCGATATCAAATGAATGAATTAAAACCAAGTCCGAGACTTTTGCAGTATGAAGCGCTTGAAGAGTGGGATCAAGAGAGAGAAGGATAGGACTGAGAATAGATACAGGAACACCGTGTGTAGATACTCAGAGGCAAAATGGGATGCTCAGATGAAGAAATGGAGAAGGGATGTTGTGGCATTAGGTGAAGGAATGTATCCAGTTGTATTAGTAGAGAATAATGTAAATGTAAAGAAAAGAAAAAGAATACTTCAGAGACAGAATCAAATCCGAATGAGGTATGATGACTTTTTGGATGAATTACTAATGAATAGACCTCTTTCAAAGAAGAGTGAGAGAGACCATCACCAAGTGCTCCATTGATTCAGATATAGAAAATCCTCAAAGGAAAAATACAAGTGTAGTAAACAGGGCAAAAGGAGATTTAACTAGAGGAATACATTAATTAAATTTAAATGCAGATGCTTTGTCAGGTCCCGTGACAATTGGTCCTATAGTTCCATTATATAATAATGAACAAAATGTTTCACAGGTGCATGCCTTAACAGTTCCTACATTTCAGAATGATAGAATTATTAATGGTGCAAGTGAGTCAGAGTCTTTGATTGACATTTCGGAAAGAGCAGTAGAAACACCAAGACGTGATGTGCAGATAAATCCAAGGAGATTGTTACAGAATACAAAGGAAGTGACAGTGACACTACATCAGGATGGTCTTTGGGACCTTCACCAGAGGATGTGGATGAATGGATTAGAGGGATGACTTTTAATAAAGTAAACATGGATGTAGGTAAATTAAAAGCGGATTTGAAAGGAATGATATTAGGTACAATTAGCCCAGAGAGGTTGAGTAAGTATCAGGAAGAAGAGTTGTTATTCTTGTGCAAAAATATCACGATGAGAGCGAGAAACCATCATGAAAAATTTGCTGAAGTTGCACAGACGTATGGTGTGGACATAGAAAAGTCGAAGGCTTTACAGTAAACGTACAAATTGGATTTTAGTGACAAAGATTTAGAGAGTTTGAATGCTTCAGGGAAACGGTTACAAATTAAAGAGTTGATTAGCACATTGAGACGATGGGGTGAATTAGATCATTGGAAAGGAAGATGGGCTAAAAAGAAGGAAGAAACAGTTGTAAATACAAATGCTTTACCAATGTATCCATTGAGAGAAACAAAGTCAGAGATGTCCGAAATGATATATCCCATGAGAGAAGTACCTGGAGGTGGATATGTTCATGTTCCGTGGTCAAGACAGGATATATTGTCATTTACGAATGAGTTTCCCAGATTGAGAGAGAAACCAGTAGAATGGTGCAAACAAGTAGAGAGGTTTGTGAAAGTCTCAAAAGTTTTGTGGAAAGACTTAGATGATTTGTTTGATATTGTGGTTCCAACTGATTTGTGGGTAGAGTGTAAGATTGCTGTAGATTGGCACCATCAGATGTAGTGATGAAAAAATACAATTAGGTCATTACTTATTTGAAGGGGAAAATTTCACAGAAAGAAACAGATTGGGTGAAAATAGACAGAACTACACAGGAAGCAAAAGAAACGGTACATGCTTATTATGAAAGGCTTCTTCAGGTGTTTAAAGAGTATAGTGGCATTGAGAATATCACTGACAAGGACATGGGTCATTTTGTATATAGGTTTGTGTTTGGTTTGAGACCGGAAATTAGCATGATGATTCAGCAGCATTTGATTTGTTGGCAGAACAAATTAATCGACGAAATATTGCGTTATGCTAAATACTGTAGCGATGATATTGATTCCAGACATAAAAAGTTAAAAGAGAAATTAATGTGGGCTCAGATGAAAGCAGCACAGAAAGGTGGATTTGTGGCTTGGTTTCCAAGGCAAAGATCAGATTGTCCAAGATAATCAGAATGGTGCTGTTGTGAGAAGTGGTGGTGCAAGGGGTAAAAGCAATAAAGAAGAGATGAAGAAGAAATATCCTTGTCGTGCTTGCAGAAAATGTGGACATTGTAAACGCGAGTGTAGGAGTTTGTTGGCAAATACAGGTGGTGGTACTAGTGCTAATGATATGAATCAGAATCAGATGAATCAAAAGCAGAATCAGATACAAAATCAGAATCTAATAGATGGAAGAGGACAAGGTTTACAAATTTCTCAACCTCAAATACCTCTAGCTCCTATGCCAAGTCAGAATGTGAATGGTCAAATACAGAGATGCGGTGCGAATATGGGTTTTCACACAGATGAATCAACAAAACAAAATGTACAAGTGGTTTCACAATAATGGTTGCAGTGTCAAGAGAGTGATTCAGATACATCTCAATGACGGTGCCTGAGGGGGGAAGAGGAGTGTGTGCTTGGCGCATCCCTAGAGGTAGATCAGTGTGGTCCTTTTGTTGATGGAGAAGTAGAAGGTAATGTGATTACATTCCTTGTAGACACTTGTGCTACCCGTTCCACTGTAAGAACTGTGGAAATTTCTAACCTACCCCTCTCGGGAGAAAATATCCAAGTTGCAGGCTTTTCAATCAATTGATCAAAACTCCAGTAACAAAACCAATGAACGTACAGATAGGAGAATTCAAAGATTTACACCGATTTGTGTTGTGTGATACGAGTCCAGTTAATGTTTTAGGTAGAGACTTACTATGTAAGATGCAAGGGACAGAAGTGAATGATTTGTATCCTTTATTTACAGCAGAGGATTTGCCTGTTGAATTGAGAGAAACTGTGTTGAGTGATGTGTGGGATTCCTCAGGGAAAGACATTGGATTGATGAGAGGAGTTGACCCTATTCAAATTACAGTTAGACAGGATGCAGAATTCCCAAAGACGCCACCTTACAAAATGAGTCCTGAGACGGTTGCAGGAGTAACGCCTGTGATTGAAATGATGATTGAACAAGGTATTTTAAAGGAAATACTAAGCAGTCCTTGTAATTCGCCTATTATGGGAATTAAGAAACCGAGCGGAAAGTATCGAATTGTTCAGGATTTGAGAAAAATTCATCAAATAGTGGTACCTTGTTGTCCAATAGTGTCAAATCCAGCAGTAATTCTTTACCAAATTCCATGTGATGCAGAGTGGTTCACAGTGATCGATTTGTGTCAAGCATTTTTCTCGATACCCTTACATCCGGATAGTCAATATTTATTTGCATTTCAGTTCGGACACCGTGTCTTGGCATGCCCTTCAATTTTCAATCAGATTTTGGTAAGGTGCTGAGAGTCATTGTTAATGCCAAATAACTCAGTGCTAGTTCAGTACATAGACGATGTACTTGTTGCATCAAAAATGAGAGAAGCTTGTGTGACAGATACTATTGCTCTACTGAACCATTTGGCAATAGGTGGGCATAAAGTGTCACCAGCTAAATTACAATTTTGTCAAAAAGAAGTTATCTATTTGGGGCATAACATTGAAAAAGGGAACAGAAAAGTATCACAAGATCAAATAAATGTGATCTTGCCAATGAAACCTCCAAAAACGGCAAAAGAAATTTGAATGTTTTGGGGTATGGTTGGATACTGCAGACAGTGGATCAATGGATTTTCATTGATAGCAAAGCCATTACAGAAACTGACTCATAAGGATGTGTCAGATCCGATTCAGCTGGATGAAGAAAGCATGAGGGCATTTGTTGAGTTGCGAGACAGCCTTTGTGCTGCACCAGCTTTAGGAATGCCAGATTTCAATAAAGAATTTGCATTGTTCTGTTACGAAAGAGATGGTTGTGCACTTTCAGTTCTAACGCAAATGCGTGGAACTGCACGTCGTCCTGTGGCATATTTTTCAGCGACACTGGATTGTGTAGCTGCAGCTTTACCAGGTTGTTTAAAAGCAGTTTCTGCTACCTGTTTGAGTTTATAACAAAGTGAGGCAATTGTGATGGGACATCCTTTGAGAGTGTATGTACCACATTCTGTTGAGTTTTTGTTGACACGAACTCGAACACAGCATCTTACGAGTAGTAGGTTAACAAAATATGAACAAGTGATACTGGAAGCTGAAAATGTGACAGTGACAAGATGTACAAATCTGAATCCAGCTACCTTGTTACCAAATCCAGATTGTGAAATAGTGGTGGATGAAGTGGATCATGATTGTTTGGATGTGACTGAGTTGTGTACAGAACCAAGACCTGACATAAAAGACATTCCGTTGTTAGAATCTGATTGTGTGATGTTTGTGGATGGGTCTTGTCTAAGAGATGAAACAGGAACATTGCGAGCTTCCCATGCAAACAGTACAGTGGCTAATGTCATTGAAGTTTCATGCTTAAAAGGAATAACATCAGCACAAATTGCAGAGCTAGTTGCTCTGTCTAAAGCTTGTTATTTTGTAAAAGATTGGAGAGTAACCATATTTACTGATAGTCAATATGGTTTTGGGGTTGTCCATGACTTTGGACAATTGTGGTCCCAACGTGGTTTCTTGACTTCATCAGGGTCACCAATTCGAAATGGAGAGTATGTAAAAGAATTATTGTTGGCACTACAATTGCCCAAAGAAATTGGGGTGGTGAAATGTTCAGCACACAAATCCGGCAGTGATTATATTACTGCAGGTAACAGATATGCTGACAAAGTTGCATGTTTTTGTGCGCAAAATTCGGCTTCAATAAACAAAATGATACAGAAATCTGATAAAACCCAATGCAATCTGAAGTTCTTATCTGTTGAAACATGGGAAGAACTCAGAAAATTGCAGGAAGAGGCAGGTTCAGAGGAAAAAGAGATTTGGATCAAGGCAGGATGTTCATGTAGGGAAGAAGATGAGGTGTGGATTCATCATGATGGAAGACCAATAATGCCAGATAGTTTGTTGTCCCAAATGGCCAGATTTTACCACGGTCCTACACACATTGGTAGGGATGCCATGATTAGAATGTTCAAGGAGTCCTGGTTTAACCCCAAATTCAGGGTCATTGCAGAAAGTCTTTGCCAGAGGTGTGTGATTTGTCAGCAACAAAATGCAGGGGAAAAGACTGTTGTCAGTTGGGGATGAATTGGAAAAGCAGCAGGTCCTTTTACTCGATTACAAGCTGATTTTATTGAGTTGCCTAAATGTAATGGACTAAAATATGGTCTAGTGATTGTCTGTCTGTTTTCATGATGGGTGGATGCCTACCCAGCAAGACGGAATGAGAGTCTAACAGTTGCTAAATTGCTTCTCAGAGAGGTTATCCATAGGTTCGGATTTCCGGAGTCTCTAGAATCTGATAGGGGAACACATTTTAACAATGAAATAATTCGGATGATTTGTTCAGCATTACAAATTGAACAAAAGCTACATTGTGCCTATTAACCAGAAGCTTCAGGTGTGGTGGACAGGTCAATGGAACAATAAAATCAAGACTTGCAAAGGTGTGTGCGTCCACTGCATTGAAATGGCCAGATACATTACCCTTAGTTCTGATGAGTCTGAGAAGTAGTCCAGATAGAAAGACTGGTTTGTCTCCGCATGAAATAATCATGGGCAGAACCATGAGAGAGTCAGTAGTTCCAGCAAATCGACTAATGAATATAACTGATGATTTGGTACTCGATTATTGCAAAGGATTGGCTGATGCGGTGCGTTCTGTGTCTCATCAGGTTGGAGACGTTGCAACCACAACACAGCAAGAACAAGCGCACAATTTGAATCCTGCAGAGTGGGTTCTTGTCAAGAAACACGTAAGGAAGTCGTGTTTATAACCCCGTTGGCATGGGCCATATCAAGTGATATTGGTGACAACGACAGCAGTGAAGTGTGGTGGTTTGCTGAATTGGATTCATGCCAGCCCTGCCATACACGAAGAGTCCCAGGTCCAGTCGAAAGTGATAAAGAACGTTGCCGAAAGGAACCAGAACAGACTGTGAGACGAGTAGAGTGGGCACCAGCTACTGGGTCTTGTGAAACTGCAGACGTTGAAACATTAGGGTAATCGATTCCAGAACAAAGCAGTGAAAGAAAGAAAAAGGAATCAAAAGAAAAATTGAAACCAATCTTGAGCAGAACGAAGAAATTCAAAAGAAGAAAGCAAGAAAAGGAGATGTATGGCCAAGAGGTGTGAAAAGAATGAAATATACTTTGAATGAAGCTGTTCCAAACACAATTCTTGGAATTTTTGAACAAAGTGATACAGAAGATGATACAGTTCAGAAAACAAAAAGAGCAAGAGTACCAAATAAAAAATACACAGGACCTGAATGGACATACTTGGTTGCTGAAGCAGTTGTTCTAAAAGACGACAATGGAGAAGATGTCGAGTTAAATCAGAGAAACTGTTATGAGCCACCATAAATGAACTGTGCTTTAAAGTTGGGTGCAGAGAAAATTGAAATTGTTCTGTGAATACTGAAGCTGAAATTGAAGACGGATTTGTAATAAAAGGCTGAAAGAAGACATAAAAAAAGAGGGGATTGGAGAAGGTCTTGGAGAAGTGAGAAGAAGAAGAGAAAGAAAGACCCATAAAGACATAAAGCTTAAAGTGCTTGGACACACTTATTTTTCTGTTAAGTTTTGGTTTAGTTTTTAGTATTTTAGTTTTATTCCTTTTTTTTTTACTTAAAATGGCGAGAATCCAAGTGACTGGTAATCAGAATCAAGGATCAAATAGGCGTAACTGTATTAATGCTTGTTGTGTATGTGTCTCACTAATAATGATGTTTTGGTTAATATTAGTCATCTCCGTGCCTTATTTTACATTTCATGCTAAGAACAATACTACTAATGATTTAGTAAATATAAAAACGGATGTGGGAGAAACTCTTAGAGAAGACTCACATACTAATATTAAGAAATTAACTGGAAATGATTTACACCAAGATAATTCTATTAATGATTTTTCGTGAAATGTTTTCACTAAACTCTTGTATGAATATGTGGACACTATAGACGCTAGAGATTGTTATGTGTGCATGCAACCACCGTCTTCTGTGTCGGAAGGGGTGACTTATCACCACTTACCTTTAATTTATGGTATTTCGTGTAGTGTACTAACAAGCTTGTTTTATGAGAAAAAGCAGCTTCAGTACTATTACTCCATTATAGATTTAGTGTTTTCTGAACTTCCTATTTCCTATTCGAAAGAATATGAATGTAGTAAGCAGTGCAAAGAATGCTGAGTATATAGGGGAATTTTTTCACACTACTAAGACAATAGATACGGTATATGCCCATAGAAATAACTTAACTTGTAGTTTACGAAGTGAGGAAATAGAATTTATTAACGTTGTAGAAGATAGAAGAGAGAATTTCCAAAAGAAATCTGTAGAAGAAAAGAGTCATATTCCTCCTGGGGCTCATAGAGAGGGAAATTAAGAAAAGGGTGAGACATATGCTGCAATGACCCTGGATTGGCATCATAGAGCAAAGCTTTGCTTGTAGAGGCAGAAAACTGATTATAATAATTATTTCATTGGTTCTAGTGAATGTGATCAAACTTTCCTAACCACAGGGGGTTGGGGATTGAGAGGTGGTATGGATCCTGTTTTCCCTGAAATTTATTATGTGTGTGGTAGGAATGCCTACTATAGGTTACCAGCACGTTGGTATGGGTGTTTTTATATGGGAATAGTCTTTCCAAAAGTCTACCATATTGATAAGAATCCTCGAACCAATGAAAAGAGTAAGAGTGGATTAATACGTAACAAAAGGGGAATGAGTGCTGCTGAGATTGTGGGTGATATTTTTGGAGCATTGATACCTTCAGTTGGAGTAATCTTAAATTCGCACAAAATTAGACAATTGTCCTCGGTGGTTGATCGTTTATCAACTGATACTGCTGGTGGATTTTTAATGATTGACACTGAAATGGTGGCTATGAGATCTATGGTTTTGCAAAATAGACTTGCTTTTGATGTATTATTGTAATTGTAATTGTAATTGCATTTATATAGTGCTTACTACCCCTGACGAGGCGTTGAAGCGATTTTTCGGTGAGTAGCACGCTGCTCCGGGACCCATAGAGGATTAGTGTTGAATTAGTATAGTGAAATATGAAAGTCATTTTAAGTGGTGGATAGATTAGTCAGGTATTTGGATTCGGAAGGATAGCAGAAGGATAGAAGAGGAAAAAAGGTTTGTATTTATATAGTGCTTGTTATACCTGATGGGGTGTTGAAGCGCTTTTTTTTTTTGGGCGAGTAGCACGCTACTCCGGAAACCCATAAAGGATTAGTGGTGAATTAGTATGGTGAAATATGAAAGTAATTTGAGTGGTGGATATTAGTCAGATATTTGGAGTGAGAAGGTTAGCGGAGGGATAGAAGGGGAAGAAAGGTTTGCATTCATATAGCACCTGTTACCCCTGATGGGTGGTGAAGTGCTTTTCTGGCGAGTAGCACGCTACTCCAGAACCCATAAAGGATTAGTGTTGAAAATTAGTATAGTGAAATATGAAGTAATTTGAGTGGTGGATATGTTATTCAGTTATTTGGATAGAGAAGGGTAGGCGGCGGGATAGAAGAGGGAAAGAGGTTTGTATTTATATAGCGCTTGCTACCCCTGATGGGGTTTTGAAGCGCTTTTTTGGCGAGTAGCACGCTACTCTGGAACCCATAAGGATTAGTGTTGAATTAGTATGGTGAAACATGAAAGTAATTTGAGTGGTGGATATGTTAGTCAGTTATTTGGATTGAGAAGGGTTGGGGAGGGGTAGAAAAGGGAAAAAGGTTTGCATTTATATAGCGCTTGTAACCCTGATGGGGTGTTGAAACGCTTTATAGGCGAGTAGCACACTACTCTGGAACCCATAAAGGATTAGTGGTGAATTAGTATAGTGGAATATGGAATTTGAGAAGTGAACATGTTAGTCTGTTATTTTGATTGAAAAGGATAGTGGAGGGATAGAAGAGTGAAGGATTTGGATTTTTTTTTTGTTTGTTTTTTTGGAGCTCATAGCAGTAGGAGGAGGAGGCGTTTGGATGAGTAAAAAGGGGAAGAGCCAGAGGGAAGAGTTTAGAAAGGTTTGTTTTGGGGGATCGGTATAGTAAAAGAGGTGTCAGATGATGCAAGGAGGGGTAGAGTAGGGGAGAGTCTAGAAAGGGTTATTTTGGGGATTATAGTAGTGGTATGGGGTTTGGGATAAATGAGAGAGTGGGTGTGGAGGATATATTGATAGATGTATAGAGTGAGAAATAGGGTAGTGCATTGGAAAGAGTAGTAGAAAGAAGTTTGAGCTGAGTCAGAAAGTTGGGCTAGAAGATATATTGAGAGAAGTCTAGGGTAGTGCATTGGAAATGCTAAATAAGAAGAAAGTGATAAATATATAGCTCCATATGTACATTGAAAGTATATAGATGCATAAAGGAGGTCATTATATGTAGATTAAAGATATTGATAGAGGTACAGGCTGAGAATTAAGGTAGTGCATTGGATATGCTTTTTCAGGAGAAAAGTAACAAACACACAGATCCAAGTACATGGAAGGTACATAGATGCACAATGGAAGCAGGTACATGTAGACCAAAGATGCACCAGATAAACTCCGTTTTTCAAGTGTTATTGTACTGTAATTTTTTTTAATTTTTTTATTTACAACATAATTATTCTACATGTTTATACAAAGCAATACACAAAGATAGGTACATATCTATAGTGAAAATAAATGCTTATATACAGAGGGATATGCTGTAAATTTCTGTTTGCGTATGGGGCTTATGTGGGGAAGAGCCAATTCTTGAGTAGTTTTCTGAAGATAAGGTGGCTGTCGGTGGATCTTATGTTGGGGTGTAGAGAGTTCCATAGTTTGGCTGCTTGAACAGAGAAGGATGTGCCACCCATGGTTTTTTTCTTGTATCTTGGGATTTTGAGGCGAGGTGCCCCTTTAGAGCAGAGGTTCCTTTGTTGAATGTGTTTGGTGATTTTATTCCTGATGAAGAGCGGTCCCATTCTATGTATTGCTTTGTGGGTGATACAAAGCAGCTTGAACGTGGATCTTCTGGCAACCGGTAACCAATGCAAGGCTTTCAAGGCAGGTGAGATGTGGTCTCGCGGTTTGATATGCAAGAGTAGTCTGGCAGCCGAGTTCTGAATCCGTTGTAGTCTTTTCATGGTTGTTAAAGGTGATCCATGGTAGAGGCTATTGGCGCAATTGAATTTGGACAGAACAAGGGAGATGGTAGCTTGGACCTTGTGTGGAAATCCCAAATGAGGAAAAATTCGTCGCAGCTTTTTTATAGTGACAAAGCTTGATCTTGCTAGCTTGTCCACTTGGGCATTCATCGATAACTTGGAGTCCATGGTCATTTCGAGGTTTCTTACTTCCTTCGATACTTTAGGCGGTGATCCCAGTTCATCAGGCCAGGCGGCAAGCGGGTCATAGTGTTTCCAATCGCCACACATGAGTATTTCCGTTTTGGAAGCATTCAATTTGAGATGGCTCCAAGTCATCCACTGATCCACGGCTCTGAGACAACTGAAAGTCGGGAATTTTCCAATGTCTTTGGGGCATTCCAGTTGAAAGAGTATTTGCGTGTCATCTGCATAGTTACAACACGTGAGGTGAAATTGATTGATCAGTACCGGTAATGACTTCATGTAGATGTTGAAAAGCATGGGCGAGATGATAGAGCCTTGAGGGACCCCTGCTTTTGTGGAGTATGGTTTGGACGAGAAAGGTGGGGTATGGATGACATTAGTTCTGTTTCGAAGGTAGGACGCGATCCAGTCTAGAGCAGTTCCCTCTATGCCGACTTCATAGAGTCTTTGTTTCAGAGTGTCATGGTCAACCGTGTCAAAGGCATCCGAGAGGTCCAAGAGGAGTAGCGCAGCAACCCCGATGCGGTCTACTGTATTCTTCAGGTCCTCCCACATGGCAAGGAGGGCAGATTCAGTGCCTCTTCCCGGACGGAATCCTGTTTGGAAGTCTGAAAGTACGTCATTCTCTTCAATGAATTGTGACATCTGGGCAAATGCTGCTCTTTCTATCAGTTTGCCCAGGAAAGGTCCATTTGTAATGGGTCTGTAGTTGTCAGGGTTCAGCGGATCCAAGTTTGTTTTCTTCAGTAAAGGGCGTATGTGTGACTTTTTGAGTTCTTCTGGAAATATTCCGGTAGTTAAGGAATCGTTGATGATTCTTCTTACTGGAGTGGCAGCAGAGGTTGTTAAAAGAATTGTCTTGAAAGTTTGTGGTGGACACGGGTCAGAAGGGCTGCCGGCAGGCCTGCTTGCTATGACCAGGTCCATAAATTCATCGTGTGAGATGTGTTGGAAGGAACGGAGAGGCTGGGTTAGAGTATTCTTGGATTCTTGTTTTGTACAAGGGTTAGTGCTGGTGCTTTGTTTCTGTTTTATGTATGAGTCCAATGTGTCTGCTTTGTCCGTGTAATGATTTGCCAGTTTGTCTGTGAAATCTTGAGTAGCAGGATGAGTTCCTTCTAGGCAATTTGGTTGGTGAAATTCATTGAGTATTTTAGAGAATTCTTTATTTGCACATTTCGCATTTTGAATTCTGTCTGAATAGTACCTTTTCTTAGCTTTTTTGATAGCTGACTTGTATAATCTGTTAATTTTCTGTAGGTGAAGTTTGTCTTGTTTGCCGTTTGTTTTGAGCCAGGTACGTTGCAGCTTTCTAATTTGTTGTTTTATGTCTTTTATCTCTATGTTTCTCCAAGGCGCTTTTTTTCTTTTGTTCTGTTGTGTGGTTTTGAGTGGTATCAGGATGTCAAAAGCTTCCTGTAGCCAGTCATATCGTTTTTGAACAGAATTTATTGTTTCCAGATTTGTACTGGATGTTAGTTGTGTTTCTAAGTGTTTCAAATTGAGTTTGTTCCACGGCCGATAGGTGGATGGATGTAAGGTAGTTTTAGGTGAGTCGCTTAGTGTTGTTTTATGTTGGAAAGCAAGCAAATGGTGGTCTGACCATGTGACCAGAGTTATAGTTTGAAAGGTAACTAGTTCGGTATTAGCAAAAATGACATCTAGGATATGTCCAGCGATGTGTGTGGGTTTGTGGACAATCTGATGCACGTTCAGTGCGTCTACGCCAGTGATTATTGGTTTTGGATGGGTCATATTGGGTTTGTCAAACCAAATGTTGAGGTCACCCAGAACGCATAGGTTGGAGTGTATTGTTATCAGGTTTGAAACTGTGTCTAGAAGTGCGTCTGGGAATGTCGCCTTGCTAGGTGGAGGTCTGTAAAGGAGCAGGAAGTTACATGAGGAAGACGGTGGAGGATTGCATCTGGTGAGAAGAGCCTCACAATTCTTTATGGTGATGTCGTCAACTTTAGTGATATGTAGTGTTTGCCTGAAAACAACAGCTAGACCACCTCCTTTTTTGCCTATACGATTTTGGGTGATCGTTTGATAGCCTAGAGGAACGGCTTCATGCAGGACTGGAGCCATATCATCTCCCAACCATGATTCAGTTATGAATAGTATGTCTGGTTTTGCATCGATGAGAAGGTCGTCGATGTGATGTTTGTTTTTAGAGAAGGATCGAGCATTTATTAGTAGACAGTTTAGAGAATGGGCTTTGGTGATAGTGAGACTTTGTTTTGTAGAAGAGTGATCAGTATTGTGTGGGTTTGTAGCAGGTGTGTTTTAGTGCTGGTATTAGCTGTATTAGGATAGCAATCGTGTAGCTGTTCTGTATCATGTTCCTCATCCAGCATGCTAAGAAGGCATTTTGATGGGTCTGCGTGTGTATGTGGTAGAGATGGTGTTTGAGAGTGAGTTGGAGTGCTGTGTTGTTTTCGTGGTGTAACATTGTTGTGCAGTAGACATGGGGAAGCGAAGTTGTGAGGTGTGGCATGTTGATTATATTGTTTGCGTGTGTTTAGGGCAGAAGGTGTATGAGTCAGGGGTGGTGGTGCAGCATGTGGGTCATGTAGTAAGGTTTTAAATTGTCCAATGGATGAGAGGCGTTTGGAAGAGAGTTGCTGTGTGGCTGTATCTGTGTTAGGTGTGGTGGACGAGAGAAAGCTTGGCATTGGAGTTTGTTCCTTTGTGTGGTTTGAAAGGTGGGTGTATGTTTGTATTTTGTGATGGTAAGTATTATGAGGTGTTGTGCTTTGAAGGTCTTGTGCTGGTGTGTGTGATATGTTTTGTTTTTGAGGAGTAGTGAAAAGGGGTGCTGGTGTATTTGTTTCATGCGATGGATTTGTTTGTATAGTATTGTTTGTGAGAGGAGGTTGTAAGGTAGAGGAGTGGTGATGTGTTTATGAGTAGAGTGTATGTTGTGTGTAGGAGGGAATGAAGTAGAGGTAAGAGTGTTTGTCTCAGACTGGTTTGTTGCAAGAGTTAATAAGTGTGGTGCCGTGCAGTGTATGTGTTGTGCGTTAGTGTTATTATGGTAGAAGGAGGAGGAGGGTGTTGGTTGGACAAATGATGGAAGGCTGAATATATGTTTGTTAGTGCTAAAAAGTGGTCTGTTAGGAGTAATTAGAGCAGGGAGTGTGGGTCTGGATGGGATGTAGTTATGTATGGTGTTGAATGGCGTTGTGTTAGTGATGAGTGGATTGGTTAGTGGTATAGGATAGAGTTGTGTACTGTTTGTAGGTGATGGTGGAAATGTGTGGTAGTTGGGATAGAAGGGTGTATAGATGTGGTTTGGTTGGTTTTGTAGTGTATGCTGGTACATTGATTTGTGCATAGGGTTGTGTGTGGTGTACATTTGGTGTGAGTGTGTTACTATGTTTGTGAATGTGGATGGTGTGGGCTGGATATTACTGAATGGGAAAATGGGCAGCATTTCTGGCCCTAGTCCCAACCAGTCTCGAACAGGCTCAAACAGGCAACTGCCCTTATCCTCTCCACCCTTAGCCTCGACGCCCGGGCTGAGAGGCCCTAAGCCTTGGCCTTTTATAGCCCTATTAATCAGGTGACCCCTTCAGCCAATGGGAACCCTAGCCCTAACACTATCCAATCACAACACCATCCCTAATATCCAGAACCAATAGGAGGCCAGGACTGTACAGCCAATCTTAGCCCTAGTCCAAGCACCCAATCAGTTTCAAAAACCCTGATCTCCATGTCCAATAGAGGCCCTAGCCCTACTAGTAGTCCCAACCCAAGTCCAAGCAACCAATCACACAGGAAGCCCTTTGCCTACTTCCAATAGAAAGCCTAACCCTACTCTTAGTCCCACACCTAGTCCAGCAACCAATCACACCAGAAGCCATAATCGCTACTTCCAATTAAAGGCCTAACCCTAGCCCTAGTCCCGACCCTAGTCCCAACAACCAACACACAGGAAGCCCTAATCCCTACTTCCAATAGAAAGCCTAACCCTAGCCCCAGTCCCAACCCTACATTGATTGAGTCACACAACCCAGAAACCAATCAGAACCCTCAAATACCCAACACATGAGGACACTAACCCTAATCCAATAGAAACACCAGATACAACCACCAATCAGTGCACACATGTACCAACCAATAGCAGACTATATAAGGTCCCAGCGACCTCAGACAAGGTTTTGCTGGCCAGGGAGTTGGAAGCTGCTCCTCTATTCAGAAATCTCCTAGGAGACAGACAGGCTCAATCCACACTTTGGAATTCTACAGGTAAGGGCCTAACAAAACTGTCCTCTAACAATACTGTTTGTATAAAAACTTTACTCACTCTCCTAGCCAATAAATGAAGTGCACAGTCCCTATTAAACACAGCTTAAACAGCTCACAGCAGATTACTGCTGTCTCAGAGCACCCTCTGATGTAGAATATCCCTGTTGCGGGGGGAGGGGGCAAGGGGGGGCTTGTTTCACTCACTTGTTAACACACAAATGGTGGCTGGGGGTGCACTGCTTAACATACAGGTCTTAGCACAGAGCAAAGGAGAAATTTGGAGGGAAAAACTGATGGTCACGGGGAATGAGAGGAAAAAACTACAGAGTTTGGACTGCAAATCCCACAATTCAACAGGTTAAATGGAAGCAGTTACGGGCAGGAAAAACCACAAGTTTAAATACAAAACAGATGATAAATTATGCAACCACGGGCAGGTTAAAACTACAATTTTAAACTGTAACAACCACAGGCAAAGACAGTTAAAAGAAATTTAAAAAATAGAAAAGATGATGCAATCACAGGTAGGGAAAATCGCTTTTGAACTTTTTAGTCTGCCTCCTTACCACTTCCTGGACTCTGCTTCACTGCAATCTGGGGTACAGGTAGGCTGCAACTCACAAGATGGAGGAGAATTACAACTACAATGTATTATTGATGAAAGAGGGCGGAGTCTGTAGCATGTTGAAGATTCAACAATGTTGCACCTATATCCCTGACAAAAGTAAGAATCTAGAGGGATATATTGCTAATATTACACATTTGAGGGAAGATTTAACTGAACTGAAGGTTGATGGTGCTTGGGAGAAACTTGGTAAGGGTTTCTCTACTATGGGAAATTGGCTTTTATCATTTAGTAACAGCTTACTAGGTAAGATACTAATACCTATCACTGCTATTGCTGCTGGAATATTAATGCTGTATCTAATATATAAATGCTGCAAATGCAAAGGGAAAATGCATGAAACAAAAAGGAGAGCAAAGAAAAGAAAGAGAGAGGAAATAGAAATGGAAGACAGAAAAAGAAATGATTATGAGGTAATGAAAGATATAGATGGGGTTAGGTTGAAATGGATGAGAACCAGTATATTCTGATACAATCAGATTGTAATCAGATTTTGTATTTTTGATGGCTTAAGTAGCCATCAAAGGGGGGATTGATGGAGCAGGGTTTTGCGTCAATAAAACCCGCTCAGATTAAATATTCGTGAGTGTGAGTTATTAACAAATGTTTGGAATTAATTGAAAATATTAACATGCAGGCGAGAAAAGAATTAGAAAGGTGCGGGAAAAGACACTGTGACTAAAGTAGGCCACAAACGATTTCTGAAACATGAGTAAAATATGAAAAGATGTGCATTGTTTGTTAACATAATTAAGCAAAATAATAATTACAGAATAATAGTTTTTAATGATTTTGTACTATTATACTAATGAAGAGATTGAAATGAAAATAATGAAATGGAGTTTTGTTTTTGAATAAATAATAAAGTCTGTTTATTTCTCCTAGAGAAACTGCAAGTTTACAAGAAGGCCTCAGCATTGTCGTTAGGGTTCATTTTGCTTTAGAATGTAGAAATACAGAAATCGAGTTTATTTCTTCAAAGCTGTCTATTGTGTTCTCTATTCACGAGTGGCTGCTACGTGTCCAGTGTATCTACGATGCTTCCTACCGTTGCAGGAAATACTGAGTTTCTAATGATAAACTGTGCTGCCAAATGTTTCCAAATGCTTCTGAAATGTGTGTATACGGAGGAAGGAGAGAACTTGATTTTCTCTGCTGAAGGACGATGATGACAGCATGGAATTAAACAATGGACGTTTGAAAGGGAAGAGCGACGGAAGTGGTGTGATTTAACACCCTATCCCTGACAGCCAATCGGAGAAGAAATATTTATAGTTTTTATTATAAGAATAAGTCAGAAATGATAATCATTAGGGTGTAATTATTAGTGAGTTTTTAGGAGAAGGGAGTCTGTCTGTCTGTTGGAGAATCGGAGAGTAGGAGAGGTAGAGGCAGAGAGAGAGGGGAGCGTTGGTGTTAGATCTTTTTGAGGCATATCGTGTGAGCTGTTCTTTAATGTACTTGGCAGATGCTGTCTGTAAGCTGACTTCCTGACTTTGCTCCTCATACCTCATGAGGATAGCCCCAGCTTACCCTCTCGGCCGGAGGGTTAGCATTTCAGCTATTAGCAAGCTGTGCTATAGTTTCTAGGTTAGTATGAAATTCTGTAATTGCATTATTCTTACTGAAAATGCTCTTTGGGGCATATTAGCAAGGGCTGGCGATATAATTATCGCCGCTTTAGCGTCCGTTTTCGGGCGATAAGCGGCGATAATTATATTGCAATATCATCAAGGACACGCTAGCGCGTGTTTCCTTGATGTAGAGCCCGTTTTTCACAGCCTCGCATCGCTAATGAGATGCAAAGAAGGCGTGGCTGTGAAAACAGCACATGAAAATATCGCGAAGGCAGCTTCGCGATATTAACAAGGAGGTGCAGCGATAAAAAAATCGCGCTACCTCGGCCTTAACGCTGGAATTTAACGTCTGTTAAATTCCAGACTAAGGCATACTAATAATGGTAGGTGGATTATGCTGATACGACCACAGGGTCGTATCAGCAATGTTATCGCTGTTTTCCATGGAACATCGCTGGAAAACCAGCGATGTTCCATGGCAAACACCGCTATCACTGAAATATTATCGCCATAGCGCTATGCATTGTTAATATAGCATTATCATGGCGATAATTTTCAGCGATAGCCGGCGATAATATTTCTATCGCTATGTGGGGCCAGTGATAATTATCGCTGGCCCTTGTTAATATGCCCCTTTGTCTCTTACACTATCAACTCCACTTTTGCTCCTTGATTGAGATGTTACTGTGATCATCTGTATTATGTTCTTAAGTGAATATTCAGATTCAATATTGTATTTCTGTGTGACCAATTCATATATGATTACAAAGAATATAGATAAAAGCAAACTAACAGAGAAACTGAGTTTGTCATTATTCATTATAATGATGATAAAGAGATGTATAAAAATGTATTATAGTAAGGTATACATATAAATATTCTCTTTATTCTAGGTCTTCATAAGGGGAATATTTCATCTAGTCATTTGCTAAATCCCTGTCAAATTCTCCGGTCCGTCAGAGGACCTGATGTATTATGGGCCAAAATTAGACTTATGTATAGAAGAAGGAAAATATAGGCAAATAGACAAACTGATTATAGCACGTGGTATAAATGATTATACGCTCTGCTTTGGTTACCTGAATTTCGCTGTGTCGCGTGCTATCACCTGTAAAGCAGCTGTTTACTCTAGTATTAAATATATATAGTTTACTGTGTGATGTTTACTATAGTACTATTATATATAAAATAAACTACCATCTGAAGATATAGTTATCAAGTTTGCAGATTGTGGTCTGTTTTCTATGTTAATAGTGAAGAGACTGCAACATATTCAGGAAGAATAACACATTGAGTGCAATTTCTTTTGAAAGTTCATGTGGCTTACAGTTTGGAAAAAGATTTTCCCCAGGCCTATTACGGGGGATGCCCATGAGGGGAAAAAGGGAGTGGATAGGAAAAGTATCCATTGATGGTTTATTATGAAGCAAGAGACGATGAGTTTCAAGTGACACAGAGCAATACAAAACCAATGTTACAGTGTACATTACACATAACTAAATGCAAAGAGCAACTGGGGTAAAACCGTTTGAAAAAAAGGTGGAGCAAAAAACAGTCAAGCATCTTAAAGAGATAACACATACAGGGGCATATTATCAAGGGCTTTATCGCCGCTTTAGCGGCACTTTTTGCCGCTAAAGCGGCGATATTTTAATCGCCCTATTAGCAAGCTGTCGCTAACAGGCGTTAGCGACAGCTTTTAGGCGTTAGCGGCCGGGATTCACATCGCCTTGCATGTCAGCGATAATTATCGCTAATGACATGCAAGGAAGGCGTTCCCTACTAAAAGCGACTGAAAACAGTCGCTAACACCACTACCCTCTATTAGCAAGGTAGGCGAAGCGATAAAATAATTCGCGCTAAGCGCGTTTATCGCTAGATTTTATCACCTGCTAGTGAGGATGACTTACCTGTTTAAAGTATAGGAGGTGGATTCTAATGCTGAATCCACCTTAGCGATAATGCGAGAATATCGCTGCTTTTCCAGCGATATTCTCACATTTTGCCGCTATCGCTGGAAATTTTATCGCAATGGAGATAAACCTTGTTAATAGGGTGTTATCTCAGCGATATTTTCCAGCGATAGGCGGCGTTAAACAAAGTCGCGCTAAGCGCAGTTAGCGATAAATATCGCTAATCCTTGATAATATGCCCCATAATTCCAAAAGGAAATGCAATTAAGAGTAACTTAATTAGAGTTTTAGAGTTTGACGGATTGGGTACATACTCAAACATGGTGGATTCTAAAGAATCAATTAAGGTCCATCTCTTGACCTCGACCCTCATGGAATCCACGGAGGATGCCCTTTCACCCAAACAGAATCCTGCAGTACTACTGGCACCAGGATCATATATTAGTCAGACTGAACTCACTCTCCAATAAATTCAAGAGGAAAAGTATCAGAGACCCACTGGTGTGCCAGCTATTAAGGAATATAGAGGTCTGAACTAATAACACTCTGTAACCTGGGCTTACAACTGGAGCGACAATAGTGGTCCCGAAAGGAAAGAAAAAGCCCCACAACCATTGACGTAAAACAATAATGAATATATAATTACTGGTAGGTTAATATTCATATTTCTTTGCGTCAACTATTTTAATACAGTTCACATTCACCCAATATAACATTAGAAAATGTTTTCGTACCTAGTCACTACTTGCAAGAGACCAATCATATTCTGTAAGCAACATAACATATTTATTATCGTGATTCTTTTTCAATCATGCAACTATTGCTCAACCGTCACAAAATGCAAATTTCATATGTGCAAATTACAACCAAAAAGTTACATAGTCCTATGTAGGTCCTATGTAGGTATTTAAGTTGGGTTTATGCCCCAAAATATAGTGAAAGTTAATACACCGTGAGTTAGTTCTGTAAAAGGACAATTCAGCCAAATCTTTTTATGGGTCTGAATGCTGATAGCAAGGCATGAACCCATATATTTCTTTGGTGTTTCCAAAGTGAACTCCTCACTCAACGTAGTGTTGATGCATTTCAGCCTTTGATTTAGGCCTCATCAGAACAAAATGTACTTACAAAGATATAAAAATCCTATATAAATATAACAAAATTAAAATTAAAAACTGGCTAGAGCAGGTCCTCGTGCCAGCTCCTTCTGTGGCAGTTCTCCTGTCCAGCTTGCCCCTACCCTCTGCTGCCTGTCTACGTGCTGCCCTCTGTTTGTGTCTCGTCTGCTCGTTTCTTCTTCTGTTTTGCCTCTTCAGCTCATTTTCTGCCCTCTGTTTTGCCTTTTTCTGCTCGTTTTTTGCCATTTGTTTTTGCCTTTTCTGCTTGTTTTCTGCCCTCTGTTTTGCCTTTTCTGCTCATTTTTCTGCCCTCTTCTGTTCTGTTTTCCTTTTTTGTTCATTTCCCTGCCCTCTTGTTTGCCTTTTCTGCTCGCTTTTCTGCCCTCTGTTTTGCCTTTTCTGCTTGTTTCTTCCCTCTTCCCACCGTTTTTCCCTCCTCTCACCACCCAGCGCCTGCCCTCCCCAGGACCTACTTAACGAAGGTCACAATGCTACCCCATTGAGCAGGTGCTCCTGCCAGCTCCCCCGCAACAGTTTTCCTGTCCAGCTTGCCCGCAGTCCGCTACCCTCTGCTGCCTGTCTACGTGCTGCCCTCTGTTTGTACCTCCTCTACTCGTTTCTTGCTCCATTTTGCCTTTTCTGCTCGTTTTTAGGCCCATTGTTTTGCCTCTTTCTGAATGTTTTTCTTCCCTGCTCTGATTTGCCTTTTCTGCTAGTTTTTCTTTTTCTGCCCTCTGTTTTGCCTTGTTGCTCATTTTTCTGCCCTCTGTTTTGGCTTTTTGCTTGTTTTTCTGCCCTTTGTTTTGCCTTTTGCTGCTCATTTCTTCACTCCTTCTTCCATTTTACTCCTCCTGCCACCAAGCGCTCCACCCTCCCCCAGGACCTACTTAATGGAGGCCGCAGCGAGACCCTATTGAGCAAGTCCGCGTGCCAGCTCCCCCTGCGACAGTTCTCCTGTCCAGCTTGCCTGCAGTCCGCTACCCTCACCTGCCTGTCTACATGCTGCTCTCTATTTGTGCCTTCTCTGCTAGTTCCTTGCTCTGTTTTGCCTTTCCTGCTTGTTTTTGTGCCCTCTGTTTTTCCTTTTTCTGCTTGTTTTTCTGCCCTCTGTTTTGCCTTTTCTGCTATTTTTTCTGCCCTCCGTTTTGGCTTTTCTGCCCCCATTTTGCCCTCTTCTGCTGTTTTTCCTTTTCTGCTTGTTTTTCTACACTATTTTTTGTTTTCTGCTCATTTTACTGCCCTCTGTTTTGCCTTTTTCTACTTGTGTCTTCCCTCTGCCAGCCGTTTCCTCAAGACCTGACGTTTCAATGGAGTCCTTACACCCCAGCGCACAGATACCCCCAGGGGTGACAGTGCTGTGCCCTATAAATGCTGAGTGATTGATTTTACGCAAAAGAGAACTCAATCGTATATAACCTTAAATACAGCACTCATAGTAAAGTCCAGTAATAGAAAGCTAACATACAACTTGTATGCTAGACCTTAGAAACCCAAGAACCTTCACAGTTTCACCAGATGGACTACTTGGAAAAACAAATTCCATTATATAACCCAGGTGAGCAGAACCTTAACAGGTTAGGTAATAACCTGGAAGCAGGATAGTGTACCTGCAAATGTAACAACAGCATGCAAAAAGAAGATGGTTGGGGAACATAAGATAATCGTGGCTCATGACTCTGCACAAAAGGAATAATGAACCGAGTGGATCTCCTGACTGCTGGTATGTAGCCTGAATGGTCTGATAACGCTGATTCTTATCTTATCACCTTAAGAATCTTCAGGTCGCCAGGATCTTTTTACCTGCTAAATAGTGTGACGGGAAGAAAATCCTTTTCAGTTATACTACAACATTTAGAATCCAGTTTACCTTAAAAACCACTGACTCCGAATTCAGTTTTGTGGGTTTATTACAGCCAAGAATAACTGCACATGCAAGCACTTCAACACGAGGTTAAAGAAATATATGGGCACTAATACAAATAGCATCCTATGCAGGAGTCTCATCCGACTCAGGATAAGAAGAATCGTTAGTTCCAGAAGTATTAGACAAGCGATAACTGCTCCAATCTCTATATTATTCTTCATTTACCCAAATAAACATAAAACCCTTAGCTATCCCTACTCTATGACTAAGGTGGCATCCCTACTTAATGAACTTCCCAGGCAAGAGTAAAAGAAAAGGTGTCAGCTGTGAAGACTTCCTAAGAAGTGCACTCACTTAGTATTTCGAGCTCGTTCTAAGATGCTCCTTCCTAATAGATCTCCCTCTCTCTTGCCCTTCTCTCTGGTCTCCTCTACCTCCTTTGTGTCTCCCCCCTCGGGGCACTGTCCCTAATACAAAAAGCACATACAATTGAACACGCCCTTGTCACGCCTCTTTGGCCAGGTCTTCCTTCTCGTACTTTTCCATCGAACTCTTACTTCATCCAGGGCGGTTACGATGACCTTGAGTCCCAGGCACCTTCTCCGCTGAAAGTATCATCCATGCATTCCAGTATACTCCCATCTCAGTGTCTCCCACCATCCTAACTCCTAAAACAAAGAGCCAGTCTTTTACTAATGAGGCATGTGTCCTTGCACCTGCAACAGAAGATACGTTCAACAGAAACCTTCCACTGTGCTAATTAATTCTACTGTCGGTGCCCAGAGAGCCTTTCCAAGAGAACCTTCTCTGCCTACAAAATAAGCTAACATAAGAACAAACAGGCCTTTCCTTGGCATATATGCAGTCAGGCCTTTACACAATTTAAACACACAATTCTTAATCACTTCTATAAGCATTGATACATACATTTCATTTGCGAAAAGTGAACTACACGTGCAACTTTATATGATACACGTTTAAACTACTGCATCTCGATTACGCATGGGCTGATTCATTTATGCATCATTTAAACACGATTCAGTTAAGCATTACATTTGCAGGATCATAATAGCACAATTACTCTTCTATTCACTCCAATAATGCAAGTGAAAACTACATTTTACTAGCCATTCACTGATATATAACTGGATATATGCGGGTGCAGACTAACGGTGATTATGATGCACCCCTACAATTTTCACGAGAGCTTAACGCTCTATCAGTTCCCCCCTTTGATGACTCCAGTCATCACAATCTTCAACTCCCTTGGAGAAAGAACCGACCTAAACAGAACTTGTTGCCTTTCTTCCCTGTCGGAATCTCTCCAAACTCTTAATGTTTCGATAGTGACTGTCCTGCAGTCTGGCCATTCTCGTCTCATTTTCTCTCAAAGCCCTCTCAGCTCTGCCTGCTCGATACCACTTGTATGCTCTGATCAGACCCCACAGACAAACCACACAAACCACCACAATAATGAGAGGTCTCAGAACATAGCCAAGGAATCCCTTTCCCAAACTTGAAAACCAACTCCCTACTTGACCAAATCCCTTTCCAACTTTCTCCCAAACTCCCTCTTCAGACAGTTCCGCTATTTTCGTATGGATCGTAGTAATGTTACTTATATATTTCTCCAGATCCTTACTGTGGTCTGGTATATAAGTATAGCACTCTTGAACCTTCAATAATTTACAGACTACGCCCTCTTTTGCCAATAGGACATCCAACGCAAGGCGATTCTGCAAAACCATTGTCCTTATCGACAACATCTCTCCATCCACGAGTATCAATGACTTTGCTGTATTCATCGATAACTCATCAACCACAGTCGCCAATCTCCGGATCTTCACGTCATTCAAAATCACTCCCAAACTTGGTATCATTGCTCCAAATATATCTCCTACTACAGCTCCTGCACTTGCACCTCGCTTCACTCTCGAATGCTTTCCATCTTCCAAAAGTTCCAAATCCTCTGCATGATAAATCTTTGGAAATATTATTCCCAAGTAACAAGTACCATACCAGTTCGCTGGCAACCTCACATAAGCATTCCTTCCACACACAAAATACACCGTAGGTATCACTTGTACAGGGCCTGGCAGAAAATTCTTTGCTGAATCTTCCATGGTGAAGACATGATCACACGTACTCTGTACCACCGAGACCTTTTCATAGTAAGTCTGATAGCGTCTCACACACAACTTTCCCCTCTGTTCCTTGTCCAATGCTATAGGACCCTAACTCCCTTTTGTTCGGTGCAATCTTTCCTCGTCTGTCCAATCTACTGGACTACCTCCTGTGTCTTGTGTCTGTGTTAATTTTCTATGTCTATCTTCTACCTGATCTACAAACTTCTTCTCTACATTTGACAATGAGCACATCAAATTATGTCGGTGGGCATATGCTGTATCTAGTTCCAAAGACGGTATGAAATACTTCCTAAGCCTATCCTCTGATTTATAATAGTCGTATTTATTCAAATGTTTGTAAGCTGGGACTTCAGGAAGCACTACATCGTAATTGGAAAAGAAATACTCAAACTGGCCTCTTCCATAAAATATACTAAGCAACAGACTACATGAAATTCCATACGTCAGTGGAAGATGGTGATATCTAATACCCTCATCCACTGAAGCTGGCAACTGCATACACACATAACAATCTTTCGCATCCATCGCATCCACATACTCATATAGCAGCTTGGCATCGCATTAAGCTTAAAATCACTTCTAGACAAATCTACATGCAATCTACGACTCTCTTCTATGAGCAAAGCTCGATCAGCTCCTATGTTTCCCTCCTTTTTGCTAGGTGTAGTGGTAGGTGTAGGAGTTCCTGGCACCCCCTGCACTTCTAGCTTGTGTGGAACCGTATATGAAACTACAACTACTATGATTATAGAAACTATCACACCCCCTATAAATGTGCCTACAATCACTTTGGATCTACGGTGTGAATCTCCAGCCTCCATGGTCTCGAAAGTTCTCAAAGTTCGTGATTCCAGCAATGAGCACTCAAAAAGTCTCTGTCTTCTCCACACGTGACTTGCTTAACCAACTCGAGCAACACTTCGAAACCTCTGGAAATCCCCTTTTCAGCTACAGGGTCTTATTTACATAGACCAGAAAAAGACTTCCCTAAGTTTTCGTTCCTCTTCGGTGGAAAGTCCCTAAGTTTATTCTTCTTCCACTCGGATCTAGGTTATCTTCTTTTTTAGACTTTTTATTTACAACAGGTTACATTTCATCTACGATAAGATCATCTGCAAGCGCTTCCAAAACGTGATACAAAAGTTCAAGACGAAGAATTATCATTTCATGTGAATACGGTTCAAATCCAAAGGACGGAAATTCGAGTCGATGCAGAACCAGTTCTCGGACCTTACTCAGAAGCGGGGGATTCGGAACGGTGAGGGTCAGTATTCCTTCGACTTCGAGCCCTGGCAGCAACAACACCACCTTCAGTACCACATTCGGGCTCTTGCTGACCACCTGCACAGACCTCAGCCTCCCCGTACTCACTACCCCCTGCATCAGTCACTGTGTAAGTCCACTCTGGGGTAGCGTATCTCTGGCAAGGCACTCTCGTTCTTTTCGACCTCCTTCGACCCTCTTGAGTCTGCTCTCCGTCACTTGCTTCTGATTCAGACGTTTCAGACACTGGAGCAAGATCTCTTTCGGGTGCCAACCTCAGGCTCAGTCGCCTCTGTCTCTCAGGCCAAGCCTCCTGAGTTCTGATTCTTCTTCTGCCTTCCCCTTCTATACCCTGTGCACCACTTCCTTCTTCTGCTGGATTTGACTCCACTCCACCCACTGCACCACCTCTGTCTTCCGAGTCAGAGTCGAGGTTCTGGTTGTCGAAACCCCCTTCTGCTTGCTCTGGTGCACAACCAGCTGCCTCAGCGGCCCTCACAGCTTGACTTGTCCTCTCATGTGGCCCTGCCACATCAGCTGGATTTTCATTTGCGAGAGGAGCTGTTTCTTCTGAGGGTGCTGAAACTCTGCGGGTATGGGAAGCATGCACCCAATTCGGCAATCCTCCACACTTCACTGCTGTGTTCATTACCAGTATCACCTGGTACGGGCCTCGCCACCGAACATCCAAACAGCTCTTCCTCACGTGCTTTCGGACAAGCACCCAGTCACCTGGACACAGGTCGTGGCACAGATCACTCGAGGCTGGAACAGCTGCAGCTTGGACCTGCTGGGACACAGAACGGACCGCATCAGATAGTCCCTTACAGTAATCGAGAATCAAGTCATCAGTGATGTTTATCAAAGCTGTAGCTGGTACTGCTGGCAACCGCATTGCCCTCCCCATCAAAATTTCATGGGGAGACAACCCAGTTCTCCTGTCGGGGACACTTCGAATGCTCATAAGAACAAGTGGCAACGCATCAGGCCACTTCAGAGACGTTGACAAACACATTTTTGCCATTCGAGCTTTCAAAGTCCCATTAACCTGCTCCACTATCCCAGAAGCCTCTGGTCGATAACTGCAATGGAGCCTCTGATCGACATTCAGTGCTGCACAAAGTAACTTCATGATTTCACTGTGGAAGTGTTTTCCTCTATCTGATTCCAAAGAGGTTGGGAAACCAAACCTCAGGATGAGTTCTCTCAACAATAACTTAGCCACTGTGAGAGTGTCACACCTGCGTGTTGGGTAAGCCTCCACCCACCGTGAGAATACACACACCACCACTAGAATGTACCTCAACCCATTGCACTTGGGCATTTCCACAAAGTCTATCTGCATCCTATTGAAGGGTCCTCCTGACCTTCCAGTGTGACTCAATGTGACTACAGTCTTCATCTGTTGACACGTTACACACCTCTGACACACTGCTTCAGCAACCGCACGAAATCGTGGATTATACCACATCTGTCTAAACACACGCATCATTGCATCTCTTCCAAGATGTACAGGTCCATGTATCAATCTCGCCATGGGGCTCAGCATATTCTCTGGCAGTACAGCTCTCCCATCATTGGAAACCCAAACATCCACATCCCCTCTTTCACATCCTGCTTTGATCCATCCATTCCGTTCTTGATCTGTCACCTCATCCTGCAGGCGCTTGAGTTCCTCCCAAGTGTCTGCCATGGCCAACATCATGTTGAGCTCGGTTCCTTCTTGGCTCTCTCCCGTGTAACCCTCTGTAAATATACATCCTTGTTCTGCACAGAAGCGGGCGACTTCGTCCGCATAATTGTTCCCCAGAGAGACAAAATCATCCCCCTTTCCGTGCGCAGTGCACTTGACAACTGCGATTTCCTTCGGACATTGCAATGCATCTAACAGTTGTCGTACATGTTCTCCATTCCTAATGGGTGAACCAGATGAGGTCAAAAATCCCCTCAGTGACCATAACTGTCCGAAGTCATGAACCACACCGAACCCATACTGGCTGTCCGTGTAGATCGTGATTCGGATTTGATCAGCGGCCAAACAGGCACAAGTCAAGGCAATGATCTCAGCTACTTGCGCGGAATGTATTCCTTCTAGGCAAGCCGCCTCAACCACTCCTGAAATGGTACATACAGCAAACGCTGCTCTCAGCTGGCCAACACTGTCTCTTAAGCATGAACCATCGGCAAAGAAAATTTCATCTGGGTCAGTCAGTGGTTCATCGACAATGTCAGGTCTCGGTTTGGTGCACAGTTCAGTCACATCAAGACAATCATGGTCCTCACAATCTTCACCATCAGTATTGGGTATAGGCATCAATGTCGCAGGGTTTAAGACAGAGCACCTCTTCAGAGTCACATTCTCTGCGGCAAGTATGACTTGCTCATACCTCGTTAACCTGTTATTTGTTAGATGCTGAGTCTTTGTCCTGGTCATTAACAATTCAACAGAGTGTGGTACATGCGTGACCCATTACAATGCTTTCACTTCTTTCAATGCTGACACCTGTTGCAGCAACGGATCGGAGACATCCGGGCAACGCAGAGGCTACTGGATCTAAAGTAGCTGAAAAGTAGGCAACTGGTCTACGGACACCTCCATGGTTCTGAGCTAGAACTGCTAATGCACAACCTTCTCTCTCGCAACAGAACAGTGAGAAAGCCTTATTATAATCAGGCATTCCCAAAGCAGGTGCAGAACACAACTCTTCTCTCAGTCTTAGGAATGACATCAAACACTCCTCATCCCATGGTACCGGATCACTCACATCCTTGTGCGTAAGCCTCTGCAAAGGCTTTGCTCTCAAGGAGAAACTGGGAATCCACTGGCGACAATAGCCGACCATCCCCAAAAACATCCTGACCTCCCTTTGAGTGGTGGGCACTGCCATGTTCATTATTGCCTCAATTCGATCTGGTGACACCTTCCTCTTGCCTTTTTCCAGTCTGTGGCCCAAATACTGAACTTCGTTCAGACAGTACAGCAATTTGTTCGGGGACACCTTGTGTCCATTTTCTGCCAAATGATTCAGTAGAGCTATCGTGTCTATCCTGCAAGCATCTTCTGTTTCCGATGCCACAAGTAGGTCATCTATGTACTGCACAAGGACCGAGTTCTGTGGCAATGCAAGACTCTCTAGATTCTTCTTCAAGATCTGATTAAAGATCGATGGACTCTCTGTATACCCCTGAGGGATACGACACCATGTTAACACACGATTTTCCAGCCGGAAAGCAAAAAGAAATTGGCTTTCCTCGAGGAGCGGTATCGAGAAGAATGCTTGACACAAATCAATGACAGTAAACCACTCGGCTTCGCATGGGATCTGGAACAGTATCACGGATGGATTCGGTACCACTGGACAACATGGGACAACTATCGTGTTAACCTTTCGCAGGTCTTGCACGATCCTGAACTTCCCGCTCGGTTTCTGTAGTCCCATGATAGGTGAATTACATGGGCTACCCCTTATCTCTTTCAGAATGCCTTGCTTAATCATAGACTCGATTACAGGCTTAATTCCTGCGATCGTTTCAGAGGACAGATTGTACTGTGGCGTCCTAGGAAATTCGACATTCTGCTTAACCTGAATCTGCACAGGTTCAACCCCCTTGATCAGTCCTATCTCTTCTCCTGTAAAGTCCCACACCTCTGGTGACACAGTGTCTCTCAAGTCCGGTGGAAGTTCTTCCACTGTCACCGCTGGATACAAGTCTATACACAGATGCTGATTAGCAACTTTAAAGGTAGCATCATCATCCTTCGTCTGAACCTCCACTCCCCTTGGTGTGCAATAAATAGTGCAATTCAATTTACATAACAGATCTCTTCCCAAAAGACAAACTGGACTCGTATCGCACACCACAAACTGGTGTTTAGCTTGGAAGGAGCCTATTCTCACTGGAATCGGTTCGGTCAATGGGCTAGTTATCTTTTTGTTTGCCACTCCAACAACTTGGATCGATTGTCCCGAGAGGGGTAGGTTGGGGACTACTGCTGATCTTACAGTAGACTGGGTAGCACCAGTGTCAACCAAAAGAGTGGTAGGATGACCATCAATGTCTGCCTCCACATAAGGTCCTCTCTGGTCTACCTCCAAGACTGCTCCAAGTGTGCAGTCTTCCTCCCCCCTCAGGCACCGTCAGGATAACGGGTCTGGACTGTACTCATCATACCCTTCAAAAAGGGGCATCTGCTGGTAAGTCCGTATTCCTTGCGAAATTCTTGGTGGCTGGGAGACCTGCACTTGTGGGTTATACGTCACCCCTTTCATCGATCTGGGCCTCATCACAGTATTAACTACCTCCGGCACAGGTCCCTGAACCTCTTCTACCTCCTGCTGCACCTGATTGGCTGGGTTCAAGGGGCACTCGCGCTTCCAATGTCCAATCTGATGACAAAGATGACACGCGGTGGTCTTTTTCAATGTCGCCACATCCATTCCCTCTTGGGATCTATAGGTTTCCCTTTTCCCTGTCCTTGCCCATTTTGGTTCCCTTGATAATTTCCCTGTCTCCTTCCCAGCGTCCCTCCACTAGGCTGGACCTGAGCTGTCTGCATCTGAACAAGCATCAGCTTGTCCTTTAGCTTCCGGTGCTTCGAGTCTACTTCATCGCTACAGTACCTCGCATACCGCAAGATTTCATCTACTGGCTTGTTTTGCCAACAGATCAAATGGTGCTGTATCATTAGGCTGACCTCTGGTCTCAATCCCAAGACAAACTTTGAGACAAACTGTCCCATATCCTTGGGATCTAAGGCGTCTAGTCCACTATACTGTTTAAAGGCTTGCAAGAGTCTTTCATAATATTCATGCACTGTCTCCTTGGGCTCCTGCACAGTTCGATCTATCTTAACCCAATCGATATCCTGAGGTGAAATCTTCAGCTTCAACCATGTAATCACTTGCTCGAATTTTTTCATGACAATGGGTGACGGACCATTCGTAACAGCATCCCTTTCAGGTTCGAAGGTCGGCCACTCAACTGCAATTTTACAAGCTGTCCACAAATCTCCTGGTACCACTATATCGAACAAAGTGTTCAAATCAGTCCATAGTACCTTCGAGATTTTAACGAAACGCTCAACCTGTTTGTACCACTCTACGGGTTTTTCCCTCAGCTGAGGAAAATCATTTGGAAACGCAGCCAAGTCACCTCTACTCCACGGCACATGCACGTACCCTCCATTCTGTACTTCCCGTAAGGGATATTTCCCGACGCCCGTCGCCCCTCCCCCCGGAGGTGGCGTTTCTCCTACAATTTTTTGGGTAATCTTTTTCTTTGACCACCTTTCCTCCCATTTACCCAACATAATCCATATACGCATCCCTACAATCAAGTCTTTGGTATGCGTCCTTAATCCTATGATTCTTTTCTCCTCCAATTCCTGATCACTATACTGCAACCTATGTGACCCTTGCAACGATTTGGTGTTATTCACATCCACCTCATATCTCTTTGCCAATTCTGTCAATTTCTCATGTGCGGCCCTTGCTTTACGAGTCACATCCTTTGCCACGAAAAGCAGCTCGTCTGGCCCATAAATCTCTATTCTCTCCAAAGGCAGGTTCCCACTAATCATTTCGTCTACCTCCGCCTTTAGTCTTACTTCATCCAGCAACCTTGCCTGCACTGCACTCCTCGGTGATTCTTGAAAAGCCGCACCATTCCGCTCGTCATAATCATTGCTTTGTTCTCGTGACCTGCTCTCTTCTATTGTATTCCTGGAACCTGGTCTATCTCCTAAGTTGCCTTGCTCCACCTATCGCTCTGATTCCTTACAGGTGGTACCCACATCCTCAAGTCTGACCTGGACTCGATTAAGGGCCTTGGTCTTACTGGTCTCACATCCACCTGTCCAAAAGAGGAGTCTGTGGTGGCTGGCAATGGCGTGCTCGTTTCCATGGGCTTCGGAAGGTGAACCACTTGTACCCCTAAGCCATTCCCTCCAACGCTGGTCCCCTCTCCCCCTGTCATCTGCATTGGACTTCCTTCACCTATTCGATCTGGGTCATATACAGATACTATAGGACCAATGGTGACAGGTACCGTCAGGGAGTCCGGTAACCACATATTCCCAATGGAAGACTGGGTTCCCACTCCCTCCGTCCCTGTGGAAATTTTTCCTACTACCCTCATGTTTGTCTGATTCCGTAACTCGCCGGTTTCCACTCCTGAAGCTGATTTTCCCTCTTCTGAATCTGGATTGAATGGAGGTGGTCTCTCTGCTAGTAACCTATCTAACAGACTGTCATCTGTATCGCTGTCGTCTTCTTCGGCCCACTTCTTCTTAGCCTCTCCTACATTTATCAGTAGTGGAAACAGCCTATCCCCCTCAATAGTTTCCACTCTCCACCTTTTCTCCAATGCATCCCATCTCGCATCTTGGAATGCCCTTATCGATTTCTTCACCCTTTCCTGACTTTTATCTCTTTTCCTGTCGTACGCTCCCCTAACCAATGCATGTAGCGCCTCAAACTGTGTCGGTCTAGGCAGTGGTCGTAAAGAAGACATCACAGTTTTTAGCTGGTACAACCTGAAAGTGCCATAACGTGGGAAAGTCAATTCTCCTTCTCCTTCTGTCATTTTATGCCAATTCTCAAGCCAAATTATAGTATGCAATCCTACATTCTTAGCCATATAATGTGCTGGCGTAGCCTCGGGAGGGGCTTCCTCCCCACCCCGAGTAACCACATGTCTATCACCTCTGCAGAGTTCTCGTAAAACTTTAAAACATTTCATGATGAATCAAATTTCCGTTCGCGCACAAAATTTCGGTTATACTTCCTGATTTCAATCCACCAATGCCAGAGCGGCTCACACCAACCGACCTATCACAGCGCGGCACTGTCTGACATCACTCTTCCTCTGCTCGCAGCAGTTCCCCTCCTTCTCCTTTCACCCTTTCTCGCTCGCACGTGTCCCAATCACACTCTGAAGCGATTGTCCGTCCTACCGAACAATTACCTCTCTGACTGTCGGTCCACCGATGACCGACCAGCCTCTCGAAATTGTTGACCTCAATCTGGCAACTGTCTGTCCGCGAACGACCGGACAATCACCTCTGACACAATCGATAGGATCCAAACGCTCAATGTTCTGCACACAACAACCTACAACCAGCGTCGGTTATTCACACACTCCCACATGTGCTTCCTATCTTCCGTGGGTTAATAAACAACGTCTCATGACCCCCACAATCTCTGGTCAACGATCTCAGCTCTGGGTGTCTTCTACACCACAATAATCAAATCTCTCGTCCCGCGCGCGCTCACGGTCCGATCCTCAATCACACGACTCTCATTCCAACTCCGCAAGACATCACACAACAATTAAACACCGCAATCTAACAAACATCACCCTGTTCATACTCACTCTACCACGAACTGCTACTTCCGCCGCACCGTCACTCTCCGTCAGTTCTCATCAACCGCCGTCGTCCTCCTCTTACGATCCACTGGATCACCATCACTCGGGCTCTATGGGGCAAATAGTCTCTTATCCTAGTCTAGATCTCCCCTTACTATCAGAGGAAACCATCCTACTCTGCTACCAACTGATAACGCTGATTCTTATCTTATCACCTTAAGAATCTTCAGGACGCCAGGATCTTTTTACCTGCTAAATAGTGTGAAGGGAAGAAAATCCTTTTCAGTTATACGACAAAATTTAGAATCCAGTTTACCTTAAAAACCATTGACTCCGAATTCAGTTTTGTGGGTTTATTACAGCCAAGAATAACTGCACATGCAAGCACCTCAACACGAGGTTAAAGAAATATATGGGCACTAATACAAATAGCATCCTACGCAGGAGTCCCATCCGACTCAGGATAAGAAGAATCGTTAGTTCCAGAAGTATTAGACAAGCGATAACTGCTCCAATCTCTATATTATTCTTCATTTACCTAAATAAACATAAAACCATTAGCTATCCCTACTCTATGACTAAGGTGGCATCCCTACTTAACGAACTTCCCAGGCAAGAGTAAAAGAAAAGGTGTCAGCTGTGAAGACTTCCTAAGAAGTGCACTCACTTAGTATTTTGAGCTCGTTCTAAGATGTTCCTTCCTAATAGATCTCCCTCTCTCTTGCCCTTCTCTCTGGTCTCCTCTACCTCCTCTGTGTCTCCCCCCTCGGGGCACTGTCCCTAATACAAAAAGCACATACAATTGAACACGCCCTTGTCACGCCTCTTCGGCCAGGTCTTCCTTCTCATACTTTTCCATCGAACTCTTACTTCATCCAGGGCGGTTACGATGACCTTGAGTCCCAGGCACCTTCTCCGCTGAAAGTATCATCCATGCATTCCAGTATACTCCCATCTCAGTGTCTCCCACCATCCTAACTCCTAAAACAAAGAGCCAGTCTTTTACTAACGAGGCGTGTGTCCTTGCACCTGCAACAGAAGATATGTTCAACAGAAACCTTCCACTGTGCTAATTAATTCTACTGTCGGTGCCCAGAGAGCCTTTCCAAGAGAACCTTCTCTGCCTACAAAATAAGCTAACATAAGAACAAACAGGCCTTTCCTTGGCGTATATGCAGTCAGGCCTTTACACAATTTAAACACACAATTCTTAATCACTTCTATAAGCATTGATACATACATTTCATATGCGAAAAGTGAACTACACGTGCAACTTAATATGATACACGTTTAAACTACTGCATCTCGATTACGCATGGGCTGATTCATTTATGCATCATTTAAACACGAATCAGTTAAGCATTACATTTGCAGGATCATAATAGCATAATTACTCTTCTATTCACTCCAATAATGCAAGTGAAAACTACATTTTACTAGCCATTCACTGATATATAACTGGATATATGCGGGTGCAGACTAACGGTGATTATGATGCACCCCTACAATTTTCATGAGAGCTTAACGCTCTATCAGTCTATCAACCATTTAATGGACTTACCATTTATAAGGCTTCCAATCAGACCGCGTAAATGGAAGCTAAAGGCAAATCTTGTGAAATCGGGCACTTTCTTGGACAGCCGATGACTGTTGAGTGGCATTGTCAG
The DNA here is from genome assembly GCA_963921515.1 of Calotriton arnoldi. Classification (NCBI taxonomy): domain Eukaryota; kingdom Metazoa; phylum Chordata; class Amphibia; order Caudata; family Salamandridae; genus Calotriton; species Calotriton arnoldi. Next base: position 1,038,833 of record CAWUFW010006817.1, read on the forward strand.
TGGCAGGGGTATGTCTTATAAACAAGACTCAGGAGATGATCTAGACCCCACTATCTTGCCATTTCAAAGATGTTATGTTACTTTGTGGTTTCTTATCTTTTGTCAGTGGCTCAAATGCCATTTTAAACCAAGGAAGCGCAGTAAATTAATGGAGGTTTGGTGCAGCATAAAAGAATGTTGGGGAAGGAGGAAGCAACTGCAGCACTCTTAAATCCTCTTTCATTACCTGTTAAGGTCTGAGTTAGAGAACACGTCCTTTTCCTTCCATGCTTCCGAAAGACCAAGGACCATCCTATTTGCAACCTGAAGTCCCCTGGGCCAGGGATCATTTACTCTCCAATTTACTTGTTGCACATTATTAAAGAAAATATTTGAAAAGATGAAATATCCATAGAAAACAAAATTGACAACGTTGCAAGAAGCAAAGGAATGTATGCTATAGTAGCTCAACTAATATCTATACACAGAATGGATTTACTCGTAAAATGGAAAGATGAGAATCTGGTCGTAAATATGTTAATTTGAACAATAATCCTACGGAGCTTCAATTGTTTCTCAGGAAATGACTTTCAGTTCGTCAGTCTACTTCTAACATCTGATGCTTTTCTTTATTTTTTCCTGCCATTCATTTGATGCAATTCAGGAAGCTTTTGAGGAAGCAGCCTTATCATCATTTAATAGCTGCATCATTCGCCAGGCTGAGATCTTTGCCGACATAATGACTTTGTACGTTTCCTGAAAGATATATGCCTAATTTGGTTTAATTTTTTAGTGCTGTAGAAAGTGCAATTGCAATAAATTGTATTGGCAGGCATTTTGTATGCCCCTTCCACGTTTCCTGTTCAGTTAATAGTTGCGCAATTCTGTGCTTCATTTGTAAATGAACGAGTGCTGGTGCCCAAAGCTCTGTTCAGAAGCCGCGACCTCTGCAGTTAAATGTCAGCTCATGAATATCAAGGTTGTGCCTGTAGTCTTACTCCTGCAATGACCACACATTTCACTATTTTGAAAGCAAATAAGGCCACTTTATTAAGACAGCTTTGTAGAATCACTTCATCAACTTGCAGAATACATTATAATCAAAACCTTGCTAATACATTGGAGTATCTGCCATTCCCCCTCCCCTAAAAACTCACACCTTAGGAGCATTGCATCAACAAAAAAAAACAATACTCTTCCACCTCTTTCCTTTATTCCTCCATTCACAGCCTTGTTCTTGCATTCCCCAATCTCTCAATCACAACTCCAGTAATCATCCACCACCCAGGAAAATCCTGAGGGTATATTCACAAGAACGTGTGATAACTACCGCAAGAGTAGCGTAACGCAACTTCCAATAACGCAGCCTATCACGGGAAAATAACCCTGTGTCAACATGGAATTCACAACAAGGTGGTACCATGCGATAGTCACCAGATAACGCGTCAAATGCCAGCGTGTAAATCAACACCACGCCCAAAAAATGCGAAACGTGAGAAATCATGCGATGAGGCCAATCGCGGTACAAAAAGCTGCGAAAAGCAGCCTCCGGCCTGCAACTCCCACGCGTCTGGCGGGCAATTGCACCATAAAAACCACAGGCACAACACACCAGAAACAAGCCAAAGCACGTAGCAACATCCATGCACCCTGACCAAGCGCAGAGGGCAACGAGAACCCCACAACCCCCACAGACCACCAGCAAGGAACAAGTGGGTCTGGGAAGGCCAAGGAGAAAATGGAGAGGAAGACGGGATGCAGACCGCAGGAAAACAAGACCAAGGCCACAGAGGCGACAGAACACTACCAGCAAATGACCCACAAGCAGACCGCCTGGAATGCAGTCGCAGAGCCCAGGAGGCCAATCCAGGAGGCCAAGAGGCTCCGCCAGGACGTGACAACCTAAACCAGGCACAAACCCGCTGCCAACAGGAAGGCAGCAACGGCGACAGGAGGTGGCAGTCCAGTGACACAGGAGGAGCAGGCGGAAAGCCAGGCCACAGTCATCAGTGTGGATAGGGTGCAAGGAGTAGGGAGTACGGACACAGCTCGACAGGACCTGACACAACAACAACAGGGTGAGGATTCAACAGGGACTGGGGGGACGGGGGGTGATGGGCACAATGCCACACATGCACAATGAGGTGTTAGCACACTGCACATCCACAATTACCCAGGGACATGTCCCCCATCCCCGTAGCACACTGCAGCACACATACATAGCAATCACAGCACATACCATGACAATGTGGCACAAAGTGCAACACCCACACTGCAGAACAGGGGACACAACTGGGTCCACCCAGGCGCAGAAACAGAACAATCACATTGGACAGAGCAGGGAACTGTGAGATGCACATCTACCCTTACAACCCCACATCAGCCATGTAGGCCAAATGTACACTGCCCCAACTCAAATAGCCACCACCGCCCAAACAGTCACAATGTACATTGTCACACAGTCTGCATGTCGACAAGAACAAGGCGCCAACACAATGCCAACATGCACCTCCCCTTCACAATGCAGAGGGACAAACAACACCTCCAGCAGGTCTGAACAGACAACCCACCAGTGATGCCCGAGACGAACACCACACCCCCGACCCCCTACAACAGCCCATGGACATCCCACACAACCCATCACCAGGACCAGGGCAGACAAGCTACTCAGAGGAGAACCCAGACTCTGCAACAGACCACACAGTATGAAGCACCCGCAATCACGGCTGCCTCACAACACGTCACCCACCCACACATGGCACCCCAATGCCAGGTGGCCAAACGCCAAAAGGAGGTGGCCCAACAGGTGAGGGTGTTGCCTAACCCATGGAATGCGAAGTAGAACACATACGTGGGTGTCCAATACCCTTCAGGGACCACCTACACCCCACAAAGGAGACCCACACCTCCACAGAGACACATGCACATATCATGTTGAACTGGCTACGGGCACGTGCGCCCAGCCCCTTTATTGGCAGGGCCACATGTACAGTGACGCCTGTGCTGGATGTGTGTGGGTGAGTATAAGCCAGCCCGCACAGAGTGCTTGGTGCTGGCAACAACCTGAACAGTGGACACCAGTGTAATGGAAACAGAAAACACCAGCATAACAGAGTCAATTGCAGAGCAACATGGAGGGATCCGGAGTAAGGGCAGAGGTCACCCAATATTCAGTCTGGACGTTCCGTGAGTTGCAGTGCACTGAGGTAGGGGCATTAGAGAAGAGCGCGCTCATGTGAAGGAATTGCTAGGATTGTGTCCCTTCGGGTTAGTCCTGATGCAGATGCAGTGGGGTGTGGTACACCTGCATCAACTTCCTCATCAACGTCCCAGGTCTCCCACACTGCCTGAGGTGACAGTTGCGTCCGCAGTCCACAGCGTAATACCCAGTATCAGATCTGGGTGTGTAGCTTGCCTACCGCCACCAGTCTGCATTCCTGCCTTGGGGCTGCTGCCACCTGCCCTCCCATTGTCTGTGCCTTCTCCCATCCGCACACTTGACACATCCTCCTCCTCATGGTCCCAGGTCTTCCCCACTGCATGAGGTGACATTGCTGCGCAACCTCACAACAGCACAAAACTCAATCAGTAACGGACAATGGCTTGCGGTGCACTGAGTCACTGGCACCTGGAGTGCTGAGCAGGGCAGCAGGCCAGTGATGGCATCCACGACAGGTCTGGGCAACTCCGTAGGTCTGTCAGGACCACCCTTTCGACTCTGGCAGATGGCGGTTGGAGGTGGTCCTTGCCGTGGTGGCGTGTGCCTCCTGCGGTGATGCGACATCCGGGCCGGTCAAGACTCGATGCCATGTGTGGGCCCTTGTGGCCCGCAGTTGGGGCCAGAGGAGGCGGACAGTGCAGGGCCACAGACACATGGCGTTGATGACCCCAAGACCATCGCTACAGAGGCCATTCAATGTCTCAGAAGAAGGGGTCCCAGGCGTGACCAGCACAGAGTTAGTGGCCCCGGATGCACTGTGGCCAGCACAGGCACCCAGCCACGGGACGGTGACTTGCGGTGCAGTCAGATGGGCCATGCGACCTGAGCGGGTCCCCATCAATGTCCGAGGTGTATGTTGCGGAGTGTTGCGGGGGACAGTGGAAGGTGTCCTCCAGGGCATGATGCGGAAGGTCTGATGTTATCCGGAAGCATCAAATTGAGGAGTGGAAAGCGCAACCCTCGTTGTCACCAACAATTCGGGATCAGCTACATGACGATGAAAACTAGCCCCTATTCCATTGACACAAACGCCACCAATTTACGACCAGTGAGTGTCCATGAATGTCGGGGAACACACTTAGTGGCACAGGTGCTCAGAGGGGATGCAGTCTGCAATGATGCCGGTACACAGATGTGAACTCCAACATTGCCAAATCAAGTCTCTGTGACCTACTGGACCGCAGTGTAGGCCGGAGGCAGCGGTCAGCATGGGCCCACAGCCACCTGTCGTTGGCTCGCGGGGCACAGAGTTTGTGACACAGTGGCAGTTGTCGGTAGTGTTCAATCACCTCCGTGACGATGATCCTGTTCCCTCCGGCCTGCAACGCGTCATCCTCTTACGCCCCTCCGTGTGTGCGAAGACATGTATTCAGCCTTTTGAATTACCGATGTTCAGTTCCAATTCTGTGATCCCACTCGAGCGCAGCGTAGGCCGAGGGCAGTGGTCCGCGTAGGCCCACAGACACGTGTGGTTGTGATGCCATGCACAGACTTGTTGGCACCACATCGAAGGAAGTATAGTGAATTGTTCTCTGCCTTAAATGATGTTCACTGCCATGGTGTAATCAAGACTCAGTTCCAAATGTGTGACCTACCTGACCGTGGTGTAGGCCTGAGGCAGCGGTCAGCACGGCCCATTCACCGAGTGTCACCGGCATAGGTTGGATGGTCCCACCGGCCTGCGTAGTTCAGGTTCAGTGGCACCACGTGTAGCAGGCTGGCGTTGAACAGGGTTAGTGGCACCACGTGTAGCAGGCTGGCGTTGGACAGGGTTAGTGGCACCACGTGTCGCAAGATGCCCATATGGAACTATGCCTCACTGAACTGGGGGGGTCTGGTGCTGTGGCCGCTGGCCGGGATATGGGGTCACTGCCATTCATGACTCAAGACACAGTTCCACATGTGGGACCTACTGGTCCGAAGAGTAGTCCGGGGGCGGCAGTGGAGTACGTCAACGAAAAGGGAATAAAGCGGGCAGGTGTTGTGGCGGCCGTGATGGTCTGAGGTGGCTGCCAAGGTCTCGGGCTTGTGGCTTGTGCTGGCACGTGGTGGGCCCTCCTTGACACACGCCGGTGTCGGATGGTGATCAGTGTGGCCTGGCTGTGCAGGGGCTGGCCTGATGGGTTCGTGGACCAGCGTGCCGGGGTCCGGCAGGCGCACGGCATCGCAGGCAACTCCGCTCATGAGGATGGCGTCGGCCTCGTGGCGAGGTGGGAGGCGCCGCCCTGGCAGAGACGTGGGTCTTTCCGGAAGTGGACTACACCCAGGCCTACGTGGTTTTTATTCACACCCCTACACTGGCATGGCGTACGCCGGGCCATCCCACTCCGCTGACGCTTAGGGGGGCGTAACAGGCAACATTTCCACGAGGACCCCCACTGGCTGTGGTGACATGGTGGCGTCCACTGTCCACTACACTCCATACGCAAGCGGTGTATGTCTCCATGGATATGGGTGTGTTCTGCATACTGCGAGGTGTCCAGCACATCTCCGGCACTGTTGGCATTGTGTACTTTCCCAATCATGGTTCTACTGCATCCTTCACACATGCCTGGTTGCCACCTCTCCCCACATTCGGCTAGTATGTGGCTGAGGTGCCATACCGTAGCTGGCTCATTTTCAGGGCTTGCCCATGTGGACATTGTAAGTTGTTCTGTCGTGTCTGGTGGGTGGGCATATTGTTGTGCCTGTTATATGTGATTTTGTGACGTGTGCATTGCCAGAGTTGTGAGGTGCATGGTTGTGGTGTTGAGGTGTGTGGGATGTTCATTTGTATATTGCCAAGGGGCTGTACATTTCCCTTGTTGCCATCCTGGGAACGCTGGTTCAGGATGGACTGTCGGAGGATGAAGGTATCATGCACACTGGCTGTGTATTTGAAGGTGACATTGTTGGGTGTTCCACGGTGTTCTGTTGTTGCCTGCACATTGGTGTGAGACGTGTGCTTCCTGTTGCGGTGATTGTGTGCTGTGTCACCAGGGGGCACAGGTAGTACATGTGTGCTGTGTGTTGCCCCCAACATGTGCGTGCATCCTGCTATGGCGTATGGTCCTTGCTTGGTCTCCAGCGGATCCTGCGCCTTGTGTACCAGGGTGATGGTGATGTGTAGGACAGGTGTGGGGGACTTGTATGTGGCTGACTGTGAGACTCCTCCGACTCTGGCGGGTGTTGGATGGGGGGTTCCAGGGGCCAACAGGTGCAGCCACGCAATCAGCTTTGTGTGGGGTGGGATGTTGGTTGTCCGCTGTGTTGTTGCCGTAGGCCTGTTAGGCGATGATGGTCAGGATGTGTAGGTTGGTTGTCCCTTTCAGCCTGTAGTGGAAGGTGACATTGTCAGATGTTGGGTCTGTGCAGCTGGTACGTTTCCTGGGGTTCCGCTGTCTTTGTCTGCGCTGCGTCTGTGTTGGTCCGGAGGGGGGGGGGTGTTCCGGGTGTGGGATGGGGTCCTGGGGTGGTGGGTGTTGTGGCCCTCTTGGGTGTCCGGGCCGCATGATGGGTGGCTCCATGGCATCTGCTGCCCTTCGGATGTGGCCCTGGGCTCAATCAATCAATCAATCACGGCATTTATAGAGCGCGCTACTCACCCGGGAGGGTCTCAAGGCGCTGGGGGAGGGGGTAAGTTACTGCTCGAACAGCCAGGTCTTGAGCTGCTTCCTGAAGGAGAGATGGTCCTGGGTTCGCCGAAGGTGAGTGGGGAGGGAGTTCCAGGTCTTGGCTGCCAGGTAGGAGAAGGATCTTCCTCCGGCGGTGGTTCTGCGGATGCGTGGTACGGTGGCGAGGGCGTGGCTGGTTGATCGTAGCTGGCGTGTGGGCGTGTAGAAGGACATGCGGTCGTTGAGGTACTTTGGGCCCAGGTTGTGGAGGGCCTTGTGTGCGTGGGTGAGGAGTCTGAACGTGATTCTCTTGCTGACGGGGAGCCAGTGCAGGTCTTTCAGGTGTCCGGTGATGTGGCTGTGTCGGGGGATGTCCAGGATGAGTCGTGCGGAGGCGTTCTGGATGCGCTGGAGTCTCTTTTGAAGTTTGGCTGTGGTTCCGGCGTAGAGGGTGTTCCCATAGTCCAGTCGGCTGGTGACGAGTGCCTGGGTGACGGTCTTCCTGGTTTCAGTGGGGATCCATCTGAAGATCTTGCGGAGCATGCGCAGGGTGTTGAAGCATGAAGATGAGACGGCGTTGACTTGTCTGGTCATCGACAGGGAGGAGTCCAGGATGAAGCCCAGGTTGCGTGCGTGGTCCGTTGGCTTGGGCGCGGTGCCCAGGGCCGGGGGCCACCAGGAGTCGTCCCAGGCGGAGGGTGATGAGCCCAGGATGAGGACTTCCGTCTTGTCTGAGTTCAGTTTAAGGCGGCTGTTCCTCATCCAGTCGGCGACGTCTCTCATCCCGTCGTGTAGGTTGGCTCTGGCGGTGGTGGGGTCGTTGGTGAGGGAGAGGATCAGCTGGGTGTCGTCGGCGTAGGAGATGATGTTGAGGTTGTGTCGGCGTGCGATGGCTGCGAGGGGGCTCATGTAGACGTTGAAGAGGGTTGGGCTGAGTGAGGATCCTTGTGGAACGCCGCAGATGACTTCGGTGGCTTCGGATCTGAACGGGGGAGGCGGACTCTCTGGGTTCTTCCGGCGAGGAACGAGATGATCCATTCCAGTGCTTTCTCTCGGATTCCGATGTTGCTGAGGCGCTTCACTAGGGTGCGGTGGCAGACGGTGTCGAACGCCGCGGAGAGGTCCAAGAGGATGAGGGCAGCTGTTTCCCCGTTGTCGGTTAGGGTTCTGATGTCGTCGGTGGCTGCGATAAGGGCGGTCTCGGTGCTGTGGTTGGCCCGAAACCCGGACTGCGAGGGGTCGAGGGATCCATTCGTCTCGAGGAAGGCGGCAAGCTGTCTGTTGACGTTCTTCTCGATGACTTTGGCCGGAAACGGAAGGAGCGAGATGGGACGGTAGTTCTTGAGGTCGGTGGGGTCCGCCGTTGGTTTCTTCAGGAGGGCGGTAAGCTCGGCGTGCTTCCAGCTCTCCGGGAAGGTGGCGGTGTGGAAGGGAGGAGTTGATGATGTCCCGGAGATGGGGTGCGATGGTGGCGTCGGCTTTGTTGAAGACGTGGTGTGGGCAGGGGTCGGTTGGTGATCCGGAGTGGATGGAGTTCATCGTGCGGGTGGTGTCTTCGGTGCTGATCGGGGTCCAGTTGCAGAGGGTGGTGGTGGCGGGCGTTGGTTCGGCGGTAGGGTGCGTTGTTTGTGCGTCGAAGCTGTTGTGTATGTCGGTGATCTTGCGGTGGAAGAACGCGGAGAGTGAGTTGCAGAGGTCTTGCGAGGGGGTGATGTCGTTGTTTCCGGCGCTGGGGTTGGAGAACTCTTTGACGATGCTGAAAAGTTCCTTGCTGTCATGGGCGTTGTTGTCCAGTCGTTCTTTGAGTGCCGACTTCTTGGTGGCACGGATCAGCTGGTGGTGTTTGCGGGTGGCGTGCTTGAGGGCGGTCCTGTTGTCTGTGGTCTGAGTCGAGTCGCCAGGTTTTCTCGAGAGTGCGGCAGTTCTTCTTGGATTCCTTGAGTTCGTTGGTGAACCAAGGGGTTTTCTTGCTTCCGGGTCTGCTGGGAGGGTTTTTAGTGGTGCGAGGTCGTCGGCGCAGGCGGTCAGCCACTTGGCGAGGTTGCTGGCTGCTTCGTTTGGGTCCGTTGTGTTGGTGGGTGTGTTCTGGCTGAGGGAGGCGGTGAGCTGCTCGGCGGTGATCTTGCGCCAGCTCCGGCGGGGAGCCTGTTGCGGGTGGTGGTGGGTTGCAGTCTTTCTGAAGCTGAAGTGGACGCAGCTGTGGTCGGTCCAGTGGAGTCCGGTGGCGTGGCTGAAGGAGATGTGCTTGCTGGACAAGAAGACGGGGTCAAGCGTGTGGCCGGCGTAGTGGGTGGGCGTGTTCACCAGTTGCTTGAGTCCGAGGTTGGCGAGGTTGTCCAGCAGGGTGGTGGTGTTTCTGTCGTTGCTGTTCTCCAGGTGGAAGTTGAGGTCCCCTAGGAGGATGTAGTCGGCGGAGGGCATGGCGTGCGGGCTGATGAAGTCTGCGATGTCTTCGCTGAATAGTGTGCGTGGTCCCGGGGGTCTGTAGATGAGGGTGCCTCGGAGGGTGGTCTTGGGGTCAGTGTGTATCTGGAAGTGTAGGTGTTCGGGCGGCGGAGAAGGTCTCGTCGGAGTTAGTCGAGATGCGGATGGTGTTCTTGTGTACGATGGCGATGCCTCCTCCCGTCTGGTTGACGCGGTCCCTCCGGGTGATCTTGTATCCGTCCGGGATGGCTATGGCGATGTCGGGCGCTGAGGAGGCGTTCATCCAGGTTTCGGTGAGGAAGGCGATGTCCGGTGCTGTTGCGTCGAGCAGGTCCCAGAGTTCCACGGCGTGCCTGTGGACGGAGCGGGTGTTCAGCAGGATGCATTTCAGGTGGTTGCTGCTGTTGCTCGACTTGGCGGAGGTGGTGTACGTCCGGGGGCAGGTGAATCGGCAGGTTTGGCAGGTGAAGGGTCCGTGGGTGCGTCTCGGTGAGGCTCGGTAGCAGGCAGGGTTCTGGCCGGCATTGAGTGCGGTGAGTGTGGCGGCGTCGTGAGGTCCGTCGAGTAGTGTTGCGTTGGTGGGATCCAGGGGTTCTGGCGCTGGGCGCGGTCCAGTTGCGGACGGGCGCAGACGGGCTTGCCTTAGGCGCGCCCGCGGCGCGGCCGCGCAGCGGGTGCCATTTATGGGGAGGTGGGAGGGAGGAGCAGCTGGGAGGCGGGAGGCAGGGGCAGCGAATGGGCAGTCAGGGGGGCGGGCCGCAGGGACGCAGCGGCGGGAATGGCGAGAGGCAGCGGGGGCACAGAAAGGAAAACAAGGGGAGAGCAGACAAAATCACGGGCACAGCGTCAATGGGGCAGCGAGGGGCACAGAAAGGAAAACAAGGGAGAGCAGACAAAATCACGGGCACAGCGTCAATGGGGCAGCGAGGGGCACAGAAAGGAAAACAAGGGGAGAGCAGACAAAATCACGGGCACAGCGTCAATGGGGCAGCGAGGGGCACAGAAAGGAAAACAAGGGGAGAGCAGACAAAATCACGGGCACAGCGTCAATGGGGCAGCGAGGGGCACAGAAAGGAAAACAAGGGGAGAGCAGACAAAATTACGGGCACAACGACAGTGGGGCAGCGAGGGGCACAGAAAGGAAAACAAGGGGAGAGCAGACAAAATCACGGGCACAACGACAGTGGGGCAGCGAGGGGCACAGAAAGGAAAACAAGGGGAGAGCAGACAAAATCACGGGCACAACGACAATGGGGCGGCGAGGGGCACAGAAAGGAAAACAAGGGGAGAGCAGACAAAATCACGGGCACAGCGTCAATGGGGCAGCGAGGGGCACAGAAAGGAAAACAAGGGGAGAGCAGACAAAATCACGGGCACAACGACAGTGGGGCAGCGAGGGGCACAGAAAGGAAAACAAGGGGAGAGCAGACAAAATCACGGGCACAGCGTCAATGGGGCAGCGAGGGGCAAAGAAAGGAAAACAAGGGGAGAGCAGACAAAATCACGGGCACAGCGTCAATGGGGCAGCGAGGGGCACAGAAAGGAAAACAAGGGGAGAGCAGACAAAATTACGGGCACAACGACAGTGGGGCAGCGAGGGGCACAGAAAGGAAAACAAGGGGAGAGCAGACAAAATCACGGGCACAGCGTCAATGGGGCAGCGAGGGGCACAGAAAGGAAAACAAGGGGAGAGCAGACAAAATCACGGGCACAACGACAGTGGGGCAGCGAGGGGCACAGAAAGGAAAACAAGGGGAGAGCAGACAAAATCACGGGCACAACGACAATGGGGCGGCGAGGGGCACAGAGAGGAAAAGGGGAGACAAGCAGACAAAGCGGGCACCGGGGCCACAAGCGGAGGGCGATCTTACCTGCAGAAGCAGCGGGCAGACAACACAGGCGGAGCTGTGTGGTGGGGGAGCGACCTACCTGGCAAGGTCAAGGGTCGCTCTCCTCACCGCGCAGCGGCCGCCATTTATGGGGAGGTGGGAGGGAGGAGCAGCTGGGAGGCGGGAGGCAGGGGCAGCGAATGGGCAGTCAGGGGGCGGGGCCGCAGGGACGCAGCGGCGGGAATGGCGAGAGGCAGCGGGGGCACAGAAAGGAAAACAAGGGGAGAGCAGACAAAATCACGGGCACAGCGTCAATGGGGCAGCGAGGGGCACAGAAAGGAAAACAAGGGGAGAGCAGACAAAATCACGGGCACAGCGTCAATGGGGCAGCGAGGGGCACAGAAAGGAAAACAAGGGGAGAGCAGACAAAATCACGGGCACAGCGTCAATGGGGCAGCGAGGGGCACAGAAAGGAAAACAAGGGAGAGCAGACAAAATTACGGGCACAACGACAGTGGGGCAGCGAGGGCACAGAAAGGAAAACAAGGGGAGAGCAGACAAAATCACGGGCACAACGACAGTGGGGCAGCGAGGGCACAGAAAGGAAAACAAGGGGAGAGCAGACAAAATCACGGGCACAGCGTCAATGGGGCAGCGAGGGGCACAGAAAGGAAAACAAGGGAGAGCAGACAAAATCACGGGCACAACGACAGTGGGGCAGCGAGGGGCACAGAAAGGAAAACAAGGGGAGAGCAGACAAAATCACGGGCACAACGACAGTGGGGGCAGCGAGGGGCACAGAAAGGAAAACAAGGGGAGAGCAGACAAAATCACGGGCACAACGACAATGGGGCGGCGAGGGGCACAGAGAGGAAAAGGGGAGACAAGCAGACAAAGCGGGCACCGGGGCCACAAGCGGAGGGCGATCTTACCTGCAGAAGCAGCGGGCAGACAACACAGGCGGAGCTGTGTGGTGGGGGAGCGACCTACCTGGCAAGGTCAAGGCTGTGCTCCCTTTTGTGGTGCTGGCTGCCGTCCGACTTTACACCAGGTCAGAGCAGGTGTAGATTTCCTGGTGCTAACGCGCCTTATCGCCTATTTTGTGTTTTTATCGCGGATGTGGCTGGTCGTTGTGAATGTTGAGGTGTGCTGTTGTCTCTGCTTTTGTCACGGGAAAGCCTACTCTGCATCTCATTAGCGATATTTGCGAGGGTCCTCTGTGGCGATGTTTTTTGCGGCTGCTATCGCGGGTAAACTGGTGCTGTGGGCTGTTAACACCGGCTAGTGAATGGGGGGGTAAATTTATCACGACTTTGGCTGCGATAAAGTGCCGTTAATTCAGCGATAGCTCCTTGTGAATATGCCCCCTGGTGTTTTCCTGCCCCTCCCCAACTTTGATCTGTGTACCATACTTTATTGAAATGTTCCTGTGCACCACAATTTTTCTCTCCTCATTTTTCTTAGTAGTTTCCTCAATTCTATCATGTAGTAAGCTGGTCCGAACTTTGACAGATGTACTCCATCTGGTCGAAAAAGATAAGCATCTTCCTCCCTTATATTTTTATATGACAGAATTTCAATTCCCATTGTCAGGCAAAAAACCTGTATTGCTCTATTCAACTTCCTTCTAGTTTTGTCCATGGCTGTATGATTGATTGTCCCTCTCACATGTCTCCTACAGACAAACTCAGTCCAGACGATGCAAGTGCCAACTCATTGTCTTTTGATTACTTTTAGATTTTTTTTCATTTGTCTGGACTCCTCTTGCTGGAAAAAAGTTATTATATTATATTATTATATTATTATATTATTAATACTGATATTGATATTGATATTAAACTCCCTCATCGCATTCCACTTTTGCCCCATCACACCCCCTCAGGCCTAGTGCCTACTGCTGGGAAGTCCAAGAGAGCAGCCATATATCTACTGGGCTGCATACGCCACTGCCCATCTTACAAATGAGTGTCCCACTATCCATGTAACCACCTTAACTGATTTCAGCCCGTGTACACAACCAAAAGTAAAGAGAATGAAACATATCAGTTAAATCAATGAAGAAATACTATGAACATACAAACTTCATTTTCTAAAATATTTCTTATAACATTTTGATTTCCATCTCACAATCCTTTTGATTTCCCTCCAGGAGCAGCCCAATCGCGCAGCCTCAGTAGCCACCCCAGTACGAAAAGAATGAGTTCTGTGCTTCTCACATAGTAAATCTAATTTTGGTAAAGCCATTCACAAAACAGCCAACAAATTAGATGCCATAACCTTAGTTCCATTCTTGTGGCAGAATATCTCCTCATTTGAAAATCTAAATGTATTTTGAAAGCTTACACACTCCTAAACTGGACATATGTCTACCTTGCCTCTCTTTTTCAGCCAAACCTATCTTCCCCTGCCTATTTTGGTCTGTTTTTGCTCCTTCAACCAAATTTGTAATTTTTTCTTCTCCAGGAATACATAATTGCCCTTTAAACAACTTTGCCCCCATAAACCCAGATGTTCTGAAGCTCTAAAGGCACCTAAAAACATCCATAACATGCATAACCTAAAACTATGTACTTAACTTCATCATAACAACAAAAATGTAATTCGAATAACAACTGCTCTAGTAAATCACATGCCACTGGCTCTTGTAATAATGCTCTTCTACCTTGTTCTCTAGCCTTTGATAACTCTTCTCACCAAAACACCTTCTGCTGGGTCATAACCCCACCAAAATTTCCCGTAAAAGGATATACCTGTCAATTTGCCAGCTATTGTGGTATGTGATAGACCTTTTGTGATTAATGACATCACAAAATGTAAAATTTGTTTATCTTTTTCAACTCTGTTATTGCTTCCCACAGACTCTGTAGTACCATGTGCCTGAAATTCACGCCAAGATTGACTTGATGTTTCTCAGACTCCAACAGGATCTGGTGGTATCCTGATCTTAAGTCCATTATGGAGAACAAGCAGGAGCCTGAGAGCTCCCCCATGATATCATTGACTATTAGTGTCATATTCCTCTCCCTAATATTCATATTTGGTATGTGCATATCTAGGCATACTCATATCTCCCCCAGCTGCTTGGACTTCCTTGCCACATTGATGGGGGACACCCATGGGGTAGGCCCCTCCACTTTCTAATAATGTTTTCCGCCTTTAGTTTTCGGAGCTCAACCTCCATTTTGGGCCAGAAGTCAAAAGGCTACATGTCAGTGGTGCAGGGCTACAGGCTGGACTGACTGATCAATGTGAAGTTGGCCCATTCATCCTTTCAGACATCCAATGCCTTTGAAAAGAGGCTCAAACTCGCCTAGTAGGGAGTCTAGGGCACTGAGGCGGATATCAAATGCAAATTGGATCAGTTGTAGACATGCGCTGTGTAACAGCTGAGGAGCATTTCTGCCTCTCCCTTGGTTACATAGACTTTAGCTTTCATCAACTTATTCTTGTATCTGATGTCGGCCATAAAAATACCTGCAAGTGGGAGGCAAGCTGTCATGCCAAAATCATACACTCGGATCTGGTTGAACAGCGAACTGGCTAGGGGGGCATGGTGTTGCAGAGGGCCTATGGCATAATATTTATTGACGTCCCTGTGTCAATGAGAGCCATGCAGGCTGGTCATCCACCAGGGCTTGCCTCTGAGATGACTTAACTGCATGGATTGCGTGGACGATGCTTTCTTCATCATTGTCATCCATGTCTTCATCGTTTGGCGAGGGCGTGTTCAATGCATTGACGGTGTTTTTGGCATTGCCCAGAGATGTGGTGATGAAGCAGCATACTTTGGCATAATGGTTCATCTTCCCACATGGCGATCAGTTTTTTGCCTTTTGCAGGGCATTCCCCTAAATGTGAAAATAAGCTGCCGAACCACCAGCAGGTCTTGTTTCCCTGTGTTGTGCCTCTGCCGTCTTGTTGGTTTATGAGTCCTTTCTGACTTTGTTCATGGGCTCCGCCTTTATTGATCACAGTACAGCAGCTTCCATGTGAGAAGAACATTACTTAGACATTTCTTTTGACCTCCCCAGTGTGAGGATGTCAGCCATGGACTTTCCTGAGTCTTGTAGGATTTGCTCTCTGAGTGTCTCAGAGGAGCAGCCCTGAATGTATTTTATCCTGCTCATCCGCAAGGGTGCAAGTGCTTGCAAGTTCCTTAAGGTGAGTGTAGAATCCATCTACAGACTCTTCAGGGGCCTGTCGGGCTTGGCAGAACCAGAACCATTCATAATCCAGGTTTGCAAGGGGCTTGAAATGTGTTGTTAGTGCATTCTTGAGGGTGGTGTATGAGTAGGGTGGCCCTGTTTTGACCACCGTTTTAGAAAGCTTGTAGATTTCCTCCCCAGCCAGGTGTAGAAGCATAGGGCATTTCCTTTCATTTTCTATGCTCACTGCACCAAAGTACATTTCCGGCCTTTTAACCCTTGTCTTCCGGGAGGACGGGGTGCCAGTCAATATGAAGGACTCGATGGCAGGGACGGAAGCCATTTTGATGACCTTCTCTCTGGACCAGAGAAACATTAAATGACGGGTGATGCTGTGTGTTTATAGCGCTTGCACTGTAAATATGCACCCCTGCACCAGCCAGGAACAGTGGGGCAAAGCATGTACTGCACTGATTTCAGTGAGGCCTTAGAGATGTGACACTACTCGTGGCCTGCACCTCTCTCCTTATAGCCTGTCCTAGGTAGCGCTCTCACCTGTTGTGTCGTACGGTTTCCACTTTTCAGTAGGAACTGTTTGTTTGTCGAACAACATAAATGTTGGGATGGTGCCAGAATGATTCCACATGCATCCCTCAGGATATGTTGGGCTATAGTCCTGCTAGTTCACAGTGCCACCATAAGTACCCCTAAACCTTGAGAGGTAACGAATGGTTTGGTCAACCTCGGAAAATAACAACTCTGACCCCCAAGGAATTGTGGTAACAGATATAGAACTCTTTCGCTCAGTCATTCAATTCCTTTATTCGGCTTATAAAAATACCATAAAAGTAACACTATATCCGTAGGTTACAGTACAAACTTCATTTTTTAAAAGGAACAATACAACAATTTATAATCTACATGGTACAGATTAAATATATCTAGCTAAAAAAATAAACATCGCATATAACGTGTCTCTCATAAAGCAACCCCATCTGCAGGGCTAGTTCACGCAACCCCTTGTGGCCCTTAATCTAAAAGCAGTCCTTAAAAAGTTCGTGATACAGAAGAGTGTAAAGGCATCTGCAGCCAATTTCAAAAATAAAAGTGCCACCCGTGCTTGTTTAAATCTGGCTTTTTTTTAAATACCCCTCAGAAAAGCTCTTCTTGGATCAGAATAAAATGGGCAGAATAAAACAAAGTGAAGGGTGTCCTGTGGAGACCTATGGTCGCAGCCACAGGGCCCCTTCAACTCTGGATGCAGTGAGAACCCTGCCGGTTCTGCTAAAATGTGGTGCAAAAGGTTTAGCCTGAACCGAGTCATTAAAAATCTGTCATGGGCACTACTTATACAAGACAGATATGGTTCGATGCCCTCGGTGGATCTAACAACTAAATGTTCTCTCACCGACGGTTTAAATAACTCTCTGTCTTCCCGGTGCAACGTTACATACTTAAAGAACCGGTCCTTGACCAGTGCCCTATCTAGTATACTTATTTCCGAGGGGTTAGCGAATAAATCTGCACAACCAACTTTCACAAGGGACTCCTTCACATATTTTAGCCAGGGAATTTTGAGGCCATGGTCCAGGGAGAGACAATCTTCTATAACCTGCCTACTTAGTGCAGCCTCCTCATTTGACCAGATCTTTACCCAGCAAACTAGGGGGTTGACAGCCCACCTATCCATAATGTAACGGGCACCCAGTTCTTCATGTACAATGTGGGCTGACGTGCTCTGAGGAACTTTTAACAGGCGCCTAAGATACTTGTTCTCCTCTATTTGTAGTTGGTTCGCCTCAATAAATCCCCAAACCTCACTGCCATACAGCACTTTGGCACAGCACATGGAGCTGTACAGTTTCAAAATCTGCTCTGGGGACCACCGTCCTAACCTTTGGGCAAAATTCATTATTGAACCGTTGCATTTGGCCATGGTGCAGCACTTCTCCTCTAGTAAGTGTTTAAAATGTAAACGCCCATCGAATAAAATCCCCTGATACGAGAAGGACTGCACCTTGCCTAGACAATGAGATCCAATTGTGTATTTGTATGATTTGCCTGCCTTTTTGCCCATTTCCATGACATAAGATTTTGCCAAATTGGGAGACAAGTCCAAGTTCTCCATAAAGGAAACAAACCCGTCTATTAGGATCTGCAGACCTTTGGGAGTGCGTGCCAGGAGTACCGCGTCGTCTGCATAAAGCAGAACTGGAATTCCATGGGTACCTATCCTTGGAGTATCAGCTTGAAGAGTGCTTAGGGCGCGATCAAGACCGTTTATATATAACGTAAACAGAAAGGGAGCTAGTATGCAACCCTGTCTAACACCACTGGAGCACGTAAAGGGTTCTGTTTTGCTTCCATCCTGGCAGTATCTAACCGTGGCAGCGGTGTTCAAATGCAAAGTTTTTAAAATGTTAATAAGCCCAGGGTCCACGCCAAGCCCGTCCATTAATGCCCACAATTTCCCTCTATTGACTCTGTCGAAGGCGGCGGTTAAGTCCATAAATGCTAAATACATCGTCCCTGGACTTACCACTGTGTATTTGGCTGCAATGAGGTACAGATTGAGGCATTGGTTAGTAGTAGATTTTCCTGGCCTAAAGCCAAATTGCACATCAGTTATAATCTTATGCTCATCAGCCCAGTCCATAAGCCTACTTAAAACCACCCGCCCTAATACCTTCGCTGACACATCGATAAGGGAAATTGGGCGATAACATTGTGGGACGTCCTTATTGCCCTTTCTAAAAATGGGGCCGATCATGGCTGTAGACCACACTGCTGGCATTACTGTGTCCCCTGCTGCATTAATCACCCTAGTCAGGATTGGGGCCCAGAGATCCACATTACTTATGAAAAGATCAGGTGGGATCCCGTCAGGGCCAGGAGCCTTGTTCCTAGTTAGGCCCTCGATTCCCTTTTTAACCTCACTTAGTGAGAATTCCACCGGGGGTGTACCCTGTTCCCCATTACATTCCTGGGGTAGATCAGCACTTGGATTGTAATTGTACAGCCCATGAAAGTGCTCGTACCATTGCTCCGGCAGGATGTTATTGCTCAGCCCAGGTTTGTTCGATTCTTGAAAACAAGAATTATTTATGACTCTCCAGAAAGCAGTGGAGTCTTTAAGTGTTATTGCCTCTGTCAAGTCCTCCCAAGCTTGTTTTTGCAATTGACGTTTGCGTCCCTTGACAGCTAACTTATAATTTTTACGGCAAACGGACACCCAAACCCTGTCTCTTGGGGTAGTCTTTAGGGCATCCTTCAGCTCTCTGAGAGCGCGTGAACAATGTGGATCAAACCATCCTGGGCTATCTCTTATGATACTGGGCATAGGGGCTCGCGACAAGGAGTCAACTATTTGGGCCACCTGTTTAAAAGCCTCCACTAAATCTGTCCCTTCCACATCAAGATCTAAGCACCTTAAAATGACATGTTCGCCTTCTTTTAACAGGGATTTATAAAAGGCTTCTCCATTAACCTGTGTCCACCGTAGCCTCCTGCCCTGATCCGTAGACCTGGCCACCCCCCCTCCCATATGACTCGCGATAGTTGCAGACGTCCGCCAAGGATAATGCGAGGGGGTTATGATCACTAAACGCACTGTAAATAATGCTAAACCTGGACACACAGTTTCTAAGTGAAATCGAAACAAAAATATAATCAATAAAAGAAGCACACCCTTTGCCTTTAAATGTTGTGTAAACCGATTTATCCTGTTCGACATCAATCATGTCCATAGTGTGCGTTAGCGCATGCGTGTTTAATAAGCTACCTAGCTCCCTGCCCTCCTTTGTGTGTTCCAAGTGAGGGCCATCCTCAAGCGTGCAAGTTGACCAATCACCACAGGATGCTTTTAAATTTGGGCAGAGATGATAATTGAAATCACCTACTAACACTAAATGGAGCCCCTTCTGCCCTAGCTCCTGCGCCTGCATTAGTCTAGCATCCAGCTCATACACGCTTGCAAGACCCTGACCATGTGACATTGAGTTGTAAAAATTTATTTAAAAAAGCCTGTAACCTTTAGTGAGAAAAAAGAGCCCCTGCGCAACCTCAGAGTCCCAGGCCAAATCTATCCATCTACCCTGTATTGTAAGGTCAGCATAAATAACCAACCCTCCCATGGCTCTCCCTGATGTGGCCTTTCGCGCCGGGCAAAAGAATGTTTTATATCCCTCTAGATGGAAATTAGTATTGACGGGTTCCCACGTTTCTTGCAGGCAAATAATCTGGAAATCCCGTATAAAAGACAGCCATTCTACATCCTCAAATTTATTAGAGAGCCCTGCTATGTTCCATGAGAGGATTTTAATTTATTTCCCATTTAACCTTGTTACACTATCAATTACTTGGGTGCTATTTGACATGGGAACATTCGTGTTAAGGCCACTATCTGCATGGACATTTGCAGCCTGTAGGCCACGAATAATAATGCTTTCCTCTATCCCTGCAGTAGTCACTTCCCCCCTCCTACCTCGATCTGTGTTAATTACGAGAGTACCAGCGATTCTATCACCTTCCCTCAATGGACCTAGTCAATCAATATCATTTAGGTCATTGAGGCCTATAAGTGGTGCAAAAACATTATTTAGCAAGAGTGCGTTGTCCCACCCCGATGCGCCCTCTTGTCGGCACGCCTCTCTGGGATGTTAACTCATAAAGGACAAGGGTCTATAAAAAAAGCCCAACGGGAGCAGCTTGACACATGAATCCATTTCAGCTTGATTAGGCCTTGTACTCTGAAAAAGAGTCTGGCGCACGAGATCAGGATGCCTAAGTGTCACTATCACACAGTCCCCTGGGAAGGCTTTCCTGGATCTACCGATCAAGATATGTCTGTAGTCTCTAATGTTAAACCCCGCATTCCTACACAACCAATGCACCACTTTATTAATCAGTTGTGACGTTGGTTCCTCTTTTTGGCTTATGTGTGTTGGTACACCTGTTAAAACAATTGTATATGGGCAAGATTCTGGCGGTAGGTCTAGGACTGGGAGGCCTGGTGTACTCTGTGCGCTTAAAGAGGACATCTCTGTAGAAATAAACAAGAAATACACAAAGGTGCATTTTCAATATTTATTGAACTATTGCGATTCTTGTATAGAATATATGCGCTGCAATGATTAATACACAGAAGCAGACGAATGTGATTAGCAATATAAGGACAGTAAAAAAAATGAATGATTCCACCATCGTGCTAAAGCGGTATATATATTCTGGCATATAAGTACGATATATAGTGTACTCCTACTATGAGTTCCCTAACCTTGTTGCCTAGGGTGGGTGTTCTGCCAAGAATCCCCTACTGGATGATCTAAATCCCCATTACCTGAAGGCAAGGTATGTAGGTCCCCATCTTGGTCACAGGGTGGACATTAACCCCGGGCATAGTGAGCGTAGCGGGGCTACGCAGAGGGCCACGGAGTTGATAACAAACTCCGTGGAACTCCGTGGAGCTCCGCTACGCCACCCGCCCTATTAACAATTACTTACAACTTTACAGAGAACGTGATGAAGAGGAGGAGGGCAGCAGGGGACGCCGCAGCTAAGGTAAGGTGTTTTTGTATTTACTTTAAGTCATTTTTTAAAAGTTGTAAGTAACTGTTAATAGGGCGGGTGGGAGGCGGGGGCTGGTCAACTCCGCTCCGCCGCGGAGTGTGCGGAGATTTGCCTACTCCGCGGAAGGTGGAGTAGGCAAATCTCCGCACACTCCGCGGGCGGAGCGGAGCTCTCCGCCCACCCCCAGTGGACATCCATCCTTGCAGAAGGTAAACCGGAATCAGCTGTGCTGCGCTACCAAAAATAGAGATGACCTCGCAATGACAGCAGAGTGCTAGCATCGTCACCTTATGGATGAATAATAAATGACAACATTTGCACAATGCATGTTCAGGCCTTGTACCAAATTTTTAAGGTGTCGGGATTGTGTACTTTCGAAGTGGAATTTGTAAGCAATGTGGATTTAGAGAAACGTATACTGCACTGTCAAGTAGGCAAATGTGTGTGAAAAGTCAGCGTGTGGAAAAAGAAGGCAACTTTAGAAACGCATACATGTAACATGATAGATTCTCCCCGGGCCTAACCTCGCCACGTGACACCCACTCCTTGGACATAAATCCACTAAAGGCTATCTCATTTTAAGAAAGCTATCCATAGCAATGCTACAGCAGGTATTTATGTAAAAAAAAGTAACTAAAAACCACTAAAAAGGTCAAAAAAAGGCAATCGTACAATTTGAGAACCAAATCATACAGAAAGCCAGTATTAAAACTATAAAAGCTAACATAAAAATCAATTGTAAAACGGAATTTAAGATGTTAAAAACAGGCCGAATAAAAATGTTCCCACCAAACGGAATAGGCCAATTGTTTATGTGTACCGAGTGGTAGACGAAACATTTCTGTTACCAGCAGCCACTGATGATGATCCCAGAGGCACATCACAGAGCAGGTTTATGGAGCAATTGTGTTCCCATCCAACCCCGACAGCAGCCGCTGCAGGAGCGATCACAGCCAGTGCAAAGTCAGCAGAGCCAAGATCCAATTCACCAGGAGTAGAAGCATCCCAGGAAGGCTCATAGAATGCGTTGAAAAGCAACAGAATACACAGAGGACAGCGATACAAATGGGCCTTTAACGGGTCCACCAGTATGTTAATGTCCAGAAGCTGAACCGATTGCGTTCCTAGGCACAAGTCCAGGGCACACTCGAAAGTGCACAGTCGACAGCGGAATACGGGCTACACACAGTTATGTTATGTTATGTTATTAGTATTTCTAAAGCGCAAACTGCTACCCGAGGGTGTCCTGGCGCTGAAACCTGATGTCCTACAGAGGCCTAAACACAGGGATGGACAAAAGAGGAGATTAGACAGTAAACAGCCACGTCTTCAGGGCCCTCCTGAAGTCCAGATGGTTTGTCTTACCCCTGAGATGCATCGGAAGTTCATTCCATGCTTTGGCTGCTCCGACCACAAAGCTTCTACCGCCCCAGTTGGACTTCTTTACAAAGGGCACAGATATCTGCTTTGCTTCTGAAGAACGCAAAGGTCTTCTAGGTATATACCACTGAAACTGCCGTCTTAGGTGGAGGGGACCACTTCCTTGAAGGGATTTGTGGACCACACAAAGAGCTTTAAACAGAACACGTTTTTTGACGGGCAGCCAGTGGAGCTTTTTAATCTCAACTGAGATTGAAGCAAATTTGGATATACCGGTGAGCAGTCGAGCCGCTGCGTTCTGCAGAAGTTGCAATTTTTTCATAAGACCATCCTGGATATTGAAATAAAGACTATTACAGTAATCCAGTCTGGACATAACTAAGGCGGTGATGACAGTTTGTTGGCTTTCTTTAGGTAGGAAAGGCAGAATTTTCTTGAAGGATTTGAGAGTATACGAGGTAGCTGAGACCACTGCATTCACTTGGTCCTTAAAATTGAGTTTATTGTCAATGTATACTCCTAAATTTTTCACCTTCCTGATAGGAGCCGTAAGAGGACCCAGTGTGTCCGGCCACCATGCCGGGGTCCAAAAATTTGGGTCATTGCCGAACAGAACCACCTCTGTTTTGCTGGAGTTCAATTTAAGGCAGTTTTGGGCCATCCAGTTCCCCACCGCTGTCATACAATCGTGGAAACGGAATGCCGTTTCCTGTACCCCATCAGTGAAGCCACACAGGCAGAAACAATAAGAACAAATGCTCATTCAATTCCTGAAGCAAGGGTGTGACGAAACATTGTACCATGGGTTCACGGCACAGGAGCACATGTAGTAGCGCCAATTCCCTTCAATCTTGAAATGGGACATCCATTGCGGAGCAGGAAAATTAAAATCACGGTCCCGACAATCAGGAACAAGACCAACGGAAGACCTCCAAAAATGCTTCAGAGCATGGAGTGAATAAATGATGGAATGACTCCAAAAACTGTCCAGAAGGTGCTAACCAAGCCAGAGCCTAAACTCCAAAATGCTGTGGGGAATTAGCTCCGAGTAGCGACTGTATTTCTTACAACTTGATGATCAAACGTCTCCTTTGCAGAATTTAAGGCCAAATCCTTCTGAAACAATAATGCTTTCAGTTTTGCTCAGGGCATCAAAATGCACATTCCAAAGCTTTATCGAAGGCCACAGTGGTGCCTCCCTAACTGTACAGACAGGTGGAAACACTGCTTGTGTACAACAAGTGACTAGGGAAGAAACCGTGACAAGATAGTCGATGCCCGGTTGCATCGCACAGCAACCCTTAAGTTCAACATCAAATAACTCCCGTTCAAGAGCAGTCTGAAAGCCTGACGAATCATGCCCGCTGAGGAACCTTTCAAGTAGCAAGATAAGTTTGCTACGGAAGCATTGCAAGCCCCGTGGAGCGAAACCTCTTTACACACCAAAGAAATACTTAAAGCATTCTGGCAGCCAGAACCACTGAGAAAGGCTTCTTTTTCTATTCCAACAGATGACTCCCAATACTCATGTACATACCCTTCCCCTAACGCTTCATATCTGCCCAATTGATGGTGTTCTAAATGGTGTAGGAAATAACATTTTTGAAATTGGCATAGTAATGAACCAGTAGATTATCTAATCCGTGGATGGTGTTTTAGCAAAAGTGAAAAGTAGCCTCTCTAACTTTTCTATATGTAACATGGTGTATGTTGCATCATTGCGTGCTTGCTGTTTCGTCAGCTGGCAAGGTGAAAACAAACTTGTGGCATTGCTATGTCATCATGGTACGTGACCAGAACGAACTGTCTGAAGTGTCCAACTCAACAGCAGTATGGATCGATGTTGTGATTTGCCATGTTGTAATGCGGACATGTTGTGTTGTTTGTTGTGAACTGCTGATGGCACTAAATTACGCAGGGAGAACATTCTAGAAGACAAGGTGGTCAAATAATTGTCACCTACTGCTAGAGCCTTCTCTAAATTAGCCCTGTCAATGTCATGCAGTCTTTCAGCAGCTTCCTGCTGAGAAACCTTCCATATTTCATTGTATATTGCATACAAGAAGCATTTTTGACATGGTTTTCGAGGACCTAACAAAAAGGCCCATAGTTCCAGGTCATCTGAAAGAATGGTCAAGTGTTGTTACACATGGGACGGCGGCAAGGTTTTTAGCCAATCAAGGCACAGCTTCCCAACGCTGTGTGTTGTTACCACCCCGAGTGTTCTGTCTGCACATAACGCTGGTCATCCCTACTGATATTAAAGCCCTCGGTGTTACCCAGGAATCGTGCTTGACATCCGTTAGTATCTAACAAACACACTAACCATCCCCTCCAATTGGTGTCTGATATATTGTATGTTCCATTACGCATCATGATATCAAGTGTTTCCTCCTTGTATTTTTCAAACTGCTGGCAGTTTTCAAAATGTGTGAATGTTGGAATGCGTGGTGTGTTCAAATCTTTGATCTTAGCTAATCCAAGACAAGACGTTTGTTGCATGGTTGCTTCAGGAAAATTATTGGTTGTGGTATTAAGCATGCTCTAAATAAAGCATAATTCCCCCTGAACCTGCAAATCTTTTGTTCCCCATATTGATTTTACATCAATAGTGTCCCTCCAAAAGTCAAACCCTTGTGCAGACAGCTTGGAAAGAAAAGAAGCAGAATATATCAGCCTGGTGTTTGTCAGCATATTTTTCCTGACAGGTGATGGTGCAATTTGTTAGTAATAAGACACTGGGTCAAACGTATCATAACCAGAAAAATAAGCAAGCTACTGCGCAAATATTTTTTAACTACCCTTTGGTGGTATAGACCAATGATCCCATTGTGTGGGATTGAAAACATGTGGAGTTCTTGCTTCATGAAGGAAATGATGACCATAATGTTGAAAACAAAACATTTCATCGTAATTTGATGTACCTTCATACAGTTCATCAGACGAGAAAACAGTAGAATGCTCTAGATCCTCCAGCATTTCTTGTACTATGTTTACATCCCAATCATCAGAGATAGTACTAGGGGTGACAATGTAATTTAACAATAGTTTAAACAAGTATGGTATTTGTAAAAGTTCAGAGGGGCGATACATATCATACAATACCCTATCCCAAACAATTCCATCAGGAACTGGAACAGCCGAAATGTTAACCAGGGAAAGGTCTCTTCATTCTTTGTGTGATGACGAGTGTGGCTTGAGAACCAAATTCACCAGTTGTACAGCAGAGCTTTATGGGAGATAGTGTCCGTTGAGAAGCACGAAAAAGACTGTCACAAAACCAATCCAAAGGACCAGGAAAAGTGATGCAATTGCAATCCAAAGTTGTAACCATGGAGGCAGAAAGTACGTTTTTTCAGCCAAAATAGAAAACACGCAGTCTCAGCCAAAAGGGTGGAGGCGGTGGTGCAAGTGGATAAGATGAATCCGAAGAAAAATCATCATCGTCTATGAAGTAGCCAGAGGCAGTCCAATCTATCTTTGGCAACTCAGCAGGTTTTGTAGTACTGGGTGATGACTTGATTCGTAGTACGTTGACGTAAACAGGACTTGTGTCAGGATTCCAAATTGAAATCTGTGTTTCTGTACTAGTTGAGTTTACAGTTGGTGTAGTTACTGGAAAAAGGGAAACTTCAGTGTTGGTTACCGTAATCTCCCATCGGGGAGAAGATGTTTGATCAGTAATCAAACAAAGCTTCCATCTGAACTTCCTATGTTGGTGGCGAGACGAGGCAGGTAATTACCCAGGAGCCCATGTGGCCTACTGCTGAGAATTGGCCACATGGTGTGGTTTGATCAGAACAATGGAGACGAATCTCTTGTTTTTACCACCGGCAAGTGGCGGGCGAAGTACAGTTCTGGTACCTTCAACAGTTAGGACAGGTACAGGCGCTCTATAGGATGGAGCAAAGACAAGGAGATGATGGACGGAGCGCTGAAACTTTTCAGACACTCACCCCCAGTCAGAGATCTGGGTTGAATCCATCATCGTTCTTTAGCTCACTTTGCCACCCCAGTTCAGACCCAGCCAAATGCAAATCAGTCTTGACCCTGTTCCTTATGGGAACAGTCTAACCCAAACTGCCAAGCCAGGTCTTCCCTGGACCGGAAACAAGCATCCTGGGACTGGTTTCGGGGTAACACCCCACATCAGCCAGGCTAGCTTGAATCCAGTGACAAAGTGAACAAGGGACCAACGTCTGGGCATACCCTGCCAACTTAGGGCGAACAAAGCAAACACAAGGAGATGATGGATGGATGGCTGAAACCTTTCAGACACTCACCGCCAGTCACAGATCTGGGTTGAATCCATCATCGTTCTTTAGCTCACTTCGCCACCCCAGTTCAGACCCAGCCATATGCAAATCAGTCTTGACCCTGTTCCTTATGGGAACTGTTAGACCTGGCATCATTGGCGTGGGTTTCCCCTGTATTTTTGCCTTTACCTCCTGGTATTTTGCTGTGTGTTGGACTTCGTTTTTGCTGGTCTAGATGCTTTGGGCACTTTGCCACTGCTGTTCAGTGCCAAAGTGCAAGTGCTCCCTGTAAATTGTTGTTATGGATTGGTGATTCCATGCTTGGCGTATTTGATTTACTAGTCAGCCCCTAGTACAGTGCACTGTGTGTGCCAAGGGCCTGTAAATCAAATGCTGCTAGTGGGCCTGCAGCACTGATTGTGCCAGCCTGTAAATGTAACTCAGACCTGCCACTTCAATGTCTGTGCGCAGTTTGGTACTGCCATGTTGACCTGGCAAGTGCACTCACTGGCCAGGCCCTAACCTTCCCTTTTCCTACATATAAGACACCCCTAAGGTAGGCCCAAGATACCCCTGAGGGCAGGGTGCAGTGTATGTGAAAGGTAGGGCATGTTGTGATATTTATTACATGTCCTGATAGTGAAATACTACCAATATCGTTTTCATAGGATAGAATGGGAGTTCATTTATAACATCTTATACATATAACTTCCCATTGGGACAAGATAGGAAAGTAAAGTTTAGTATTCTGTGTTTGAAAATACCACTTTTAGAATGTGGGTATTTTCTTGCTTAGCTGTCCTGTGTGCCTCTGCTGGGTTGTGTATTGACGGTCTGGTTTTGGAGTGACAGAGGCTGAGGATGTGCATTCTGTTCAGACAGCCACTTGGGGGGGTGAGGTGTGTCCTGCCTTTCCAGGGTGAGTCAGGGCTGGGCTGCATTTAGAGTAGGGCGAGTAGATTTCCTTTCACCTGAATGGGCCTGGTCTGCCTTACACAATGCTGTCTCCACCTCCTGCCAGGCAGCTGCACCAGAGAGGACAGAACTGGTTTTGACTGAGTACAGGGTGTCTCTGCCACTTGAGAATAAAGGATTTTGTGTTATAAAAAGTGGGTCCCAGACCCCAGACTTTTAGATTACTTTAGGAACTCAAGAGGAACCTTTGCCAAAGAGAAGAGCTGGAGAAACTGAGGAGAAGTACTGCCCCTTTGCTGTGTGCTGTCTGGGATTGGCCTGCAGTGGCTGTTTCCGCCAAGGAAAGGACAAGGACTTTGCTGTGTGGTGTGTCCCCTGCTTGAAGAAGATCTCCAAGGGCTTGAAGTAGAGTTTGCCTCCTGTTTTGAAGTCTCAGGGATACAAAGACTTCACCCCCAGCTCTTCTGAACTCCCTTGCTGAGAGTTCTGGCCTGCCAAGAGGTGCCTGTTGCTGTTCTGGGCTTCTGGAGGTTGTTCCTGCTGTTTAGAGCTGGAAAAGTAACGCAACGAGGAGATGCGCAACGCATCCATACCTGTTTCAGACGCATCACCGAAGAAAGCGATGCATCGCCTGCCCGCGGCTCGAGAAATCGACGCACGCCGCATCGAGTGCACCGAGCTACGAAGGCCAAGATCACCCCACCGATTCCGACACAGGCCCTGATGTGCGGCTTCAAGAACCAACGCATCATGGGACCATGGCTGGAGAAATCAACGCAAGTGCCGTTGCAGCCCCATCGAGAACCGATGCATCCCGGATCCTCATGCATCGCACCGGGGTGCCAAGTCTAGAAGAACACCAGGACCGCAGTAAGAAACCGGCGCATTACCTCCCCACGCAATAAGAAACCGACACATCACCTCCCCTTCAGTAAGAAACCGATGCATCACCTCCCCTGCGTGGCAGTAAGGAACTGACGCATCACCTCCCCTGGAGTAAGGAACCGACGCATCACCTTCCCTGCGTGTAAGGAACCTATGCTTCACCTTCCCTGCGGCTGTTCTTGCTTTTGATTTAGATGCATCCAAGGTACTTTGTGTGAAAAATGTCGCTTCTGCAATTTGCTTTGAACAGAACTGTTTCTACTTTTTGAAAGTCATATTTTGATTACTGTATTGTGGATTTTTGTTGTGTTGGTCTTGTTTGGCTTAGATAAAGATTACTTGTTTTTCTAAACTGGTGTAGTGTCCATTTGTAGTGTTTTCACTGTCTTACTGTATGTGTGCAGAAATTCTTTACACACTGCCTCTAAGATAAGCCTGTCTGCTCGTGCCATGCTACCAAGGGGGTGAGCAGGGGTTATTTTAGAAGTGTATCCCCCTTACCCTAACTAGGAAGAAGGGTTCCTACTTGGACAACGGTGCAAACCATTGCCAACTAGAGACCCCCATTTCTAACAGGAACAGTCCAGCCCGAACTGCCAAGCCAAGTCTTCTTGTGTTTGCTCTGTAGCATGGCCCAAATTCTTTCTTGTCAACAATTCTCTCCCTGACCAGATCCCCAATCTTCAGGATCCATCCAGGCCTCGCTGCTACTACCTTCACTTCTCCAGTGACACTGCATTTTATTTGGATGTTACTTTGTTCGTCCCGGATGCTGTTTGGTGCCTGAAAAACAGCCAGATGTTCATTTAGATCAAAATATGTTTCCGCCGCCACTATGCTGACATTGTTGAGGACCCACATCTTTACACCAAACAGGATGTCATAGGGAGTCCGACCACCCAGGGATTTTCTAGGCAGACTGTTGAGTGCCCTATGGACCCCATATAGATGATGGACCCAATTGCGACCTGATCCTAGTACCGTACCTGTTAAATACTGCTTTAAGTCCCATTTTTTTCGCTCCACAACCCCATTTCCCTCAGGATGGTATACGGAGGAATACCGCAGGGTCACACCTAAACTTCCCATGGCTTCTTTCTAAGCCCCAGAGACAAACGCCAGACCTTGGTCAGAATGTACTGTGCCAACCGCGTATGTCCCAATAAAGACACGCAGATCTTTTATAACAGTTCAGCGTCAGCCGACCACTGTGGCCACACCCATAGGAATCGAGAGCAGGAATCCAATGCCCCAATGTAAACCCCATCTGATGACAAAGGGCTGCAGTGGTCCAGATAAACACAATCAAGTGGCTTGTTCGAATCCAATAGATGTGTCTGTGGTGGGCGTGTCATGGTGGAACCTTTCATCTGCTGGCAGATGTCACATATAAGGACAAAGGGGCATATTATCAAGAAACGGCGTAAAAATTATCGCCGCTTTAGGGGCAGAAAACTGCCGCTAAAGCGGCGATAATGGGTTTGATAATATGCCCTTGAGAATTCCAATAGAAGCCCATGTTGACACCACAACATGGGCTTCTATTGGAATTCTCAAGGGCATATTATCAAGCCCATTATCGCCGCTTTAGCAGCAGTTTTCTGCCGCTAAAGCGGCGATAATTTTAACGCCGTTTCTTGATAATATGCCCCAAAGTCCTTGACCTGGTTATAGAGACCCGCCCACCAGTAACGTTGCTGCAATAGTGAAATTGTAGCAACCACCCCGCATGTGCAGATTCAAGACCCTCGTGTGCAGCTAGGATTTCTCTTAACCTGCGGTCAGAATTTGGTATTACTCTATCCCCCACCCCAGGAATGTGAGCCAATGGTATGTTTTGTGCGTCTAACCTGAGTGAAAAGCCTTTCGGCAGATGGGTGTCATTTGTTGCACCATTGACAGCTGTCATAATGTCATTGGCTATGCTCATGCTGGAACGAGTTATTGCAGCGACTGCAGCAGTTCGCACGGTTGCTTTAGCGGGCTTCAGCAGCCAATGAATTCCCTGCAAAGTGTACGCCAACACACTGGTGACACAATATGTGGATTACATGAGTTTGTGGCAAGCAAATATCCGCTTTGCCTCCTGTTCCCAAAGCATTTTGTGCTTTATTGTGTACCCCTTTGAATCCCTGTATCAATTATGGCTCCAATAGTGTAAATATTCATTATAAGACTGGACACAGTAATACGAATCACACACTGGGGGCACGATTCACAAAGGTAAATTCAGATGTTTGATTTAAACTTAGACCAAGCGTCTAAGTTTACGACTTTGGGAATTAACAAAGGGCATTTACGAGCACTATCTTTATGTCCACACTCGGGGCGGTGATCTGGCCCTAGAGCGGACATAAAGATAGCACTCGTAAATGCCCTTTATGAATTCCCAAAGTTGTAAACTTAGAAGTTTGGTCTAAGTTTAGACCAAAGATCTAAGTTTACCTTTGTGAATCAGGCCCTATGAGTGTGGGGAATCCAGGATCTGTATTTTCCAGTGCCAGTATCAGAGCCCTGAGTTCGACCAACTGTGCAGTGCAGTCACCAAGTGACTGCATGTAGGTTTTCTCAGGATGGAATTCTACATCCTGCATGTGCTCCTTTACGATAGCGCATGCCGCTGAATATTGATACTTTGTCCCTACGACAGGTGGTGCAGAACTATCAATATATATGTGTAATCATACTGTTCAAGAGGCATAATTTCATTAGGCAGAAGATCTTCTTGTTCATATTGCAGAAAGGCTTGTGTTTGTAATGTAGAGTCAAATCTGTAGTCTACATTGGTTGCGGTGAGTGAGTTAGCCCATTGTATCTAACGTGGGTGAAATGCCTTTGCATTTGGAAAGCTTGCTCGTGTGACGGCCTCTAAGGCGCGCATCGGGGTCACAACAATAATTTGTTTGCCCTGAGCCAATGCTTTCTCCCTCACCACAGCACTCTGTACGGCTGTGAGTATTTTTTCTATGGTTGCAAAACGCATTACAACATTAGTATGTAAATGCAATTTATATGCAATCAGTACAATGTCACCTTCATTGACTGTCATGTAGGTGTACTCTGATGTCACTGCAATTACGCGGATCACCAGGTTTGCTGTGTTCACACTTGTGTAAATAATTGGAAGCTAGCATGTCAGCTAATACTGAAAGTAATATTTGTGTATATTCAGTGGTCTAGTGTGTGCTTGAGAATTTGGATGGATTAGGTCGTAGAATGGTTTAACCTGTTCTGCGTAATCTGGAATATGAATTCTGCCAAAGGTTAGGAATTCAAATATGGATTGTAACCTCTCCAACATTGTTGGAGGCTTTAGGAGTGCACACTTCTCTAAGAAGTGTGTTGCCTGGCTTTTGCCATCACTTGACAACTCATATCCCAAAAACAGGACATTGAGGTGGGCAATTTTGGATTTTTAAAGTTAAATTTGTATCCCATGTGAGTAAATCCCAGAATTATGCAATCCACTCTTGTCAAGTGCACAGAAAGGTCATCATCTGTCAAGTATATGTCATCGACATAGGACAATGCCTGATCATCAAAATGTTCTAGAAGTTCTGTTACCCTGGCTGTAAACAGCCTGGGGCTATTCTTATACCCCTGTGGCAATCCACAGAACTGTTTTTGAGAACATAGTGCACTGAATGCGGTCAAACACCTGCTTCCAAGTGCTATATTTTGGCAGAAAAATCCATTTGCGGTATCTAGTATGGTTTTGTATTTTTTACGCACTATGGGCCTCATTACGATGTCAGTCGGAAAGGCTCTGAATGGCATTCGGTTTGACTGACCCCGTGTTGGAAGCCATGTTTCTGACCGACTCAGAAACATTTCCGACTGACCAATTACGATACAAGGTAGTCGGTCAGTCATTCTGAATCACATCTGACTGGCATTAGGAGAGTCTGAGTCGGTCGGAGCCGAATTGTAGAGCTCTACAGGCCACGTTTCCGACCGACCGATTACAATGTCGGATTCCGACAGCCGTTCCTACTCGGTCTGTCCGATATGGATCAGCTGCCGGAAACCAACTTTGGGGGCCCGTAGCAGGGCCCCCTTCACCCAGAGGCCTCACGGTAGGGGCCCGTGGGGGTACCCATGGGTCCCCTCTTTCCAATCATGCACGGTGTAGAAGGCACTAAGGGGTGCCTGCCACAGGGTGCAAGGTTTTCCGCGTCCACCCCTTTTTTCAATGGGAGCCTGTGTTGTGGATCGGAACACAGGCTCCCATTGAAGTCAATGGGAGTCCGACCGAACGGTGTTCGGAAACATCGTAATCGGTCGGTCAGACCCCCCGGAGCCGAGTCGGTCAGAAACACTTCCGACAAGGAGTCAGTCGGAAGGCTTTCCGACCGACATCGTAATGAGGCCCTATGTTGTTCATTAGTGCTGCACTGTGTGCATTTTGTACTGCAAGTGTGCAAGTAGCAGTGTTTAGGTGTCTGTAATCTAAAATTTGATGATATGAGTGATCTGGTTTCATCATGGGAGTCAAGGGATTATTCATCGAAGAGGTGCAACTTGCTATTACATCCTCGTATTCAAGTCTTTAGCCTAATTTTTAATGGGGTATTGCCTTTGAGGTTGTAGCGTAGACCTCACCGGATAAGGAGAACCGTCATCCCACCCCACATGGTTGTGGTATAACACAGGAGCAAGTGCTAACGGCCAGTCATTGGAATATGAATGTTTAATTGATTCTGGAATGAGGTCGGAAAAAGCAGGTAAAATTACCGGTTCTCCGCTTGGGCAATCCATTATGAAATCAGGTGGCCAATCCTTTTCGGCCAAGAGAATATTGTAACCACATGTTAAATCCTCCCAAAAGAGAACATTAACAATTCTAGGTAGGTCCACCTCCAATTGGCGCTGTATTTCATATAAACAATGTAGAGCGCTTACCCTAGTGTCCGGTGTTTCCACCTGGTTATATTCACTCAGCGCAACTCCCACCAGATGATCCATCAGGTCCTGGTGAACTATTGTGACTTCTGCCTCGCTGTTCAGCATGGTCACTGCCCACTCCCCGCTCAATAGCAGTGTCCCCAATATCCGTGGCATGCCTGACCTTAAGTCCAGCTACCTTCTTCTTTTTTGAATTGAGGTTTTGATGTTTTCGGGATGTGTTCCTGTTTAATGATGTATTCAGATGAGAGTTGTGAGTCCTTCTTCAGTTTCACATGCTCCCACTCTGACCGCCCTCCTCTATCCAAACGTTTATGGGCTGACTCCTGAAAGGAACGAGACAAATGTGTATAGGTATCCTGATACCTTTCATGCAGTCTAATATTATCACTGTTACGCAGATTATTGCATTTCTTAGTGGCTTCCTGTAAGAGAGACCCACCCCGTGTTTTAGTTTTGTCTTTGTTTCTCTTATTATCCCACTTCTTCTTTGTGGAAGATTTGGGTGCTTGCTTAAAGTTATCCTTTTCAGATTTACTCTTTAGTTTTGGGTTACCAGGTCTAGCTCCCAAATTATCTCTACCCAGCGTAGCATAGGTTTCTTCGATAATTTGAGGAAATTCGCACTCCAATTGCCCAGGAGCTAAACCGCGTAGGTGCTGGCATATAGCCAACGCTGCTCCCTCCCTCTTTATGTTGCTTAACATAATGGCGGATACCGCAGCAATATTGCCCATCAGTTTAATCCCTAAATCCAGGGCAGATGCTGCTTGTACTCATTCTGAATCTGTTTAAGCACTTTGGCAAAACAACTAATAAAGGGTTTTCATGTTTTCTGGTGTATACTGCAGCATAGACTCTATTCCACGTGGTGCGGTCTTCCACAGGGGGACCCATCCCCATTGGCACGCAAATTGTTAATATTCTGTGATGTTCCTGCGGACCCGTATGGGGAAAATCTGCTTCAAGCTGACTGTTTTTTTGTGCAAATCCAGAACGGAATTTCCTCACGTTTGGTGGGAACCTTACCCATTACTGCATTTAGTGTTTGTGGGCTGATGCACGGTGTAGTCAATTGTGGTTGTGCAGCTTGAACAGTCCGCGCATTTTTAAGTGTCAATGTTTGCATAAAGAACTATGTCAAACATCTGTATAGTGCGACTAAGTGTGTGAATAATCTACGCAACTGTACAGCTGACAAATTATCATTGGGCTGCGGTGTGTAGCGGCTAAGACTGGCCATGTGCTCCCTCATTGCTTAGGGCACCTAGTCTAACGTCTTCTGTTGTATGTGGTAGGGCGCCATCAAACCAATTTCTGTGTTATTGGTATGTTAAAGGTATCTCTATGTCTTCATATGGTGTGCAGTTGTCTGGAACTTCGTTCTGTTTGTATTTCTGAATTAGCTATGTTGTGTTGTCTGCCGTAGGGAGTGTAACCCATGAATAGAACACCTCTGTCCTATATGCTTCATGAGCCTCAACCACGAAAGAAGCATCTCCACCCACAAGTTGAGACCATGTTGTAGTATTTTCTGAGTAACCACATGTCTGCAGTTCTCAGTAATGTTAAGTGTGTCACTGTCATCTTCTCCAGACATAATGAATTATAGAGAGAGTAACACAATGATAATTAGTCCATTGAAGTGTTTACTATTAACCTGCAGCCAATACATGGGAGTTCTCTACTCAGCTGAGGAGGATAGCGCATACATCCACAGCTGTCTCCAGTTAGGAGGTGTGTAGTAGGGGTGAGCGGAGCTCACGGAGTTGCACTACGTGGAATCCCATGGAGTTGCAGAAAAATTCCGCTTACTTCAGCGAGCAGGCGGAGTTGCTCCACTCGCCCACCCTTAATCTTTACTGCCTCCTACATTACATGTGTCACCGGCACATACCCCTGGAGGAGGAGCTGGCTGGCAAGCGGGCATGTGAGGGTGCATAACTCGGTCTCTCTCGGGGGGCTGATGAC
Organism: Calotriton arnoldi; assembly: GCA_963921515.1. Taxonomy (NCBI): domain Eukaryota; kingdom Metazoa; phylum Chordata; class Amphibia; order Caudata; family Salamandridae; genus Calotriton; species Calotriton arnoldi. Next base: position 1,073,903 of record CAWUFW010006817.1, read on the forward strand.
CGTCTGCACCTCCAGGACACAGTTGGCTCTCTTCACAGTGAGGGAGAAGGGGTAATCCTTGGCCACCTTCGTGGCTCCCTCAGCGGAGGCCTTGGAGGTCACACTAGACTGTTTAAATGCAAACCTCCAGAGTAATATGTCCCCCTCCCGCATCAGCGGCCGTGAAGCAGGCAAAGACCAGCCCTAAGTCTTGTCTGGAAGCATTGCTGAAATGAAGCGCTGTTCCAGCCAGGCAGGAAGCAGGCAGCCGCCGAGCCCAGCCAGTGAAACACAACACTGAGGCTTCAAGTGATGTGTGCCCACCCGACGGCGCAGGGAGCCGGAGAGGGGCGAGCTGCCAGGACTGATGTTGGTGTGTGTGCGCAAGGGGGAGCTAGAAGGGAGGGGAGGGGAAGGGCAGGCGTGCTGGAGTGAGCCACTCTGCCAGCATCGGTCTGTGTGGGTGAATAAAGGAAGGGACAGGGAGTGTTGGAGTACAGTGGCAAAACTTGTGTGTGCATGTGTGTGGAGTGGGGCAGGCAGCAGTGGAGCTGAAGAGGGACAGGGTGTGTGTGTGGAGAGAGGGGGTATGGAGTGCTGAAGTGCAGTGCAGAGCGGCACACTTGCGTCAGGAGTACTGGAGAACAGTGTCACAAACTGTACCCCAAAGAGGCAACATATAGATGTAATTTATTTTGCAAAGTGATCCATTTACGGCTGTTAAAATTTACAATAGCCATCAAACAAAAACACTATAATTGAAAGTTCAATTTGGGCATGCAGTTTGGCGTCAGAATAATTTCATTCATCATTGACAGAGTCGAAACGCAGCGCTTGACACCTTCTAAATGCGCCAAGAGGAATTGTGTGACCTACACGGGAGGGGCAATGTAGAATAGTGTGCCCAGTGGGAGTGAGCAGCGAGAGGCTCAGGCACCAGGAGTTTGAATTACACAAATCGAGGAAGCTGTGTTTGCACCTGCCGAGCTTTGCCTTTTGCTCACAGGAGGAGCCAAGCATGCCATCTAAAACGTTTGCCATTATTCACCTTCCAGTTAAAGTCTGGAGAGAATACAGCTTCCACGACAACAGTGCCCTGGCACCAGAGCCTCTCATGTGTCTCAGGATTCATAACCAATCGCAGAGGCCTATTGCAGTCTCTGCCAATCAAATAATAGTCAACCTCCTCATGCACAGCTCGGAGTGGTCCCGATCACTCCATGCTAAGTACAACTGGTGTTAGAAATGGGGGTCTCTAGTTGGCAATGGTTTGCCCCTTTCTCCAAGTAGGGATCCTTGCTTCTAGTCAGGGTAAGGGAGTTACGACCTTAGACAACCCCTGCTCACCCCCTTGGTAGCTTGGTACGAGCAGGCAGGCTTATCTCAGAGGCAATGTGTAAAGCATTTGTGCACACATACAGTAGCACAGTGAAAGCACTACAAATGGACACCACACCAGTTTAGGAAAATAGGAAATCTTTACCTAAACCAAACAAGACCAAAACAAAAAAAATCCACCATACATTTATCAGAATATGACTTTTAAAATGTAAAAACAGTTCTGTCCATAGCAAACTATGCATATGTCACTTTCAACACAAAGTACCTGGGATGCGTAACAAAATCACAAGTAAAAACAGCCGCTGGGAACGTGATGAGTGGGTTCCTTACATGCAGGGAAGGTGATGCGTTGGTTCCTTGCTCCAGGGGAGGTGATGCGTTGGTTCTTTACTGCCACGCAGGGGAGGTGATGCATCGGTTCCTTACTGGAGAGGAGGTGATGCATCGGTTTCTTACTATGTGAGGAGGTGATGTGTTGGTTTCTTACTATGTGGGGAGATGATGAGTCGGTTTCTTACTGCGGCCCCGGCGTTGTTGTAGATTTGGCGCCCAGGTGCGATGCATAGCGCACCGGAGGTGAGGCGTCATTTTGCGAGGCTTCGCGTCATCCAGCGTCAGTGCTGGGGCCTGCGTGGTGAGGCTTCGCGGGGCTTTGCGTCATCTGGCGTCAGTTCCGAAGAGTGCGCAGCTGTGCGGCAGGACTCGGGAAGGCTTTGCGTTGCTTTGCTCCAGTTCTCACAGAGATCAGCTGCAAAAACCCACTTCTGAGGCCCTATGACTTGAGGGAGGCACCCCAGACAAGGGTAGGACTCACAGATGGCAGAGTCCAGCAGCACCAGCAGAGTTGCAGGAAATCTTTTGTGTCCCTGTGACTTCTTAACAGGAGGTGAGCACACACAAGCCCTTGGAGAAACTTCACAAGCAGGATACACAGCAAAGTCCAATCCTTTGTAATCTCTTTGGCAGAAGCAGCCACTGCAGGCCCACCCAGCAAAGCATCCACACAGCAAATGGGCAGTACTCCTCCTTCAGCTTCTCCAGCTCTTCTCTTCGCAGAGGCTCCTGTTGTGTCCAGAAGTATTCTAAAGTTCTGGGGTCTGGGCCCCTATATTTATACCACAGTTTCCCTTTCTTCTCTTGTGGAAGAAAGTCTCTCAGCTCAGTCCAAACCAAACCAGTTCTGTCCTCTCTGGTCCAGCTTCTTGGCAGGAGGTGGAGACAGCACTGTGCACAGGAGACAGGGTCTATTCAGGTGCAAGGAAAACTCCTCCCACTACTCTAAATGCAGCCCAGGTCTATTCACGTCATCCAGGAAAGGCATGACACACCTCAACTCCCCTAGTGTCTGTCTACAGTGAATGCATATTCCCAGCTCCTGTCACTCCAAAACCAGACAGTCAATACAAAACCCAGCAGAGGTACATAGGATGGCTAAGCAAGAAAATGCCCACTTTCTAGTGGCATTTTCAAACACACAATTTAAAAACCATCTTTACTAAAAGATGTGTTATTAAATTCTGAGTTTAAACTCCCTTTCTCTATCTTGTCCCGATGGAAAGTTATACTTGTAAGATGTTACAAATAAACTCCCATATTACCCTGTGGGGCAGATTGCCTTTTAATAGTGAAAAACTAAATGCTCAGTATTTCACTATCAGGACATTTCACAAACACCAGTACAAGTCCTACCTTCCCCCCACACTGCACCCTGCCCATGGGGGTACCTTGGGCCTACCTGAGGGGTGTCTTACATTTAAGAAAAGGGAAGGTTAGGGTCTGGCAAGTGGTGGCACTTGCCAGGTCGACATGGCAGTAAAAACTGTGCGCAGATGCTGCAGTGGCAGGTCTGAGGCACCTTTGAAAGGCTGCCTGTGTGGATGGCACAATCAGTGCTGCAGGCCCACTAGCAGCTTTTGATTTACAGGCCCTGGGCACACACCGCGCAATGTACTAGGGACTTAGTAGTAAATCAAATAAGCCAATCATGGAAACACCAATCCATAAACAGAATTTACCAGGAATGCATATGCACTTTAGCACTGAATAGCAGTGGTAAAGTGCCCAGAGTCCTAAAAACAACAAAAACAAGCTCAGCAATAGGAGGCCACAAAGCAAAAGGTCTGGGGGATAAACACACTGAAAAAGCCAGGCCTAACAAATGGTAACCAGTGGTGGGTGCTGCTAAACTCTGCTACTCAGCGTAGGCGGAGTTTTTGCCAAACTCCGCCCTCCAAGCGGCAGAGCGATGTTTACTGCCCACCACTAGTGTGTAGAGGTCTCTAAGCACGAGAGAATTACTCAGGTGATCCATTAAATAAGAACCCAATCTACCACGTTGGCAGAGCTTTTCAGTAGGAATTGTTCATTTGTTCGTTTGTTGGATAATATAAACATTGGGATGGTGCCAGGCTGATTTCAAGCACCTCTCAGGATATGTTGGCCTATGGTCCTGCTAGCTCACAGTGCCACCATATGTACCCCTAAACCTAGTGAAGTAACGAATGGTTTAGGCAACCTCAGAACATGACAACTCTGACCACCAAGGAATCGTGGTAATAGATCTAGAACCCTTTTGCTCAGTCACTCGTGCTCTCTCAGAGAAATGTACAAGAAATACACAAAGAGGCTTTTTCAATATTTATTGAACCATCGTGATTCTTGTATAAAATATATACACTGCAATGATTAGTAGACAGAAGCAGACGAATGTGATTAGCAATATAAAGACAGTGAAAAGAATGAACGATTCCACAATCGTGATAAAACATTGTATATATGCTGGCATATATGTATGGTATATAGTGCACTCCTAGTATGCATTCCCTATCCTAGTTGCCATAGGGCAGGGGTTCTGCCCTATGGCATCCTATGGGATGATCTAAATACCCATTACCTGAAGGCAAGGTATGTAGGTCCCCGTCTTGATCACAGGTTGGGCATACCTCCTCACAGAGGGGAAACAGGAATCAGCTGTGCTGAACACCCAACAATAGTGATTACCTAGCAATGACAGCAGAGTGCTCCTCTAATTAGAGTACAGAAATGCACGTGTATTTACAACAGCAGAATTCATGCTTCCGTGTTGAGGCTTTAGCCGAGCTGACATGGTTTATTGTCAAAATGATAGCACCATCGCCTTATGAACGTATAATAAACAACAATATTTGCACAATGTATGTTCAGGCCTTGTACCGAATGATCAAGGTGTTGTGATAGTGTACTTACAAAGTGGAATTTGTAAGCAATGTGGAGTCAGAAAAACTAAACCTGCACTGTCACGAAGGGAAATATGTGTCAAAAGTCAGCGTGTGGAAAAAAGAGATGCGTACAAGTAAAATGGCAGTGTTTCTCGCCAGGGCCTAACCTAGCCATGTGACAGTTGGTTGCCCTTGGTATGATCTGTGTGCTGCACAAAGAAGGTAGTTTCGCCTGTGTGTCTGACTGCCATGTGTTGCCCTTGCTTCAATATCCTTGCTTCTCTCGTGGCTCCTCCTGGTTCAGAACCAGGACTGTTACAGTCTGCAGGGTGGGGCTTGTGGCCACCGGGACATTTATGACGTGGTCAAGCCCCAGGACGTATGGCTCACCTCAGGCAGCAGGCAACTTCAGGTGGCGTTAGTCACCTTGTGGGTCTTCTTCACATGCAGGGCCTCAACGGTGGCCCACCGATCCATCCAACAGCAGTTGGGCGGGGCTAGCGCATGCAGTCGCAGCTCCCCACATGGGCTGCCAAAGTACTTGGCAAGCTTGTAACGGCCTCCACACGGCTCACAGAGGGCTAGAGCGGGCAGCAGGCATGCCATTTTTCTTGGGTCACAAGAATGTTGTAGTGCAAGGGGCTCCCAAACCTGGATGTACACATGGTAACCAGGCATGGGATAGAGGCGGTCTATAAATTAACAACTCTCTGATATCATGGTGCTTTACTGCTCCGGATCTGCCATCACTTGTCCAGCAGTCCTGCATTTACTGATGAGGTCCAGGGCACAAGCCAGGGGTACACACGGGTAGACGGCATCCACCCACTATTTTCACAGGGTGGACGCCGTCTATCCTGACAGGAAGGTTGGTCCCACTGAAATATGGTTAACTCATCCCGGTGTATTTTTCAGACACAGGGAAACACTGCAGTGCTGGACAATTGTCTGATTTCCTTCTGAGCAGCAATGAGCAGGAGGCTAGGGGTCTTACTTATTTGAGATTCCAGCTGGGCCCAAAACAAAGGCAGAAATTAAGGGGCCATATGGGCCTCCTTTTGTTTGAGCATTCTGGCTTGGCGGTAGCTATCTGAAGCCTCACAATTAGAGACAAATGCAATGGAGGGGAAACCAAGGCAGACAGCTTGTTATCACTTTACAGGTACTTAAGAGAGGCATGCTTTTGACTTTCAGTCCCTGTATATAAGAGATATACATGCACTGTAAGAATGTCAGATGTGTTGGTCTGTCCCAATATTTATACAACTTACGATTTAAATACTACTATTTCTTTTATAGTGTTACTCATCCCAATGCAGGGTGTCAGAGCGTTTTTACATCACATACATTACACATTGACAATAAATCATACAAGTGTGTATATCAATTAACAGGATGCGTTACATAAGGCAATACATTGTAAGAGTCACATATCATCCTCCATAGCTCACTGCACTATATTAAAAGGATTATGATGAACAAACTGCAAGTAACAAAAGGATCGCTGTGTTAAAAGCAGTAATCCACTTACCTATCTTCCTAAAATGAAACTCTGACATCTGCATTTGATTTTACCTGATGTGCTTTGCAGGAGACACATTAACCCTCTATGCTTCTCTGAGTCAAAACTGGGACTAGACAAAACACAGATCTCTCCATCAAATGTGTTAACCACCAGAGTTAGCTTACCATTATTATTAATTCCTGAGACTTTCTGGGAACACACAGATCTCTGCAGCAGGTGCCTTAGCCCCATAAAATATTTTAGAATGCAACCAATTAAGCAGAACAGATTTACTGTCATGTTTCTCCTTGTTGCCAACTTACTTATTTTTAAAAATAAATGATACGTAAAGTCACTCTTTTGTCACAACCTGATGCAAAATCTATTTTGGGATTTACAGTGCCACAGAAATCCCGTTTGTGTGGCTTTGTAAAAAAAACAAAAAAACTCAAGGCATCACATTGCTCTGCCAGGCGTTACCTTGCATCAGGTAGGCATTAGATGGATGGTGCATGGGCATTGCCAAGCATCCACCCATCTATTTTGACACAAACCTGTATTTACTAAGATTTGTAAATATTGGTTTGGGGTAAACTAGTGATCCTACCTGAGGCTGACATAGAAAGGAGAAATATCTTTTATTTTCCTTTGAATTTCCTTTTTGCATGTATGCTGCATTCTGCAGCACACATATAAAGAGGAAATGGCATCATAGGATAGTTTTTGTATGACTTTGCAAAAAAAACAACAATGACCTGCCTTGTGTTACTGTGCATCAGTTAGGCATCACATGGGTGGTTCATGGGCGTTCCCATGCATCCACCTATGTAATTTGTGTACAAATAATATACACAGGGGTCGAATCCGATTCGGGCCGGAAAAAGCACCGACCGACTCGGAGCCGGAAAAATTACCGACCGACACGTACCAGTGGCGCCCGACACGCCAAGTACGATGCAAGCCGCGATAAATCCGACCGACACGTCAGGAAACCAAGCCGACCGACCGAGCCGCTCGGAAAATAGCAATCCGGCCGGAAAAACACGCTAATCCAACCGACCGACACGCACCCGGAACAAATCCGACCGAATCGTACTCCGCCAACTCCAAACCTGCAAAGTACGATGCAAGGCGCGAAAACACGACCGAGTCGGACGGAGGACAAGCCGCACGACCGACACGCATACAAAACCGAGCCGAAGCAACACAATACACCGCGACCGACGCGTACGCAGCATTCAAAACTGCACAAACACAGCGTGAACGAAACGGAAAACACCGTACGAGACCAATGCAGGGTCCGACTCGGTCACAAGAACGTTTCCAACATACACAAACAGCACAAAGGAAAAATCAACCAAAAAAGGCCAAACAAGCAATTACCAAGCCAATAAATACTGGGGGTGGGGACAGAGAACAAAGACACACCCACTACTCCACCTATATAAAGGACACAAATCACTACCATGAGCCTTTGCAAATGCCATTCCACTGCCAGCACCCAAGAGAAAGCAACCACACACCCACAGCTCATCCCTCACACAAGCCACACACCATCAGCACACCAACAAATACCTACCTCACATACACCCAGCACAACACACACTCACACACCCTCACCTGCACACCAACACACACATCACCCACTATCACCACCCATCACCATGCCCCCCAAGAAGAATCCCAAGTTCCTAGATTGTGAATTGGAAGTCATGGTAGACGAGATCCTCAGGGTGGAGCCACAGCTGTTTGGCACATTGGTCCAACAGACCCCCATGTCGCAGAAAACCAAGATGTGGGAGAGGATCATCAACAGGGTGAACGCCCAATCACCATGTCGGCGCACAAAGACCGACATCCAGAACAGGTGGTATGACGTGCGCAGGAGGGTACGGAAACTGCTGAAGCAAGACTACATCAACAGCCAACACACCGGCAGTGGCCCTCCTGCCAAGCCAATATACCTCAGGCCCTGGGAGGAGAAGGTGCGGGCCATCCTTCCGCCAGTGAGCGTATATGGACTAGAGGACATCCCAGAGCCTGGTGAGTACACAACAAATGTACACAATATACTGCCACAAAACACACACATCACTGTCAAGGGGAGAGTCAAACCATGCACTCATAGCAATTACACAGCAACTAGAACAGAATCATCCCAAAATGTGTATGTCAGTCAGAGAAACACAACACATGCCATCAAAAAGTCACATCCAACTGTGCCAACACATGTACAAACACAACCACAACTACAGCTAGGCAGTGGCACAAATAGAACTAACACACACATCCACACATGTAGCCACCACAACAACACCAACACACAGTGAAGACCACTCAAAGGAAGGAATTCTGTGTATGCTGGCCAAGTCAGTGTAGCCAATAGCATCATGGGAGTCGCAGTCACACATATTGCCCCCCCCACAACTGTCCCATCAACACCACCCTGAACCATGCTCACATCACAGGGAGTGGAGAAGGACTCACAAGATGGCTGACACTGGCTACTGCTGTGGGGAGCACAAGGCCCTGCTGCCAACTGTGCACCAACAAACAGCAGGACACCACTGACTGACATCCTGAGAGACAACTTACACTCCCTGCAATGCAAGCACGTTCCATGGTGGGATATCTGGCTGGCTGGCTGGGTGGGAAGGGGGACTTGCAGCACTGACCATAGTCACCAGCACCTCCCCTCACACCCCCCCAACACAAACTCCACAGTACCCACCTGGTAGAATGCAATGCCCTCCATCCTAACACAAGATCCCACAAAGCACCACCACCCTGGGTTATGTTGTGTGAAGCACAGGGACACTCTTGGGACTCTTAGCCAAACAACTGCCAGGACAACACTCCCAGCCATCCTGTCAGCACAGCCAGCCCACCCCACAGGGAAGCAGAGTCAAAGGAAGGAAGCATGGGCATGCTGGGAAGGGGGTGGAGGCAATAGCATGATGGGAGTCGTAGTCACAGACATTGCTCAGCCTCACAACTGTCCCATCAACACCACTCCTGAACCATGCTCACATCACAGGGAGTGGAGAAGGACTCACAAGATGGCTGACACTGGCTACTGCTGTGGGGAGCACAAGGCCCTGCTGCCAACTGTGCACCAACAAACAGCAGGACACCACTGACTGACATCCTGAGAGACAACTTACACTCCCTGCAATGCAAGCACGTTCCATGGTGGGATATCCGGCTGGCTGGGTGGGAAGGGGGACTTGCAGCACTGACCATAGTCACCAGCACCTCCCCTCACACCCCCCAACACAAACTCCACAGTACCCACCTGGTAGAATGCAATGCCCTCCATCCTAACACAAGATCCCACAAAGCACCACCACCCTGGGTTATGTTGTGTGAAGCACAGGGACACTCTTGGGACTCTTAGCCAAACAACTGCCAGGACAACACTCCCAGCCATCCTGTCAGCACAGCCAGCCCACCCCACAGGGAAGCAGAGTCAAAAGGAAGGAAGCATGGGCATGCTGGGAAGGGGGTGGAGGCAATAGCATGATGGGAGTCGTAGTCACAGACATTGCTCAGCCTCACAACTGGCCCATCAACACCACTCCTGAACCATGCTCACATCACAGGGAGTGGAGAAGGACTCACAAGATGGCTGACACTGGCTACTGCTGTGGGGAGCACAAGGCCCTGCTGCCAACTGTGCACCAACAAACAGCAGGACACCACTGACTGACATCCTGAGAGACAACTTACACTCCCTGCAATGCAAGCACGTTCCATGGTGGGATATCCGGCTGGCTGGGTGGGAAGGGGGACTTGCAGCACTGACCATAGTCACCAGCACCTCCCCTCACACCCCCCCAACACAAACTCCACAGTACCCACCTGGTAGAATGCAATGCCCTCCATCCTAACACAAGATCCCACAAAGCACCACCACCCTGGGTTATGTTGTGTGAAGCACAGGGACACTCTTGGGACTCTTAGCCAAACAACTGCCAGGACAACACTCCCAGCCATCCTGTCAGCACAGCCAGCCCACCCCACAGGGAAGCAGAGTCAAAAGGAAGGAAGCATGGGCATGCTGGGAAGGGGGTGGAGGCAATAGCATGATGGGAGTCGTAGTCACAGACATTGCTCAGCCTCACAACTGGCCCATCAACACCACCCTGAACCATGCTCACATCACAGGGAGTGGAGAAGGACTCACAAGATGGCTGACACTGGCTACTGCTGTGGGGAGCACAAGGCCCTGCTGCCAACTGTGCACCAACAAACAGCAGGACACCTCTGACTGACATCCTGAGAGACAACTTACACTCCCTGCAATGCAAGCACGTTCCATGGTGGGATAACTGACTGGGTGGGTGGGTGGGTGGGAAGGAGGTCTGGCTGTCAACCAAACACAATCAATGCAGACCATGTTCACACCCCAGAGAATACATAGAAATGCCCAAATAATGCAGGACAATGTGCCACACCAATATCAACCCCTGACTGTGACGACTTAGGACAATACAATGTACAGGCCCGCACCCCGAGGCACAGTCACAACTGTCAGGTGTGTCAACCACTGATGCCTGCAGAAACATGACATACATTGTTTGTGTCTCCCAAAAACAGGTGATGATAGGGACACAGCAGCAGACGCTGAGGAGTCCCAGTCCCAGGCTCAAGAGGATGCCGAGCTCACTGGCGTCGTACAGCCTCTGTCCTCCTCGGACGATGAAGAACAACCTGGCACATCCGGTGCAAGTCAACATGCTGCACCAGCAGGACCACCAGCTGCAGCACCAGCAGGTCCACCAGCTGCACCCCCTGCACCCACCCCTCCAACGACTGTCACCACGAATACCATCCCTGCCGACATGGACAGAATAAGGAACAACACCAGCGCAGTGACCCTGGACCAACCTGGGGCCATGGACACCACCACCACCACCAACCCCCAAGGTGGACCAGGGTTATCTGTGCGTGCAACTGCACACACTGCACATGTCAGCAGGGGTGGTGGGAGGGGTGGGAGACAGAGGTCGCTGCTTGCAGACGTTGCTGGTGTGCATGAAGACCCACAACTGGTACGCATAGCTGATGCGTACCAGTCCAGCACCGGAGAGCTCAGCCAGGTAGTGGGGCTCCTCAGAGACATCAAACAGCAGCAGGCTGCCCATCATGCCCGCTTGGACTCCCACATGTCCCATGTGGAGTCACACATGTCACGTGTGGACTCCCACATGTCACGTGTGGACTCCCACATGACCCGCGGTGGAGTCCAAGTGGGATGTACTACATGAGATGACGGCGGTGCACAGGGACATTTTACAATGCCTCCGCCAGATGAACAGCAACCAGTCCACACCTCCCTGTGTGCCAACAACATCTGGTACCGAACAAACTGCAACTGCCACAGGGAGGGAGGAGGACTCTGGCGGAGAGTCCCCTGCACCGCAGCAGCCTGCACTTGAGGGCCCCCCCCAAGAAGAGGGGTCGTCCGAGGAGGGGAAAGTGAGAGGCTGATGGCCAAGCGCAACTCCCAGGAAGCCTGAACCTGTTCTGGATTTTCGCCTTGTGCACAGACTGTTCACCCTGTTGATGGCAACACTACTCCCACACATTGCATGGGGAGTACAAGTTGGAACAATGTGTCAGACAACTGTGGCCCCGATACTGGGGATCCTGTCTACCTGGACTTTCTATTCATCTAGGAACTTGGGATTGCAAGATTCATGTACAGCACAATCCATCCTATGCACTATTATCACAGATGTATCACAATAAACACAATAATACACCATACTTGCCTCTGTCGTGATTCCAACGTGGGTACTGTTATGGGGATGATGAACAACAAAATTACACTGTGTATGCGAACTGCAACAGCAAGGACAACACAGGCATGTGAGTACAGGCAACGTGACACATATGAGGGAGACACACCACCAGGGCTACACAACACATACACACCTAGGCCATCTGACTCATTGCCTACACTGATGTTGCCAGGGAAGACGGTGCAATGCACAGACACCACACCCATTCCCAGTTGTAGTCAAGTAGCCCACAGGTGCAGTAAGCAAATGGCAGTCAAATGTGTGACCACAGACAACGCACATCACTAAGTGAAGCACAGGTTTATTACACAGTAGCAACATGCCGTAACCACTACAGATGCAAGGTAACCCCACCTGGTAGCGGGCACACAGTCAACAACTGTAGACAGAAGGAAGTCCATGGGTGTGGCGCACATCACCTGTAGGGACACAACAGCTACCAGCCTGGATGTGCAATCACGTTGTCGGTGGACACAGTTGACCAAACGAATCTGAAAGTACCCTGTGAAGGACAGAAATGACACACAGTCAAAAGCAATGGAGTACAGGACAGAACAGCAAAACTCATGCACAATACATGTTACAAGATACCCACCCAGAACCAAGTTAGCATGTCAACACTGTTGGGGAGTACAGCCCACCTGTCACCACACATCGCAACACACATCCAGTCAAGTAGCCCATGGACACACTCCAACAGCACCAGAGCACCACCCACACATCATGCCAACTCACATCATTGACATGACACCTCAGGATACTCACATTCAGCTAAAGAAGTTGGTGATGAGCTGTGTGCGGACATCACCATCACCATCATCATCATCATCGTCACTGGCATCGTGGTCCAGGCCAGGATCCTCCACAGGTGGCGGATGTTGGTCATCGTCATCCTGGATGAGAGGCAACTCCTTCCGCACTGCCAGGTTGTGGAGCATGCAGCAGACGATGATAATCTTGCACACTTTCGCAGGGGCATATGGGAGGGACCCTCCGGTCTTGTCCAGGCAGCGGAAGCGGCTCTTCAGGAGACCAAAGGTCCGCTCAATCACTCTCCTGGTCCGACCATGTGCCTCATTGTAGCGCATCTGGGCAGGTGTCACAGGGTTCCTGAGGGGTGTCAGCAACCACGGCATGTTGGGGTATCCCGAGTCACCTACGGACAGACAAGTGCACATCAGCTGACTTGGAAAAGTGGGCGGAATACTACAGATCAGATCACACACAATGGCACAAAGTCAGTACACACCGACAAGCCAGGCACGCTGGTTCTGCATCTGTGCCATCAACCTGGGGATGCGACTACTCCTCATCACAAAGGCATCGTGTGCTGAACCAGGGAAACGGGCACACACGTGTGTGATGAGTCATGTCTGCAAGACACACCACCAGTGCATTGACCGAGTGGTAGTGCTTGCGGTTCCTGTAGGCCTGCTCCTGGGCCTGTGGTGGTACCAAAGCCACATGTGTCCCATCAATGGAGCCAATGACATGCGGCATCCTCCCCAGGGCATAAAAGTCACTCTTCACGTCAGTGAGTCGTCGCAGTCTAGGGAAATAGATGTACCGGTTCAGGAAGAGCAACATTGCCGCCAAGAAATCGCGGAGCACACGGCTGAACATGGTCTGTGACATCCCACCAGCAGACGCCACAGTATGTTGGAAGGTACCGGTGGCAAAGAAGTGTAGGGCTGCCATCACCTTCACCTTGGGGGTCAGCGCTGTAGGATACGGCCGGCCAGGCTGCAAATGTGGGGACAACTGCACTGCCAAATCCTCAATCAGCTGCCTGGTGAAGCGGTACCGCCGGATGCTGTCCCGCTCCACCATCGTTGCCAGGTCTGGGAATGGCCGATGGACAGCAGGAGCCCTGCAGTGCAGAGGAGAAGTAAGCAAGATCGTCAGTCACCCCACATATGCGGCATTGAACACACTCAAGATCCCAACATACATCATCATGAGGCACAACTACATGAAGTGTGCAGTACCGAACGACATGTATGGTACATACATGGCCAACATCTGTCAACACGGTCCTACAGGTGGCATCAATTTGTCCCAGGTTGGCCCATTGGATATCATGATGCTGTGTCACAGTCACCCCCCAGTGACATGTGAGGACAGATGTGCCCCAGGCACCACAGCTCAACGACAGGCACATTCCCAGGGACCCTGTAATGCCACATGGACACTGGCATCACCTGGAGTATCATGTGTACACCACAACAAAACAAACATGACCCCCACAGGTAGTGGCTACACTTGCCATGGCAGGAGAGCCATGGACGTCTGTGACACACACGCACAACATCAGAGTCCATGCACACACAACGTGGATGTGGAGACTGTCTCCCATTGTGCACATGAAATCAGAGACATTGTAAACACTACATGCACAAAGACTGTGGAGGGCCATCACTATTGTGCCACTGGGACACCCTGGCTCAAACATACCGTCCCACATGGGACTCACGGGGTATGTGACATGACATACACAAACACCACTGTGAAATGTGACCATGGCACATGCACAGATATGAACAGTTGCACATCACAGTGGTCACGTACACGTAACACCCAGGATCCTGTCCCCATTAACACGTGCACAGCCTGGGGGTGGCTGCCCACAGGTGACACCCACAGGACAACATGTACACCAACATACACACAATAGGAAATGCAGCCTTACATGCCTTATGATAAGGTTTGGACAGGCTGTCGTGATGTAGGTGTGCCCCTCACTCCCTGGGAGCTATCTGTGGCTGGCATATGTCCATCTGAGACAGGCATGCTGACATATGCCAGTCACATGTACAGTGATGCGTTGAACAGCAATGGACCGATCGGTGCCTCCGGCCGGCCCATTGCTTTCAATGTGTGCGGGTACGCGTTGTACCCCTGTGCGCGTTGTACTGCAATGGACCGATCGGTGCCTCCGGCCGGCCCATTGCTTTCAATGTGTGCGGGTACGCGTTGTACCCCTGTGCGCGTTGTACTGCAATGGACCGATCGGTGCCTCCGGCCGGCCCATTGCATTCAATGTGTGCGGGTACGCGTTGTACCCCTGTGCGCGTTGTACTGCAATGGACCGATCGGTGCGCTCCGGCCGGCCCATTGCATTCAATGTGTGCGGGTACGCGTTGTACCCCTGTGCGCGTTGTACTGCAATGGACCGATCGGTGCCTCCGGCCGGCCCATTGCATTCAATGTGTGCGGGTACGCGTTGTACCCCTGTGCGCGTTGTACTGCAATGGACCGATCGGTGCCTCCGGCCGGCCCATTGCATTCAATGTGTGCGGGTACGCGTTGTACCCTGTGCGCGTTGTACTGCAATGGACCGATCGGTGCCTCCGGCCGGCCCATTGCATTCAATGTGTGCGGGTACGCGTTGTACCCCTGTGCGCGTTGTACCTCAATGGACCGATCGGTGCGCACCCATTGACAATGGGCTTGCCTGGCAACGGACGCGTTTTCGAATATTCGAACGAGTCGGTTGCTGGAAAATCAGTTGGTCACCCACAACAATGTTGCAAAATCATGTATGTCATGAAGTTGAAATTTTGAAGGATGCTGTGGGCGTGTTTTGGTGCTGCTATTCCATGGATTGGCCAGATTCAGAAGATGCAAACGACTTGGACCTATCACTTTGGACACAAGGGACAGTATCTGCCTCTCCAGCACATATATATTGCTGCATGTTCCCCTGAGAGCCCACTTGCCTGCACTACATGCTCCAGGACGACATCTGCCACTGCACTGCTGCTGTCTCTGCCCCTCTGGACCCTGCAATGGCACGTACTGTGGAGAGAGCCCCAGCCTTCAGCCTTGAAGAGAACCAGGCCCTGCTGGACAGCCTACTTCCACAGTACAGCAAGCTGTATGGGACACCAGGGGAGCAGGTGAGTGTTCTGTGCACTGCCTTTCTGAATGTGCATTTTGTCTGACTAGCAAGGCTGAGAGTCAGCACACCACTGGCTAGCAGGCTCACTGAGTAGTTGTCACCCCCCATAGTGTGTAGTGACTTGCACTGGACAGGTATGGTGCAGTGACAGTGCTTCTGAACAGGGTTTTACTCCCCATGCTATGATACCATGTAGTGACTTCTGGAAAACTGTCCATGGGCAGCCGTGCACTGCCTGGGTACACCATGTGCCCCTGTGATTGCGACATGTATATGCAACTGTGTCATGCACGGATATGTTGCATGTGTAGTAATGGCCTTATCACTTTGTCATCCTGACAGGCTTCTGCCCATCGGAAGCATGAGATATGGAAGGACATCGTCCGGGCTGTCCGGTCCGTGGGGGTCTACAAGCGCCGGATCCGCAACTGCCAAAAGAGGTGGCAGGACCTTCGGGGCTGGACCCGGAGGATTGCACGGGTCCAGCTGAAGCTGTCGCCTCCTCGCAGGAGGGGCGGAACACGGACCCTGACCCCCACATGCTCAGGATCCTGGCGGTGGTCTTTCCAGACCTGGATGGGCAGCTGAAGGCCAGAGAGCAGCAAGGAGGGGGTGAGTCAAAGACTGCACTGTGTACTCTGTCTAACATGTTATGTGCCCTCCTCGGGCCAGGTTGAACTGCCACAGTACAGCAGTCATGTTGTCCAGGAGCCATGTCCCTCTATTGTGCACTGCCCACTCCTCATCTGATACCCAGGTGTGGCCCTTACATGCAGGGAATTCTGTCACTTAGGACTGTGTCCTTGCAGTTTGCTTGACTCAAGGTGGGAGACAGCATCTGTTTCCCTGACTCTGTGGTGGGCATCATGGGTGGGTCCATTGCTTACACAATGCCTGTATTCTGACATGTATTCAGCGTGTTACTTTGATCTGTGGTCCAATTGCTGAGCTGATCCACCACATGTGGCTGGGGTACCTGGCACACACCCATGCTGCGGGTGGGAACAATGTTTGGGCCCCAGGAGTATGTATATGACGTGTGTCACACATACTTAGCCAGCTGCCTACAGTCCAGGGCTCATCCCTCATTCATGTGGGGCTGGACAGTCATGCCTACTCCAGGCCATACAATACACTCTGTACTCCCACTCCCGTGTATCAGAGGACACATTGTGCACAGTGATTTGACCCCTCAGGTGTCTGCCTCTGTGTCAGTGTGCTGTGGATTAGTCGCCAGGACTGCTGTGGAGTTTCTTGGTAGGGGCTCAGCATGCCACTGGAGATGTGACCATAGGAGACGATACTTGTGTGACACATAGGTGTCTGATCAGCTGCCCATGCAGACTGGGGCATGTAAATGTGAAGTTCAGGCAGCTGTTCCCCATGCACAGCAGAGTGTGAGGGGCTCAGGTTCAGAGGGTAGTGTCACAGGTCTCCCATATGTCCAATAGGTATGACCTGGACAGATGAGGGTTAAGAGGATGTGTTGTGGGGGGATGTACATGTGCACTTGTGCAGCTCCAGGACTTGCATTCCCCATGACCTACTATTGTGACACAGTGCAGAGTGTTGTTAGTCTGGCTGCAAAGTCATACATCACTGAGACAGTGATGTATGACTTTGCAGTCATGCCTCCGCCATGGCATGTGTCTACTGATTGGTGATCCTGCAGGGGAGTGACATGTGCTACATGCACACCATAGTGGCGCTGGCTATCAGGACATGGGTGCATCATGGTGTCTGTCGCTGGAATGCATCACATGCATTTCCTATTTGACTCTGGGCATCCCTTACATCCGTAAACCTGTACTGACTCAGTGGCAAGAGCTGTGATGTGTCCACACCGTGTCCTCTGCACTGTCCAACTACTGTGTACTTGGTGCATGTGTCAACACTGGGGTGTTGCAATCCAACAGACACCAGACAGATGGGTGCAAGGCCATGTGGGATGTGAGTGCCATGCTTGGCATCAGACTGACAATTGACTTCTCCTGTTCAATTAGGGCACTTTTAGCAATGTACAACTAATGATGCCAGGGCTTGCTCTGTAATGTGCTGTGCTCACAGTGGTGTGTGCGTTTGGTGCAGGTGACTGATGTCTGTCTGTTTCCCCATTGTTTGCAGATACATCCACGGCCACGGAAGGGGACAGCTCCACGGACCAGGAGGAGCCGGAGAGCCAGACTGGGTCAGCAGCCGAGGAGTGGTCGGAGGGACCCAGTGGCACGGAGGGCGAGGGGAGCCACACCGAGGAGTCCTCAGCAGCATCCACCTCAGCTGAGGACCAGAGCAACTCGGAGGATGACTCCCTTGTGGAGGCGGGTGTCAGCAGCCACCACACCCCAGCTAGTGTTGCTGTCCCCGCCACCACCAGCACCACCACCGCCCTCCCATCGGCTCCCATTCCCCAGGTCCGTGGAGGCTCCCATGTCCGGGAGCGTGTCTCCTTTGGGCCAGGCACCGCACCCCCTGCCCCTGTGTCCCCTGCTGCCCTGAGTGAGGAGTCTGTGTACCTCCTTCGCCAGCTCCATGTAGGGCAGACAGCCATGCTGAGTGTCCTCCATGCGCACACCGCGCTGTTGACTCAGCTGGTGTCGTTCATGGAGGGCATCTCATCGGGCATGTCTGACCTACAGAGGGGCAATAGGTCCATGGACTCCTCCCTGACGGCAGCAGTGTCCCTCCTCAAACGGTCCCTCACCCCTCCTGCCTCTGCTCCATCCACACTCCCCAGCACCTTACCCATCCCAGGCACACACACACTGGCACAGGCACACACCAGCACACACACATCCAGCACACTGACACACACGCCAATGACAAAACGCACACGCACGCACATTCAGGGGACTGAAGCCAGACTCACAGGGGATGGGGCCCTGGAACACACACACGCATCCACATGCACTGCGCAGTCCTCAGTTCCCTCTCCTCCAAAGCACCCTCCCTTGCCTCACCTGCAACCCCAAAGTCACAGCAGCTCTTCCTCTGTGACCTCGGCCTCTTCCCCACCGATGAAGCTGCTCCAGCATCCCGGGGGAAGAGGAAGCCCACCCACACGGAGCAGAGTGCCCTCGCCCCCGGACACCCTCCCCCAGGCGCAGACGGACTGAGGCCCCCACCCGCAAGTCCCCCGGAGTGCTAAGAGCAAGACCCCGCCACCACCCTGCAGCTCAGGCACAAGGTCTCCGTCCTCCATCCCTCAGGCCCCCACTGCACAGGTGCCCCCACCACACCCTGCCCCAGGTTCCCCCACCCACAGATATACCATCCCCAAGATGCTCCGGCCTTCTCCCCTGCCACTTGCTCTCCCAGCACCACACCCCCGCTGCGCTTGTCTGTGCCACTGATGTGGTGAGGGTGTCCCCCCTCTGTCCAACCCACCTTGCCTGTTCCCCATTCTCCTCCCCTGGAGGTAGGCACTGCAGTGGAGTCCACTACCGCCCTGTCTGACTTGGGCACTGCAGTGGCGGACCTGTCCACCCCATCTGCAGGGTCCACTGCAGTTGTGCCGGCACCCACGACATCTGTGTCATGCCCCCAGTTGTGCCGGCACACACCATGTCAGACACCTCCACTGCAGTTGTCAGTGGCTCTCCTGCACCCACCACCCCTTCCCTGACTCCCCTGGTGAGCCCTGATCCTGTCCCTGCGGTGCCTGGCCTGCCCCCCGGTTGCCCCTCCTAGTGGATTGTCCCTGGTATTGTGCAGGCATGCGTAGGGTGACATCTGCCAGTGTCACCCTGTTTGAACTTTGACAATGGACTGGCCATTGGCCTTTGCTCTTTTTTCAGGACTTCGTTTGGCCTCAACACATATGCTGAATAAAGCAACTTTCTTTTCTCTAGTGCTCATGCTTCAGATGTACATGTTGTTGGTGCAGCTAACCATGCCCTTGCTGCAGTGATGGTGATATCTGGTCTCATGATTATGAAGTGTTACTGTGCAGGAACCCATGTGGTCCAGGGGGAATGTGTCCTATCATGTGGTGTATCCATGTCATCAATAGCAGCATCTGAGGGTGTCATGTGTTCAGTATTTGGCAATGGGTTTCCTACTTACATTGGCAATTTCATATCTGTGGCTTCCACCCCTGCACATCTGTTGTGCCTGCCATCGTTGCATTTGTCTACTTCCCTGACCGTGTTGCCATCTCCAGTGGACATGCAGGTTTGGGCATCAATGGGGAGGGACTCATCCGTGTAGTCAGTGCAACATTGCTATACAAGTGTGTTGGATCTGTGCTGATGATTCCGTTGGCACATCCATGACCAGGCTGATGTGATGGGAGCCCTCATTTGGTGCTAATTGTTGATTGTGTGACCAAGTGCTCAGCTGACATGATGGGGCCCTACTGAGGCAACATATGGCACAGCTTTCCTCACACAGGAGTGGAGTCCCCTCATGGCAGTGTGTACACGTGTGACATTGCCTGCACCCAAGGTGTGTGTTGTATGTGCATGTCTGTGTGTTCACTTCCATTCATCTGCGCATGCTGTGATCCCTAGTGTTGTACCTGTTTGTGATGCTTGCTGACTTGAGCTATGTTCCCCCAAAGTCTTCTCCCTGTGTTCTCTGTGATGTGGGTGCATGGCACATTACTGGTCATCAGGGTGTCACCCATAGGTGTGTTTGCTGTCAGGGCTGAGTTTGTGTGCAGACGCAGATGGGTCACAGTCAGGTTTCCCTTGGCACTTGTTGTTTGCCCCTGTCATGTGATTTCCAGTTTGTGTTATCTTTCAGTGATTGTGACATGTTGTGTGTGTGACTGCTGCCACTCCTCAGGGTCAGAGCTGCAATGTTGGAAGTTGTCTATGTGTGTTCTTTGTGGGTGACCTTGGCTTCTTCATTGGTGTGTGACTGTGGCTGGGATCCCATTGGTCGGTGTGGTATTGCCGTCATGTCCATGTACAGCGTAGTGTGCAGTGTGTCAGACATTCAGGAGTCTTGTTGAGTGTCCATGTGTGATGTGTTTCTACACCTTGGTTCCCACCCACCACCCTGGAATAGTCATGGGTGCATGTGCAATGTCACCAGTGCATGTGTACTTCACTGCTGCACATTGTTGGAGGTCGAGGGGTGTGGTGTTGAGTGTGTGCAGATGAGAGTTGTTGCCCGGCTAGGCCCCTGCCTCCATGTTGGCCTTGGCTTACTGGCCATGCTGATTGATTTGTGCTTGTGTAGGTGTGATGGTAGTTTGTTGCTCAGGACACCTGACTGTGGTTCATAGTGTGAACGACATTTAGCTTTGTCATCACAGTGGTATTTTTATTCAGCCCAGGGTCACCACATTGTGGGGGCCCTGGGGGTGGTGCTGTGGTGTGTCTGTGACTTGCTGTGTCAGTTGTTGTTCCTACGTGCCTGTGTGACATGTGTGTTTTGTGCTCCCTCTCACCTGACAATGCCTGCTTGCCCACATAGGGGATTTGGATCCATGAGTTACCTTAGTGTGGCAGTGTATGCACATCTGTATGATTGGTATTCAGCTCTCCTCATGTGTTGTGTGGTTGCCTGGGGACACTGGCACCCCCACCCCTCACCTGCTGTGTATGATGACAGTGTTGGTCTGCCTGTTTGTGTTTGTGCATCTGCACCACTGCATTGGCATATCTTGGGTGTGCCATTGGCTGTATGTTGTTTGGTGTGTTTCCCTGCTGTC